>OY986044.1:25887858-26417858 GCA_963920215.1 Nineta flava | reverse complement strand
ATCAAAAGTACCTTTTTAATATATTTGGGTATGAATAAAATATATATGTTATATAAATTATAAAATATAAATCTTTTGATCTTTTACATTTACCGCTTGTAAATTTTTTGATGATTTAGCTTTAGTTTAGATTTTAAAATTCGATTTTAGGAAATTCCGAATAACTTGCCTAAACTCTTCATATCGGAGAACTAATAAACAATTATTTACTTCATTTAATTATTTTTTCTTAGTAGGGGGTATAGTGTCATAGGAATATGATGACACTGGATACAAAAAAGATGCCAATGATAAAGCAGGGTGGGGGGGAGGGTTTGGTAGTTTGTTACTAATTTCTAAATGGTTAAATTTTACATAATGTGGGAATACATATACTTGTTGTTGTTGTTGTTGTAATTATTGTTATTACTATCATCATTATTGTTGTTATTATTGTTATTATTATTGTTATTATTATTATTATGTTTTTTGGTGTATCTCTCCATATTGTAAAAGATATTTTTTAAACAATAAATATTTTATAAAACTAATTCTAAATTGGTTGAATAAATTATTAGGCAATATTCGGTAGGCAACCTGTATTGAAACATCTCTGAATAGTACATTTCACTGATATTTCTCTTCAAAGTCTCAAATAGTTGAGTTAGTAAAATCAAACCTAAAATTATGTCCAGTACTAAAATGATGTTCTGGTAACACTGTAGTATTTGTCTTAAGCATGTTAATTAGTTTACAATCATTGTTATGGTGTTCAATTCTTTTTTTAAATTTTTGTTTTGTTTTCCCTATATAACACTTATCACACTCACACGATATTCTTTAAACTAAACAGGATTGGTCAAATTTATCAACTATATATTTTAATCTATAGATATAAAATGCTTTGTCTTGAAACTTGGAAGGTGTGTTTTTTGTATGACGTAGGCATTTGATAAGAAATTCAACCCATTAAGGGGGAAAAACGGGGGCAAAGTTTGTATGGAACAACGTGATTCCTTGGTCCAATCTACTTCAAATTTTGCATAAACATTCAGTATATTTACTTAAATAATATAAGATCTGTAAAATTACAATTTTCGTGAGCGAAGCTGCAACGGGCAGTGCTAGTCTAATATAAATAGAATTAGCTTTTGTTAAATTATAAAATACTAGCTTGATGTTAGTTTTATAAAAACATTTATCCAATTTTGTAGTTAAAGGGTTAATAAAAGAAAATTTGATAAATTTTTTCCTCTGTTTGATATTTATGTCATCTAAATATAAGATTGTTATTAAGTTTAAATTTATTAAACACCATATGAATGAGACTAGTAGCATAGTTGTTGTTTTTGAGCAATGATTCAATTCTCTTTAAGTAATTAACGTGAAAGTCATTGCGACTCAACCTTAAAACATTAAACAAAAATCCTTTAATCATGATGATCTTATATTTAAAACTTTCTTAATAATTTTGTTGGCATTATATAAGTAATACTTAGTTAAGACATAATTAAGATTCAATGCATGTAAACATACTATAATTTTAGTGACTTTCTTGTTACTTTCTAGTAATTTTTATTTTCTTGAATTGCCTTCCGAAATAAAATATTTATAATCTTAATAAAATGTCAGCAAGTGAACTTTGATTGCAGTTGTAATTTTGATTATAAAATTAAAGATAAAGAATTAAAGAATTACCACAAAAAAATTACATTTATGTTGTATGTTTGTTGGATAAGAACTTTAAAGTAAAATTTAACATTTTATTTATCGAAAAAATTTGTTTTCCATAAAATGAAGAAATTATATACTATTTTTTCTCCGATTGTTTTGATATTTCTATATTCAAATAAAATTATAATAATAATTATTGATATAGGCATTCTTAACATAATTTATTTTTTTATTATTAATTGTAGCAATTTCTGGGGTTTGAACATTTCCAAAATTTTGAATTTGACATATCAAAAGTATCAAATGCGCAGGCGCAAATAAGTTGTTAAAGTTTAGAATCGTTTAAGCAGCCGATATCGGGGCCAGCCGCAGTTTCCGATTTTCAATGAATTTCAAGATGTGTTATCCATCCTATGCAATCGCATAAATTACGCCCGAAACGATGACAGGAATGAATCAGTTTCTGCCAAAGTATCAGATTAACATACCCAATATTCGCAGAGTACCTATCTCCGAATTTTTCCGATTTTTTTGGAGCTCCGGTTTTGTGTTATGGCAACCGGACGGTCCAAAAATGCAATTTTGCGGAATAATTCCTCTGCGAAGTAAAAATGGCGCGTGCGCATAACACCTCTTGAAATTCAATGAAAATCGGGAACTTTGACATGGAATATCTCGGAAACGGCAAGTTGGCGAGGTTTGTGCTTATGGAGACATTTGTTCAAAATGACAAGAAGAATATTTTTCCAAAGTTTGGCGACATTTGACCGAAAGCCATTTTCCATATGAAGTAATGCGGGGTCCTTTTTTAAGTTTCTATTTTTTGTTCATTTTTGTAAAAAAATAAAATAAATTATCTTTAAATTGATTTTATTTTCGTAGACACCTTATACTTAACTATAAGGTTGGCCACCAATCAAAAAAGTTGTTACCTTTGAACAAGGATGTTTTGTGCTCCTGTGTGAACATTGTGAACTTTTTTTTTTTTCTTTGTTAACTGGTGGTGGGGAGGTATGTAGTGTACTCGCTACTAAATCGCAATATACTTTCATATTTAGATATATTTACGAAATGCGTAACTACGTATGCGTCTTTTGTTAATTCGGTAACTACATGTTGTTACTTCAGTAACTATGAACTAACTGTATGGACATTATTTATTAGAGATAAAAAAAGTTTGGTTTGAATCCAAAAATCTGTCAAATCCAAAATTTAATTTATTGTAGAAATAGGTTTTAGACAATTGGAAGATAGATAGATTGTAGAGGCGGCCCTGGACGGGCTACACTTCGACCATATGGTCCATTATGCTTCATTATATTAGTAAAGATTACACGATAAAAATTAAACATTTCTTGATTTTACTATTATTTTTTGTTAAAGGTATTCATCTATTCATAAAATGACCTAATTAGTCCATTTCCATTAGTCCATGTCCGCCTGCGGACATGATAACTCAAAAACAAAAAACAAAAAGAGATGACAAGCTGAAATTTTGTGTGTGTGTGTGTTATTAGAGCTAAATAGTAAGGTCAAGTTCGTGAATTGGCAAAATCGGACCATATTTGAGCAATATGAGAAAATCTGCCTGTCTTTGAAACCGTAAGAGATAGAACAAAAATTTGAAGACAAAGAATGTCCCTCTTTTTAAAATTGACAACTTTTGTAAGAAACTTTTTTTCATAAATTTAGTATATACCGGGTATTGAAGCAATTAATTCAGTTAGTTGTTATTTTCACTTGTTTTATATAATATGTAGGTAGAGCTAGATTGTAAAGGCTGCCCTGGACGGGCTACACTTCAACCATAATATCCATTGTGATACCTTAGGATGTGAGGATGTGAGTGGAGTGGAAGGAATTTTTTTTATGTATAGACTAGGAATTGGTAGGATATGCGGCAACCAACTATGATAAGAAGTATGCCGGTATTCATCTGAAGTTCGTGAAGAACACTGTAGAAAACCTTCTCAAGCATAGCCGGTTACTTCGTTCTTGTCCATACGCCGACAGTTTAGTTAATTAACCACTTCTTTTTTTTCTTAATAATTGACATACCGCCAATGTCGAGATTCGAACCCATAACCTCTCAGTTTCCAAGTAGGCATACTGCGCAGACATAACGCCTTAGACCGCTCGGCCACTTGGACTGGTTAGAGAATTGGAAGCATCTTCTTTCTACTCAAACATGATCATATGATCACCCATGTCGGTATTAATACAAAATAAGATTCATAAAAAAAAAATGAAAAAATTCATTCTTGTAAAGAAGAACGGTGGTTTTCATTAATTATTTAAAAAAATATAATCTGTTCTAAAACCATAACTGAAACTTTTGTATACTATTTATCATTTATAAATATTTAATCACTGTGACAGGAATTTTTAAAGAAACGAATATATTTTCTTACCTCTTAATGAAGTGTAAAATATATACAACAATAACAGTGAATAAGCAATAATAAGTAACTTGTTGTGTTTTCCTTTTTATTTTTCATAAATTAAAAACAGATTTTCATCGTCCTCTTTATACTTTGTACAGTGTCATTTACATGAATATATGGATATTATATTGTATAAAGTACATTGTTTATATATTATTAAAATATTTTGTATATTGATTAATAAAGTAAAAAGCTTTTAAAAGTTAAATCATTTAATTTTATGAAAATATGGCAAAAGAAAAATTCAGGAAAATTATTTAAAATTGAAAAATGTTATATCCATAAATAAGATGATTTTTTTGTTTACAATTTATTTATACTTATCTGTATATATACATATTTGTTTAATTTAATTATTTAATTTTTCTTTATTTTCAGATCAATCAAATCATATTTGTTTCTTAAGGGGGCGTCCGGAAATAAAATGTCAAATCATGGTTATATTTTATTGCTTAAATCGATAGATAAACTATCTAAGAATATGTTTACAAGGACTGTTGTATGGACCAGGAATAGCTGATTAGCAGATTGTCAGCGTTGGTAACTAAAAATTTGTATTTTTTTCTATTGAAAACTATGAAACGCGTTTTCTCCAATTTTTATTTTCACTGAAGAGAATTCAATATTGAAGAAAAAAAACTTCGATTCAATTAAATAAGCTGTTTAGTTTTTTAGCTATAATTTTAGCAATAATTTAGAAAAATCGTAAAAATAAAGATTGGAGAAAACGTGTTTCAAAGTTTTCAATAGGAAAAAATATATATTTTGAGTTATTTACTCCAATAATCTGCTAATCAGCTATTCCTGGTCCAGATAACAGTCCTTGAAAACATATTCTTAAATAGTTCATCTTTTGACTTTGGCAATAAAAAAAAAAGGTTTTTTTGATATTTTAATTCAGGATACCCCTTGAATATATAACTGAACATACTATCCTCGGCGTTGATTTTGAGATGCACAAAATTTAAGATTTCTTAAAACACACATTAAATTTACAAAACGTGTAAGACAGGCTGTCCTAAAAAACTGTCGTTTGATTTCGGAATTATTGCCTGTTAATTTTTTTGACATTTTAATTCAAGGCACCATTTATACACAAATATATTAGAAACGTACATTTTATGCCCAAAATTACAAGGCCAGAATTCCAGAGTATATATTCAAGGTATTGTATGGATTGTATACTTTGTATAATAGTGAGCAGAAAAAAGGTTTGGTATTATTACATTTTTTTAGAAAATGTTTTAATTAAAAAAAAGAAAAAAATAATAATTGGTAGCAACCTGTATTTACTCTATCTGTCTTCCTACCTATCACTCAGAGCTGAATGAAGTCATACAGTACCCAGTTATGATTTAACCATTTCATAATATAACTCAGGCGAGGTTATGTATTACCTAAAAATGTATACATCTTTGTTAAAAATTTGTATAATTTGTCAATTCAAAAATATTTTTATAGTTTCAGGTTTTTCCAATATTATTAGATCTCATTCACAAAATGTTATGTTAAGTACCTGAAAATTTTAACCTTGTTGCTACAGTATGTAAAAATTGTTCATTTCATTTTTATTTCTGAAGAAGGAACTGTGCTCTGAAACTAGTCAAATAAAGTGATTCTACGAAAATTTCAAATATTTATTTTATTTAATAATCATAATAAAAATTGTTAAAAAAGAGAATCATATATATTCTTTTAGATAATTAGATAAACAGTTTATACTAACTGAAGACACTTCAGTTGAAACACTCACCTGATTATATTTTGTAAAGTTTTTTTTTTTTGAATTCGATTCATATTTGTACTTTCTGTTATATATCAACATTGAAGCGAATAATTTAATATGCGAACATTGTAGATATTCAATAGCAAACGTATACCTAATACTAATTTTAACAAAGATTGAATTTCCATTTTGTATGAAAAAGTAGACTTCAATTATGCTAAATCAATTTTATTTTCATTTCTATTGTTTTTTTTTTTCGTTTTTCAGCAGGAAGTTTTTATTTTGTCTAATTACGTTAGTCGTTTAAATTAAAGTAGATTCAGTATAATGGAATTTGTTTCAAGAGATAAATAGAGAAAGCTCCATAAGTTGCAACTTTTGTGAGCATTTTATTGTTATAAGCTTCAAGAACAGTTTACAGTGAATTATAAAATCTTCTGACAGGGTCGAATATCCCAGAAGCAAAATAATCGATAAAACACTGCTTTCAAAATTTTCTAATGAACTTTTATATTTTTACTTCAAATATTTAGAAAAATAAACAAATTCTTTTAATTGTTAACTAACGAACAAATTTTGTTAATTTTTATTTGAAATAAATCCAAAATAGACAATCATAACAAAAAAATTCGTTACGCAGGAGGTGTTCTCTAGCGGTCACATTTTTAGGGTGATCAAAATGAAATATCGTATCTGATATGAACTTAGAATGTGCAAGGCGAATTTTATTAATGAATGACATAGGTCAAAGGGAAAGGGGCCACAGAGAAAGAAGAAAACACAAAATATAAAATATCTCTCTTAATATTAGAACAATCGAAAAATGTATAAGGAATAAAGTTATATATATATATATATATTTATATATATAAATATATATATATATA
The DNA here is from genome assembly GCA_963920215.1 of Nineta flava. Lineage (NCBI taxonomy): Eukaryota > Metazoa > Arthropoda > Insecta > Neuroptera > Chrysopidae > Nineta > Nineta flava. The sequence goes on along the minus strand of OY986044.1, from coordinate 26,411,148 downwards.
TATATATATATATATATATATATATATATATATATATATATATATATATAAATATATATATATATATATATATATATATATATGCTTTTATAAAACTTTTCAGTATGGTCATTTTTAATATCTATTAGTATTATTTAATATCTGAATAGCTGCATTTCCTTCGAAAATTCGCTAAAAATTAAAATCCCAAAGAAAAATTTAGAGAAATTAATTGCCAGATTGTATGGTGATTCACTGTGTGCTTTTCTTTAACAAAATGCTTATACAAAATGGTAATAATAATAGTTGAGTATAGGTGTTCATTAAATGGCGTAATTAGTCCATTTCCGCATAAACCGACTGCCTATTTACAAGATAACTCAAAAACGAGAACAAATTTTGTGCATGTGTTATAAAGAGGTATAAAGTTAGCTCAAGTTCATTCATGGAAAAAACGGGACTGCTCAAGTAGTCACCCCCCCCCCCCCCTATTAGGTTTGAAATACTCACCTTTGAAACCGTAAGTGGTAGAAAACACATTTTGTATCTCTTTTTCATAATAAACAACTTTTGTTTCTGACTTCTTGTAATAAACTGACTTTCGCCACAATTTCAGCTTTATATTTGTAGTTACTTTTGACTACAAAATCATATAAATATATAGCACCTTTATACCATAGATAAATAGATTGTAGAGGCTGCCCTGGACGGGCTACACTTTAACCATAAGGTCCATAGTGATGCCTAAAGACATGAGGATGCGAGTGGTGTGGAAGGAATTTTTGTGTATATACTAGGAATCGGTAGGATATGCGGCTGCAGCCGACTATAATAGGAACTATGCCGATATTCATCTGGAGTTCGTGAAGGAAACTACTTTATACCATACTTAACCTTTATACCATGCTTTTTAGCGAATTTCCTGAAAGGAAATAGAGCTATTGGTTCCGTACCGAAGTCAAAATTTCGCAAAAATTTCTTGAAATGTCCATCGATCCTACCTAGTAGATGTCGAAAATCACCTTCTGTAAAATTTATATATCTATGGACATATATATATATATATATATATATATATATATATATTATATATATATATATATATATGTCACTCTAGTGGTCACAGTTTTTATTTTATCGGAATGAAATTTGGTATTTGAGGCGATTTTGGTATTCAAAAGGTCAAGTTCGTTAATGGGTAAAATCGGACAAGGGGAGAGGGGGGTTTAAAGGGAGGGGGGAAACACAAAATTTTACATATCTCCCTTAATATTTGAAAGATCGTAAAATTTACAAGCTGTAATGATGTAGATACTAAGTTTTACTGTAATTTTGTTTCCTATCATTTTTTCTGTTACACTAATATTTACAGAAATATTGACGGTTTAAAATTGAAAATGAAATTTCTTAATATCTCTGTACACATTGGAGTTTGAGCAAAAAAGGTGATGAATTGTAGCGAAGTTGATTTTCAACAACTTTATTTCTTAAGTATTTTTCGATTGATCTTATATTAAGAGAGATATTTTATATCTTGTGTTTTCTTCCTATTTTTTGGCCCCCTTTCCCCTTGACGTGTGTCATTTATGAATAAAATTGGTCTTGCAAATACGAAAATCATATCAGATACGCCATTTCATTTTAATCAGACTAAAATTGTGACCACTGGAAAGTGATTTATGTATTTTAAGGAAATTCGCTAAGTTGAAGCAGTTCTTGCGTAACGAATTTTTTATTTTGATATATCTTTCCGTGTTTAAATTACTGATCTTGAACTCGCTACTAAATCTCAATATACTTTCATATGTAGATACCTTTGCGAACACACTACATATTCCCTTTGTTATTTCGGTAACTACATATTGTTACTTCAGTTAATGTCCACAAATCATTGTGAGAGTATTGATTAGACAAAACAAAGTTTGGTTTCAATTCCAAATCAGTCTTTAATTGATTTCTTTTAGAATAGGATTCCAAATCTCATTGGAATCCTTTTCCTCAACCCCAACAGGTACAATCAATATAAAAATAGATTCTCCTTTACTATGTAGATAAATAAAATCGAAACAAAAAAAAACGTACCTATCTTGTACAGCAGCATACGATAAAGGGAAAGAAATAACATACACAATATATCAAAACATATTTTAGGTGTATGGTATTTGGCGACTGACTGAAAAGTGTCTGTTTCTCTGCATGAACGTTATATACAAAATGTATAAATGAATTCAAAGATTTGTTGTTATATTCGTACATGTATAGTCGGTGGTAAACGAATAACTTCTACATGTAAGATAAGTTCCATGCTAATTACAGTGTGTATCAGAGGAAAAACATTTGTAAGAAAGTACCCGCGTAAAACGTGTAACTTATATTGTTTAGTTATAGATTTTGCACCGTGGGTATGAAAATATAAATATCCATGTATCAACAACAATTAGATTCCATATAAAGCTAGCTGGCCAGTACGGCTTCGCTCGCATAAAATCAAAGAAATTTCGGTTAAATTCGTGTAAAAGCAAAGATATTTCAAAAATTTACCTTAATGTGGACCATGTTTATTTTTCAAAAAAGAACATTTTTTGTCTTTGAAATCTCTTGAGGTTTTAAAGTTAGATATTTGCACACCTCCTGGTGGTAGTGGGTGTGTAGGGAACAATGATCGACTTTGCAAGTTATTTATTTTTAACGAAGGGACAATTCTTGTCTTTGAATTTTTTTTCTATCGCTTTCGGTTTTATAGATATTTTCACTTTCACTGGAAGGCATAGGTGTGGAAGAGACAATGATCGACTTTGGAAGTTGTTTATTTTAAAGAAGTTAATATAAAAAATTATAAACAGTCCGAAAGAAATAAGCACTTAAATTTTTTTCGAATTTCCCAGTTTTCCAGGTTGCACCAACCGTTCTCAGGGAAACTCTTACCAATGAACAGCGTTTATTTTTGTTTATATAGATACATTTATAAAAAGTACCAGTACTTAATACGACCTACTGAAATTTCTTATTGATCTCATACTTTTCTCTTTGGTGATTCAAGGAATTACGGGCTATCTTCAGAATGAGAAAAGAGTGTATAGAAAGAGGAAAATGTATCGGAAACCGGGAGCGTGGATCCCTTTGCGATTATGGTCCTCTTTTGGGCCAACCTCGGGAAGGAATGGTGGAGAAATATCACTTCGAGATCTGATTCATCGATATCTGATTAATGAATAACAGTGAGTTGAGCAGTGCATCCGAGATGTACTCACTCAAAGAACATACCATAAAATGGTATACTGATGAGTCAAAGACAATCGAAAGAACTGAGCAGGTTTGTAAGGATCAAGGGTCAAAAACTCTGAACCTATGGGCAAATTCCTCAACATATTTTAGGTCCAACTAACGGCTATTGAATAATTCCCCAGTTTAACCAAGATAGGAACTTTCAGAATCGTGATATAGCGACCCTCTCCAACAGTCAAGCGGCTATTAAAGCATGAAGTTCTTAGATCATCAGCTCAAAAATGATGTGGGAGTGCCTAGATAAGAACACAAAGTCACCCTGTATGGCGTCATCCCAGGACAAGTAGGAAAAGAGGGAAATGTCATAACAGATGACCTGGTGAGGAACTAAGCATCGACCTCCCTTTGAACAGGACAGAGAGGTGATCAGAAAAGAAGAAGACACAAAGAGAACTACACTCCAGAATAATCTTTCGGGGCTCATTCAGGCCGTAAAATATAGAAACCCCGCATTGACCGGAGCAAAAACAGACTGCGGCTTCTGTGGTTGGTTTTTTACGGGGTATTGTAGATTCAAGGGACACATAAGAAAGCTAGAATTGGGAAATAAGGGCAACTGCAGGTTTTGTGGCGAAATGGAACAAAATCCGGAACACCTCCTAATAGACTGTGGCGTCCTTATACACAAAATAATTAAATGTCTGGGTTATCCTGTACTATCTGGAAAAAACAGGGCTGGACGAGATGCTCTTAGGCGAGATTACTCCTCTGTAGGCACCAGATGGTGGAGCACAATAGATCTTATAGCTCGCAGTGCACCAAATTACTCCCCCCCATGATCGTTAATTAATTCATAAAAGTGATGTGAGACAATATTTTATCGGGAGATGATAAAGTATTTATAAAACAAAAATTACGGATCTGTGGCTTTGGATTTCTCTAAATACTGAATATGGATTACAGGTTTGAAAGTTTTCTGCTTGAAAGATGAATGAAAAAACATTATATTAAAGTGGTGAGTAAAACTGCCGTAAGTATTCACGAAATTTGTTGTGGCCATTTGAATTAATTTTCTATAGATAGGAACAAACATAATCGTATTACATCTTATCAATGAGATTTCGTGTCAAACATTATAAAGTAAATAAAAATTAAAAAATAAAGCATCTCAAAAATGGCTCTTACAAACTTACTCTAGCGGTCACAATAGAGAGTCCACAGGTACATAAACGAATGTATCTGTGGACTCTCTATCGGTCACAGTTTTAATCCGATTGAAATAATAATTTTAACGACAGTGATTTGAAACATCTTGTAGGTAGGATCGATGGACATTTGAAGAAATTTTTACGAAATTCCATCATCGGTACAAAAATAATAGCTGCAATTCCTTTCATGAAATTCGCTTATATTCTCGTATGAGGATATACTACTTCAGTATTTGTTCGGAACACCTAGAACATTAATCATTTGCATCCTTACATAGTATAAAATAAAGTCCCCCAGCCGCGTCTGTCGGTCTGTTCGCGATAAACTCAAAAACTACTGCACCGATTTTCATGCAGTTTTCACCAATTTGTCAAGTTTTTGTATACATTGGTCTTTACATATTATAAAAATGATTCATGAGGAAGGTATAGTTGTATAATTTATTGATGTATAGGTGTATAATTTATCAGTCCTTGACGGGAAAAAATATTATGTTACTTGGTTATAAGGGCGTTAAAAAATTTTTGCGGGCGAAACCGCGACGGGTAATGTTAGTATTACATAAGTACATCGTAATAGTATGTATATAGAGGTAAAAGCCAAGTAGCCGCGCTTGTTAAGGCGCTGTATCTACTTGGACCTGGGAGGTTATGGGTTCGAATCCCGACACCGGCAGTTTGTCAATTAAAAAAAAAATTAATGGGGCGGTTGATTGACTAAACTGTCGGCGTATGGACAAGAACGAAGTAACCGGCTATGCTTGTGAAGGTTTTCTGCAGTTTCCCTTCACGAAATCCAGATGAATATCGGCATAGTTCCTATCAAAGTCGGCTGCAGCTGCACACCTACCAATTCCTAGTCTACATACGAATTCCTGATCCTCCACTCACATCATAAAAATGTAATGTAAAAAATTAATAAAGGTTGAAAAATAATGATGTGGGTGGCCTCTGTTATAGACGATCGTGTCTCAAAAACGGAGGTTAAACCCCATTATTATTATTATTATTATAAGAGGTAAAAGCTGCATCATCCTGTACATAGTATTTATGTATAGGTAGTATAAAAATGGAGAATACGAATTTAAATCGAATATTTCATATCATGTCGAATTCAGTGTGAGCTTTCGTATTCGTAATAGAATTGAATTGTGTTATAATATGGATTGACTTTCATTCATTTCACACCATCACCATACACTTTGATATAGTTATCCTGTTTCTATCCATGCATTGTTCATATAGAAATATCTCACTTTGTTGTAGAAAAAAAAATAAAGCAAGAGAAAAGTTTTTATTCTCTTAAATTGTTCACTCAATGACAAAATATTTTTTCCTCATTTTTATTTTCTCTGCCAAACCGATTAAAGAATTATAATAATACTCGAAAGTATTATTCGAATTTTCGAATTCCAATTATTGTTATAAAACTTTTTATTGGAACATTTACTTAATATGGTTTTTTTTTTTAAAGTTAACTTTCAAAATTCATTTAGTGGTAATATTTCAAACGCAGTTCAATTAATTTTATTCAAATCAAATTCCAATTAATATTCTGATTTTTTTTTTGCTGTCCAGATTTTTATGTATTAAAATCAACATTTAATTTCATACACAAGGGACAAAACTGATATTTTGCGTTAATTAGTTTCTGTTTACATTAAAATATAAACAAATGTTGGTGGGAATTCTTCATAAAGCAATCGCCAAACGATGGGTTTATTTGGTGGCAATTGACCAAGTCAATACAAAAAGAACGCAAACACATTTCACCACTTATGTGAAACAATGATTCTGTGTACTCCGATAAAGATAAAAGTTATTGATCTTTTAATCGATCATTTCGAATCGGTGCATTTTTAAAACCTTCCATGGGTTCCAAAACTTCTCCAACATAAAACCTATTTTGACCAAATGGAAACCCGACTTCAAAAATCAAATATTCTATAACAAAAAATGCACTAAAAAGTAAAAAATAACTGCATATTTTTGTGCCAAATTTAGTTCACCTAAGCAAAAATTTTTAAATATATATGTAAAATTATTGTTATTTTTGGAGGCGGTGTCAGCATAGAGAAATTCACATAATTTTTGGACACCGCCTTCAAAAATAACAATAATTGTACATATATATTTAAAATTTTAGGTGAATTAATTTTTTACTTTTTAGTGCATTTTTTGTTATAGAATATTTGATTTTTGAAGTCGGGTTTCCATTTTGTCAAAATAGGTTTTATTTCTTGCTTTTTAGTGACTTTGAAGTTCTATAACTGATTTTATTTGTCTAAATATGGGTAGACCTACTAAACGACCAGCTAATTTTTAGTGCATTCTTTTATAACACTTTTTTTTTATCCGTTTTTTTTTTTTTTTTTAGATTTTAAGTGCATTTTTTTATAACAGATTTTCAGTTTTTTTACAAACATTTTGGTTTTTTTTTGTAAAAATTTTTTTTTTTTTGGTGTCGGTTTTTTTTTTGTAAAAAATTTTTTTGAGGTCAGTTTTAAAAAAAAATTTTTTATTTTCCCATTATAAATGAGTATACCCTTAAAAAAAAAAATTCGCAAAAATCGTTCATCACATATAAAATGAGGATTTTCCTCGATTTCCCGGGGATCCCCTCATCAGAATGCAGACGAAAAAAAAATACAGACGAATTGAGAAGCATCCTCCTTTTTGAAGTCGGGTTAAAAACTAAAACTAATTGTGATTATTTAAATAGGTACCGTTTAAATAAATAACTTTAATATTTGCCAATTTGAATCCTTGAAGAGTATCAGATAAATTTAACGACAAACCATTTAAGGTTGTTAAGAAAGTGGTGGGATAAATCAACCAAAATTGATGGTAAAGTTCGTGAATTGACGAATTCTTACCACGTTAGAAGATTATTTAAATTTATTACTTCTTATTAATAAAATTATTATTTAATAAACAAAAAAAATTTATAAAAAATTATTTTAATAATAATTCAACTTTAATTTTTAATTTTAATTTTTATGAATAATTATTTATTTAATTTTAATTACACTGACGTTTCCATACCTACTGTGACAGTCTAAAATAAAAATAGCTTTAGTACTATTTTTCGATCTATAAAATTTACTTATCTCAAAAACCAAAAACTGGATTGTTTTGAAATCTGGTCCAGGTATTTATAACACTTTGATAATTATTATGACATTATTTTTCATAAATCTGACATTTCTGGTGGTCGAGAAATATATTTTTATATGAATGTGGTTAACGCCGAGTCCATTTAACGCTATGATTAACCTATCTTAAAAATCGTAACTTTTACATTTTTTACTCAAAAACTAAAAACTAGATCAACTTCAAACTTTGACAGGATATTCTTCATTATTGAAATAATAAGCTGTCAAATTTTGAACAACGTGTCATTAAATTCTATTTTCTCACTACTGTCTTCTTAACAACCTTGAAAGATATTTAAACATTATATTATCGAATGATAATTAGTGAGAACTCTACGTTATTGAAATAAAATTTCAAATTCGCCCCCTTTACCTAGATCAGTCTTTGTATTATAAATACGTATTTCGACTACAATGTAGTCATCATGAGTATAAATTAGCTAGTCGTAATTTAGTATTTGACAATTAGAAATAGATATATAGTCGAGATCAATAGACAAAAATAAAAATAAATAGAAAATTAACTAAATTAAAATATACTGGATTTAAAATTGTCACCAAATTAGTAACAAGTAACATATCGTGCGACAATATAAGAGTAATTTTAATAAGAGTAAAATTAACAGGAATAAATGTGAATGAAGGAAATTTTAACAAGAGAACTCAGAACTCAGAACTCTGTCATTTATGAACCGATTTTGAATTTTTTGTTTTTTGTGTTAAAGGGTTTTGTTTCCCATTGTCACCAAATCGCATTCTGATGAGGGGATCCCCGGAAAATTGAGGAAAATCCTTATTTTATATGTGATAACCGATTTCTGCGAATTTTTTTTTTAAAGGGTATACTCATTCATAATGGGAAAATAAAAAATTTTTTTTTAAAACCGACTTCAAAAAAATTTTTTACAAAAAAAAACTGACCCCAAAAAAAAAATTTTTACAAAAAAAAAAACAAAATGTTTGTAAAGAAAACTGAATATCTGTTATAAAAAAATGCACTAAAAATTAGTTGGTCGTTTAGTTGGTCTACCCACATAATAAAATGGAAACCCGACTTAAAAAATCAAATATTCTATAACAAAAAATGCACTAAAAAGTAAAAAAATAATTGCATATTCTTGTGCCAATTTTAGTTCAGCTAAGCAAAAATTTTTAAATATGTACAATTATTGTTATTTTTGGAGGCGGTGTCCAAAAGTTATGTGAATTTCTCTATGCTGACACCGCCTCCAAAAATAACAATAATTGTACATATATATTTAAAAATTTTTGCTTAGGTGAACTAAAATTGGCACAAGAAAATGCAATAATTTTTTTACTCTTTAGTGCATTTTTTGTTATAAAATATTTGATTTTTTATGTCGGGTTTCCATTTTGTCAAAATAGGTTTTATAAATCCAGTATATTTTAATTTAGTTAATTTTCTATTTATTTTTATTTTTGTCTATTAATCTCGACTTTATATCTATTCCTAATTGTCAAAGAATAAAGTACGACTAGCTAATTTATACTGATGATGACTATATTGTAGTCGAAATACGTATTTATAATACAAAAAACTGATCTAGGTAAAGGGGGCGAATTTGAAATTTTATTGAAGGATATTTGATTTTCATATAAACTAACCTCCGGTAAATATTAATAGACAAGAGATGTATCAACGTAGGTAATGTGTCATTTAAACATTAATATTTTCAAAATAATATGTTCAATAAATTTTTCAAAGGAATAGTTCTAGAATACCAAATATGTATATTAAATATAAAATCCACTCTCTTAACCATGGTAAAAACATGTTTTTACCATTACTTTTTTTTATATTATATCTATTTTGTTTGGAATATCTTGATAACAATAAGTACATGCTCCCTATAGAATTCTTTCAACAAACAAAATCAAAGTACAAGTTTTTCACTAAAATTGGATGCTACCTCAAAAAATTAAATGAGTTTACATTTAAAAAAATTGCTTAGAAAGTTTTTTCAATAAAACTATATAATTACGATAACTTTCATATCAAACATTAAGGCTAAGATATGCACTAAATAAATCCAATAAAGAAAAACAATTTTCTATAGCTAGTAATTTTCAGACGCCAGTGGTCACGCCCTGACTGACGGACAGCATATTTAAGTTGGTAAATAATAATGTGTAGTTTTTATGTTTGTATATTAAACATATATTAGAACACTATAGAATTAAAATCCGTATCCCTGAATAAATTTCTAATGTATTTAAAAAAAAAAAACAAGAAATTAACATTGTATAATAGTAAATTTATACTTAAACAATTCGTTTCGCAGGAGCTGCATCAACTAAGCGAATTTCCTTGGAATACATAAATCACTCTCTTTCGCTCACAATTTTAGTCTGATCAAAATGAAATGTTGTTTCTGATATGATTTTGGTATTTGCAAGGCCAATTTTATTAATAAATGGCATAGGTCTACGGGAGAGTGGGATATAGAGAACGAAGAAAACACAATATATATAATATCTCTCTTAATATTAGAGCAATCAAAAAGAGTATAGAGAATAAAGTTGTAGAAAATCATGTTTGCTACAATTCATAATCTCATCATTTTTCTTAAACTCTAATGTGTACAGAGATATTTCTTATTTTAATATTTTTTTTATATTTCTCATTATTATTAAGTATATATATATACAAGGTATATTAAGTTTAGTTCCGACATTGTAACTTTTGAAAATATTGGTCGCAGAAAAAGAATTTTGTTATAGATGTGTATAAAATGACCTAATTAGTCCATTTCCTATGCGCCCGTCCGTCTACCTGTCTGTCTGTAGGTCTGTGGACACTGAAGAATAAAAAGAGATAACGGGCTAAAACTTTTTGTGTGTATTCTAGAGTAAAAAAGTAAGGTCAAGTTTGTTAATGTGCAAAATCGGAACGCGGTTCCCGCCGTCAGAAGGGGAAATATACATCTTTGAAACAATAAGAGATAGAACAAAATTTGTTAACAAAAAATCTTCTTTTTAAAATACTCGTAAACAACTTTTGTTTGAAAAAATTCTCATTAAAATGATAAGATACAAAATTATGGTAAACACTAATTTTCTATAACTTTACCACCCATAAATTTTTCGATATTTCGTATATTAAGGCAGATATGCCTAATTTTGTGTTTCCCCCCTTCTCTAAACCCCCCTTTCCTCTTGTCCGATTTTATCCATTAACGAACTTGACTTTAGCAAATTAATGAGAGGTAAATTGATTAACTCACACTTGGTGAATAACTCAGTCCTATATTCTATATCATCACTTTTTAAGGACAAACTATTATATTCAGGATATCCCCGAAAACTCGGCCATTTTATACATTTACGTTTTTGATCGGATTGTTTTTAATGTGTATATTGTTATTTTTAACCCGACTTCAAAAAAGGAGGATGGTTCTCAATTCGTCTGTATTTTTTTTTTTTAATGTTTGTTACCTCAGAACTCCGTCATTTATGAACCGATTTTGAAATTTTTTTTTGTTTTAAAGGGTTTGATTTCCGATTGGTCCCATTGCCACCAAATCGCATTCTGATGAGGGGATCTCCGGGAAATCGAGGAAAATCCTCATTTTATATGTGATAACCGATTTCTGCGAAATTTTTTTTTTTTTGAAAAGGTATTCTCATTCATAATGGGAAAATAACAAAATTTTTTTAAAAACCGATTTCAAAAAAATTTTCTACAAAAAAAAAACCGACCCCAAAAAAAAAAATTTTTACAAAAAAAAAACAAAATGCTTGTAAAAAAAACTGAAAATCTGTTATAAAAAAATGCACTATAAATTATAAAAAAAAAAAAAACGGATAAAAAAAAAAGTGTAAAAAAATTCACTAAAAATTAGTTGGTCGTTTAGTAGGTCTACCCATATTTAGACAAATAAAATCAGTTATAGAAGTTCAAAGTCACTAAAAAGCGAGAAATAAAACCTATTTTGACAAAATGGAAAGCCGACTTCTAAAATCAGATATTCTATAACAAAAGATGCACTAAAAAGAAAAAAAATAATTGCATATTCTTGTGCCAATTTTAGTTCACCAAAGCAAAAATTTTTAAATATATATGTTCAATTATTATCTTTGGAGGCAGTGTCCAAAAGTTATGTGAATTTCTCTATGCTGACACCGCCTCCAAAAATAACAATAATTGTACATTTATGTTTAAAAATTTTTCCTTTGGTGAACTAAAGTTGGCACAAGAATATGCAATAATTTTTTTACTTTTTAGTGCATCTTTTGTTATAGAATATTTGATCAAAATAGGTTTTTTATCTATTGCGTTGACAATTCTATTGTTCTATTTTTGTGGTTTATTACATCAATTCCAGTATAAAAAGGGAGAAATAATTTTTTTATACGATCACAGTTTAGGCAATGAAGTCAAATCCGAAACTAGTCAACAACATAATTTTTTATTAAGAAAGTGGTTTTGCGAAATAATATACTAATCGAAATTTTTATTTAAATTTCACTCACAAACATGCTCCCATTTTTGGCTGCCATTATTTAACAAAAGGCCAATTTTATATTCCGTAACGGAACAACACATAAATACACGTGTTTGATTTTCTATCAATTTATTTTCGAGATACTTTTCGATATCTCGTATGACGTCTTCCAATTCGAGCCTAGTAGGTTCTAATCACATAAGTGCTCAATAAACTTCTGTATTCTCTATTATAATCAAATCATTATTTATTTGCAATTAAGCTTCAATTTTTATATTTGTTGGGTGAGTTTATGTCGGTTCTACCCATACCGTTTTCTTCCTGAGAAGCATCACCCTAACGTAGCCACGCTTGTTAATGCGCTGTTTCTTCTTGGACCTGGGAGGTTATGAGTTCGAATCCCGACACCGGCAGTTTGTCAATTAAAAAAAAAATAATGGGGCGGTTGATTGACTAAACTGTCGGCGTATGGACTAGAAAAAAGTTCCTAGGAACTATGCCGATATTCATCTGAAGTTCGTGAAGGGAAACTGCAGAAAACCTTCAGAAGTATAGCCGGTTACTTTTTTCTAGTCCATACGCCGACAGTTAAGTCAATCAAAAGTCGGCAGTAGCCACACACCTACCAGTTCCTAATCTGCATACGAATTCCTGATCCTCCACTCACATCATAAAAATGTAATGTAAAAAATTAATAAATAAAGGTTGAAAAATAATGATGTCACCGCAGAGGCCACCCCTGTTATAGACCGTCGTGTCTCGGAAACGGAGGTTAAACCCCATTATTATTATAATCAAGTCAAAAATAGTCCGTATATGCGTCATATACCGTTCATAACAAATTTTCTTTGTTATTGTGTACGGTTAAAAAACACTACTGCCAGCATAGATTGATGGTAAACTATATACAATTTTTCTATACAATAATTGATATATCGATGGTATATGTTATCGAGAACAAAGTGGTTTTTGGGTTAAGTATTACATTTTATTATTGAATATTGTGTACAAGCTGAGTGAAAATGAATCCCAATGTGAAATGGGATCCAACACAATACAACATCACAGATGATACAAATACAAACTTACAACTTACACAGCTTCATACAAGTTATATATATATATATATATATATATATATATATATATATATATATATATATATATATATATATATATATATAATAGACACATGCACGTTATTTCTGTGTGTGGTCAGTGACGGGAAGTTGGATTAACGATGTGGTCGTTCAGAATATTCCCTTAGGATATCATCATAGGAACATACCCAAAAACAACAATCTTATCTGCACACAAATATAAACATACAGCAGTAGTTAAAGTATTAGTATTTATTTTTATACAGAATGTTTTTAGTGAATTTCTTTCAAAGAAAATGCAGCTATTGTTTTTGTTCTGATGATAGAATTTCGTACAAATTAATAAATATACATCGATTCTACTTAATAGCCGTTAAAAATGACCATCGTTAATATTTTTATATTTGTATATATATATATATATATATATATACACATATATATATATATATATATATATATATATATACATGTATATGTATATATATATATATATATATATATATATATATATATATATGTATATATATATATATATGTATATATATATTTTTTTTTGTTATCAAGAGGGGGAAATGCATTGCCACACTAACCGGAAAAGTCTTCTGACTTTCCGAATGCGGGGCTTGGACTAGACTCTCCTGTCTAGAACATACTCGCTAAAACCCTAAATTCTTGAGGATTCTCTTTTGTACCCCGCGCGGAACCGCCGTTAGGCATTACTTCGCTCGGGGAGGACTGGCTAACTACTGCATACTTCATTGATTTCGCTGTGGGCGTCTCCTTGGTCAATCTCCCTGGAGAATCCATTCTAACTTTCCTCACAGCGGACCATCAGACCGACGAGGTTTTCTGGCGTACCGTGGCACTGGAGAATTACATCCAGTTCTGCTCTCTCTGCAGCGAAACGGGGGCACGAGAAATGTATATGTACATATATATATATATATATATATATATATATATATATATATAAATATATATATATATATATATGTATATATATATATATATATATATATATATATATATATATGTATATATATATATATATATATATATATATATATATATATATATATATATATATATATATACTTCCTTGTGATTGATATACTCTGATTATGTGACTGGAGTGGTTAGCAAAGAATGGAATAGTAAATAAGACGAGAGTTATAGCTGTTAACAAACATGCGATTGATATATGTGAATTTCATCGTGTGAACAGCAATGTAACTTTAGTTAAACCAAATATTTTTATTCCTATTGAAATTGTCATCAAAATGTATAAAAATGGGCTTAGGTTTTGAACCACAATGGCAGTCTTGGAAGAATTATGGACATAATATGCTTTGTACCTACTCAAAACCGACTACAATTTGTAACATACAAAACATGCATGATGCCGTACTCATGGGATCTAGCAAATATATAAAGCTATTCTCATATGAAAAAATACAGATGAAATTATACGGGTTAAATGTTGATTGAAAAACAGCAAAATAAGATTATTTTTATTGAAACACTCTTATGAATGATTACTTAAAAAACAATTTAATAACAACGCACAATTAAAACATACTGTACACGTAAATATAAATGTTGTGTGTAAAAAGGGAAATTTAAACATTTCCCAAGAGAAATGTACAATGCTTTTGCTATATAAAACAAACCATTGTTGACGCCAATGTTTGTTGTCCTTATGCATATACCTACTTTAAAAAAAAAAACATAAACATGCAAAACAAAAATATACACTTGGAAAAAATATAAAAAAAACAAAATAAATTCAGTCCGTCGCTCGCACAAGACACTAAAGAACAAAAATAAAACCAATCCAGATTTCCCAATTAATTTTACCTATTTAATTTAATGTAGGCCTCTTTTGTGATGTGTTCATGAACAATTCTTTTCTCTTTTTTGTTGTCTTTGTGATGAAACTAATGATACGGTTTTATACTGTAATTGTAGTTTTTTTTTTGACACCCACCACAGTTCTGTTTCTTTTCTCTCCCAGTTTACACTTTTTTGGATGCCTTATGTAAGTGCTTACTTTAAGGGGTTACATGGGTATGAAAATTTCAAAAAATCGAGTTTTTTAAATTGTTTTCTTAATAGAAGAATATTTCTAGAATATTTTCCCAAAGTTTTAAGTCAATTACAGTGAAACTCTAGGAGATAGAGCCTTAGCAAGTAAATTGAGACAGATGCTTAGCTATTGTTTGTATGTCTTTAGATGTTGAGGTAGATTGTAAAGGCTGCCCTGGATGGGCTACACTTCGACCATAAGGTCCATTGTGATGCCTTAGGATGTGAGGATGTGAGTGGAGTGGAAGAAATTGATGAGTAGACTAGGAATTGGTAGGATATGCGGCTGCAGCCGACTATGATAGGAACTATGCCGATATTCATCTGGAGTTCGTGAAGGAAACTGCAGAAAACCTTCACCTCAAGCATAGCCGGTTACTTCGTTCATGTCCATACGCCGACAGTTAACAGCCCCTTTTTTATTTTTATAATTGACAAACTGCCGATGTCGGGATTCGAACCCATAACCTCCCAGTTTCCAAGTACTGCATACTGCATAGACATAACGCCTTAGACCGCTCGGCTACTTGTCTTTAATCACGTTTTTCTCAAAACTCTGTTTTTGAAGTTGGTTGCACACTTCTTCAGGATAAGATTTACTAGTGCTTGAACGATGGATTTTTTTAATTTTTATCAACAACTAATTTTACAAGGCAATACGTGCTGCAAATTATACCAAAAATAGAACCTTTTTGTAAAAAGCTATGCTAAAAATTCACATTAGTTTTCCTTCGCCCATGCACGAGCTTTATATATCTACTAACAGAATATAATTTGGTTTTTTAATTTCTGTGAATCTATCATGAGTCATTCTGGCTACGCCAAGGAAATGAGGTCTCAATGGCAGAATTTTCCAAATTTTGAAATGCAAATTTCACAAAGTATTTGTCATATGTTTATCTTTGGTATAATTAAAGGTAATATTTCATGTATT
Source organism: Nineta flava (assembly GCA_963920215.1). Taxonomy (NCBI): domain Eukaryota; kingdom Metazoa; phylum Arthropoda; class Insecta; order Neuroptera; family Chrysopidae; genus Nineta; species Nineta flava. Next base: position 26,394,993 of record OY986044.1, on the reverse strand, counting down.
GTATTAGAAGAAAATTTGAGAAAATATGTTTTTTTTAGTCTTCGAAACCCATCCAACCCCTTAATGTCAGAATGGTTTTAGTTTGTGATGACTTAATTACTACCATTACCTCTTTCAAATTGACAAATTTTCTTTTTTCAGTATAATCTTCTCTCATAAATGTTTGTTTTCATGTTATAATAAACCAAACTGTTAACCCAAAAAATAGTTTCCTTTATATTCTGGACATATTGTTTGAATAAGACAAAATAAAAGAAATCGAAATAACCTCTATCTAACTTTAAAACTATCACGATAACGGTTCATTTCCGTCATGATATAGTTTTATTGTTAGTATTAGTACACAATAAAGTTTATGAACAAAAATTCTCCAAAAGATTCAAATCATTAATTTTATTCTTCACTTATTATGCCGGCAGTACACAGTCGGCGAGGCAAGGCGAGGCATATCGAGCACGAGAGTGTACTCACAACGCTTGATCTGCCTAGTGTCGATTTGCTATGCCTCGTCAACGCTTCATTAATAGTAGGTTTTTGGACAAGGGTCAAATGAAACGAGTGGTGAGTACTACGAGTACCCTCAGGACACTCCTGAATAATAATTATTTTTAATAGTTTAATCAAAAATTTACTACTCCGTTATTTTTAATTTAAAAATGTCACTTTTCAGGTATACCAACGTTATTTCTGGCCAAGATACGTTGACTAGCTGTCGAGAACTATATTGCCGGCCGAACATTAGAGAGTTTACATAGTTCCACTCGCGGCTCCTCGCCTTACGATTGTCTCGCTGAGTGTGCACTACCAGCATTACAGTTTCTTAAATAAAATTATGTGGTGGGAAAGATGATTGTTGAAGTATGTAATGGTAGTCACAAGTTGTCGTTACTTAAGTGGTCAATTTTTCATGATCAATTGCAAAGTGTCATACTAATAAAAAAATTGTGCATGTCAGCTACGACGTGTGGTCGAGTTTACTTTTATAAGTTATTTAATTTTCAAGTATTCTGCTTAGATGGAGCTATAGAATAATATATGTGCTGCCATTATATTGTCAGGTAATATTGTCAGGTATCATGCCATCATTTGATGGCATGTTTTGTTGATTGTCATTTCCACAGAAACTATTATTATTAATATGTTTTTTTTTTTACAAGCTAACACTTTATACGCTATGAAATTCAACTTGAATTTATGATGTTTTACAATTTATTTTAAGAAAACAAAAATTAAAATAAATTTTTTATAAAAATTTAAATAATACTTTGAATTGTATATTAAATGTTAGCTTTTAAAAAATAACTTTAAAATAATTTTAAATGAATTAATGTTAGTGCCATATATGGCATGTCAGGTAACAATGTGACATTTTTATAAAAAATTTATTTTAATTTTTTTTTTTCTTAAAATAAATTAATGACCTAAGAAAAAGGAAACTTGAATGTAAAATCAAACTGAAAAGATACTGTAAAACATAAATTCAAATTGAATATCATAGTGTATAAAGCTTGTAAAAAAAATATTCATTCCATGTAAAAGAAACAATAGTTTGTTCAGAACTGGTTAAAAGATTTTGCAATGTGTAAGGGCTCAAATTTTAGTTTTTTTTTTTTATGTAGAATCGAAAGCCGAGTGGGGTGAAATTGGTCATTTTTATTATTTTTGGAGGCTCGACCATTTTTTGGCTAAATATTTTTTTTTAAATATTTAGAAGTTCAGTAAAATTCGTGGATTTGTTTTTTTTTTTTGAATGGGCATAACGGCATCATGTTCCCTGTCGAAAAATTGAAACGGGGAAAAATTAAAATCAAAGGAAATGGGGTTTAGACGAAGGGGAAACACAAAATTTGGCATATCTCCTTTAATATTCGAAAAATCGAAAGTTGTAGAAAATTTGTTTTACTATAATTTTGTTTCTAATCATTTTTCCTGTTTCGCTAATATTTACAGAAATATTTATAATTTAAGATTGAAAGTTGTAAATATCTCTCTACAGATTATAGTTAACTTTTCATACATTTTTCGATTGTTCTAATTAAGAGATATATTTTATATTTTGTGTTTTCGTCTTTCTCTATGCTACCTGTCCCCTTGACGCCTGCCATTTATTAATAAAATTGGCCTTTTAAATACCAAAATCATATCAGACTTGACATTTAATTTTGATCAGACTAAAATTGTGACCGCTAGAGAGAAATATATGTATTCTAAGAAAATTCGGTAAGTTGACGCAGCTGAAATTAAAAAAAAATATTTTTACCGGCTTCTATCAATCGAAAAATTTTAATGATTCTAATTTATAAACAAAAAATATTGTCATTTTAGTAAAATTGAAATGAATAGAAGACAAAATCTAAATTTTATTAAAAGCCAACATTGATTTCTTTCTTCTTATTATTACTTGGGGGCTTACTTGATTCGACTTTTTCTTTAGAAAACACAATCATGTGTAAATTGAAAAAAAAATGCGAATAACAGAATTGATAACTAATGATATTTTTATTACTTTTTAGCATACGAAATATCCAAATTTAAATATTCTTACGAATTGTTTTAATAAATTTTTTCCAAAGGTTTATATATATTTTTTTCTTCTTCTTTGTATTCGTTTGTAAACCGAATGTCGCGGCTCACTTTGTCGTAGCCCAACATCCCTAGCTAGCTCTCTTATATATACTATAGTATACTGTATGCGTAGAATAAAAATGATTGTTCAATTGAAAACAAAAATAAAGGAAAATTGAAATATAACGATGAATGTTTCGATAATAACAAGAGTAACAACATATTGAAAATTTAATATCAACTGTCAACATATTTGCATTATATTTTAATGTTTTTTGACAGATGAGTTAATATAAAAATTTAAAACAATCAAACTAAAAATTTATTGTGAATCATTCTTCTTCGGACCGAATAATTTAGTTTCGTCACATTGAGCAATATATATATATATATATATATATATATATATATATATATACATATGTATGTATATATAAATATATATATATGTATATATATATATATATATATATATATATATATATATATATATATATATATAAAGGATGAGTCAAAAGTCATGGAGTTTTATAGAAGGGTGTTTAGGGGATGAAATTCTAAGATGAAAAGTCCTTGGCCGTTTTTGCACCTGACCCACCGTTAATTAGATATTAGTTAAATAAAGTATATGAAATGGTGGAGAATGAACGCAGCGGTAGCAGAGATACGTGAGGGGTGCGGGCACTCCCCATCACTATCGTAGAGTGAGTTACTCTTATGCGTTTCAAATTCGGTACAGTTTCTATAAAAATATTGAAAAAGGTAGTTTTGAAAAATGTTAAAAAAAAAATTTTCCATTTTTTATTCCGAAAAATCTAAGAATTATTCAGTTTTTATTTTTAAAATTTGAAAATTGTCTAGGTGCTAGGGACCCATTTTCGGTAATCCTCAATTATTGAAAACAATTTTTCAGTAAAAACAACTCATTAAAAATTAAATAATTTTGGTGACTAAGTTTTTATGAAAACCAAAACTTGATGAACATTTATTTAATGAAATTTCATCGTATGAAATCCAATAAAAATTGAATAATTTAGTTAATTAGATTTTTCGGAAAAAAAAAGATTTTTTTTCCATAATTTTTCAAAACTCTAGGTACTATAAAAACTATACCGGATTAGAAACACATAAGGTTGACTCACTCTACGGCAGTGGTGGGGAGAGCTCGCTCTCTTCACGTATCTCTGCTGCCGCTGCGTTCATTCCCTACAATTTCTTATTCCGTTAACGCGCTTCTCTAATTGGTTACTTTATTTAATTAATATCTAATTAACGGTGGGTCAGGTGCAAAAATTGCCATGGACTTTTCATTTTAGAATTTCATCCCCTATGGACCCTTTCCAAAAACTCCATGACTTTTGACTCACCTGTATATATTGTTAAGAACTCGAACTTACCATTTTAAAATATACGTAACGTATATTAATTAATGGAAGTCGTAGAGGATGCGGATTAAATCTGTGATAGAAACAAATAAGACCAAAAATTCATTCATTATATATTTTTATCCGGTCCAGTACGTCAAAAATCTTTATTTAAAAAAAACTGTATATAATTATTTGTGTGTGTACTTCAGTAAATAATACTCGTTTTTCGCTTTCCAGGAAGTACGATTTCACTCACATCATTGGAAATATATTCCATATTTATATTAACCAAAGGACAAAACGTGAGGTATAGATTTTTTACCGATCTCTGAATTTCCGGAATTGAGTTTAATTCGGGAGTACTATTAACTTTCATTTTACTTCTGTGTTATTGGGTATATCGAAAGGAGAAATGTACGAACTATAATATCACTGTTGCATCGCTGGGAAAACTCTAAAGTTCTAGCATCACAAACTCCGTGTGGAAAACCCGGACAAGTGATAAAACTTGTTCGGCCACATATAAACTTGCAACCTAAAATCATAGCGGTACTCAAATATCTTTAACAGATATCGCAAAGAATAATTTACATAAAGAATAATTACTAACCTTTGGGAGAAATTATTTAAGTTAGTTTGTGTATTTACGCAATAAACAAACTTTTTGTTTTCCATCGTTCAGATTCCTACTGGTTCACAAACAACAAACAAGTTTGAACTGTTGTGAATACTGACATATTAAAATATATGTCATTAAGGATTGTAGTCTTTGGTTATCACAGGTTTTTCAGGTCTCTTGGGGAATCCGGACTTTCTGCTAAACTATATCTCATTAAAAAAATTGCTTCCACAAAATGTCACCAAAAGAATTCGCTCATAGAGACCGTATTCGTCAACATTACCAGCTTTGTCTAACAGACGTGGCGCCATCTATTGACGGAAAGGTAGCAACAGCCAAGACTCCTTCCATTAATTTGAGTAATATATGTAATGAGTATTATATAAATGGTAAATGATAATTACCATTTCCTGACCCCAGAGTCCAAATACTCAAACAATACATGTATATATATATATATATATATATATATATATATATATATATATATATATATATATATATATATATATATATATATATATATATAACTTGAAAAAACTAAACTTCGTTACAAGTTTTCATCCCTTGTCTCATTACCGTGAGGGTCCATTTTCCAAAAACTGACTCGCTATTTAATCCCCTTTAAGGTTGATTTTCGAAAAACGCTTGACATTGTTTATTAATAATAGCCTAAATACCGATTTTTATGTTTCTAACTTTTAAAAAAGTACGAGACTCCAATTAAATCTGTCACCCTCAATTTATTCCCTTTTCGGAAGACGATTTTCGGAAAATGCATACAATACATTACAGCCGACTCGAACAACCCACCTCAACACAAAATGGCTGTTTTTAATTTTTAGGTCAACAGGTTACTTATAGCCCCACTGTCTAAAAAAAATAATTTTAAATAACAAAAACCATGTTAAACTAATTGCAATCTTTAATGGCTTCGATTCTGACATAATAAATAAATTGGTCCGCAGAACTAAATATACTTTTCATTATAACCTATTAAGTCACATCTTTCTACTTGACTGCTACTTGACTTGTAGACTTTTTCATATGGTTTTACGCACATGTACTTTTTGGACTGTCTGCAATAAGACGAACAAGGATGTGAAGTATTACTTACTCGTTCCTTCTCATTGAATAATTTGACATTTTGTCCGAAACAAAAACAACTCGTAATTAGAAATGAAAAGGTCTATTGCTACGTTTTAAAAAATTGTGAATTGTCTACCAACTGCGAATATCCAGCTATAGAATTATAACATTCTATATAAATGGCAACTCGTACAAATTAGATCCGAACATAATATACCATGCACTGTACGTAATACACCCTACGATCGAAAGGAGACTAGTTTTTATTTATTGATTGAGTGCCCAGTGAATGATTACGATCGTGCAAGTTATCTGCAGGGGTGTCTGGTCGGTCCGGGTCATATTTGTTAGGAAAACTACGCCGAAATACTTTTGAATATCGCTAATGCGCACCAAGTTCATTCATAATTAATGAATAATAATTGTGGACAAAAACTAATTTAAAAAAATCTTAGATAGACAGATTGTAGAGGCTGCCCCGGAAAGGCTACACTACGACCATAAGGTCCATTGTGATGCCTAAGGATGTGAGAATGTGATTGTATAGGATGTGAGGATATTTTTGTGTATATAGGAATTGGTAGGATATGCGCCTGCCGCAGACTATGATAGGAACTATGACGATATTCATTTGGAGTTCGTGAAGGAAACGGCAGAAAATCTTCTCAAGCATGGCCGATTATTTCCTTCTTTTCACTTAACCTATACGCCGACAGTTTAGTCACATAACCGCCCCTTGTTATTCTTAATAATTGATAAACTGCTGATGTCGGGATTCAAACCCATAACCTTTCAGTTTCCAAGTAGGCATACTGCACAGACATAACGCCTTAGACCGCTCGGCCACTTGGAGTGGCTAACGGGACCCTTATTGAACCCCTTTAATATTTCGATACGGTCAAAACATTATTTATTTTTTTGTTTTAAGTTTCTATTTTGTTACTTTGTAAATATTGCTTTAATTAATAATGCAATTTATTCTTTCCATTCAATCTTTGCACAAATTATATTATTTGATGTAATAAGCTGTGGGGCTTTAAATACAGAATTATTAATAGTAAAAAATAAATATTCAAAGGAATCAACCAAGCAAGCAATACTAGATTTGACAAACTTGTCGTAAGATTAAAAAATACACTGCACAGCAAAAATAGCGGTGCGCTTTGAAAAATTCATTAAAATTATTTCTCTGGAATTTTTTTTAGCATTTCGACTACATTTTTATAAATTTGTATATGTTTTTGTTGATGTGAGGGTAAAATTGTAAAAGAAAGCCTTTTAATTTACGGTTAAAATAGAGCACTAGTGCTTTGATTGCAGCTCAACAATTCTTCTTCTGAGACTTTTTACATTAGGATCCATACAGAGCCTTTGAGCAGTCTCAAAAGCAGTTGAAAAACAATTCTAAAGCGTGTTCATTAAAATAAAACGATCGAAATTCTGATTTTGAGGTAGCCAACACGTAGCCCAGAGTGGACTCCCATAAAATGTCTTTGCGAGGAACTTATCCAACGTATAAGAGGATGAATTAACTCTCCTGGTACCACAGGTGCCTATAATAGCTTTAGTGCAAGAATAGGAGGGAAATCACTCATGATGCCGTAGCGAACTTAATTAAAAGTGAGCCCCAAGGCTTGAGGCAGTTATTAGAGCAAAAGCAGGTTATGTCGACTGTTAAATGTTTAATTCCTTCCAAAAATCTCGAAATAAAATTATTATTTAATTTGAAAATTTATGTTTTTTTATTAAATTTTTTTCCATAAAATAAAAATTTTCTTTTACGGTTTTAACCCCAGATCAAGAAAAACATATACAAATTTATAAAAATATAATTGAAATGCAAAAAAAATTGCAGAGAAAATAATTTAAATGAATTTTTCAAAGTGCGCCGCTTTTTTTGCTGTGCAGTGTATATGTTTGTAATTTATTTCAATGTATGAACACAAAAAAAAACAATGATCTCTGTAAATTAGAGTATTGTATAACTAAGATAAAAAGCTACGGAAAATCGAGTGAATAAATAAAATCACAACTGTGAAAGAAATAAAAAATAATTAACAATAAAATTTTTAAAAAACAAACGATAACAAATATGAAAATATACTTAACATTATAACAGTAATAAACTAATATCAAAAGTAAAAATCAATATTAACAGTAGTTAAAATTATGTAATGGAAAAACTTCAGATGAAACGAAAAACCACAAACAATTATTATCTCAATAATTTTTAAAAACCTAAAAATTAGTAAACCTTTTATATGGAGAAGCAGCATATTATGAGTTAAGTTAGTAAAAATTCGCGGTATATCTTAATAAAAAAAAAATTATGTAATTACAATTTGTTAAAATTTTTGTTTTGGATATTTCAGTATTTTTTACGAAAATTTCTCTCTCGAAAATGGTAAGAGATAGAAGACAAGTTTAAAGACAAAGAATTTTCCTTTTCTAAAACGGAACAACTTTTTTGGAACTTATTTTTTATAAAATTAAGCGAAGCGTTAGTTAACGCGACGCGTAGTTTAATGCGAAGCGTTAGTCAACGCAAAGCGTTACTTAATGCACGAGGCGTGACGTGTGAGACATTCCAACACATGGCAGGTACATCTAGTTGTCAATATAATGAGTAATTTTACGAAGAATGGAAATGCAAAGTACTGTAATGCCGGCAGTACACACTCGGTCCGCCATGTGTCGACTCGCCTCGCCTCGTGTATGCTCCATTGAAAGTCGGTGGTGAATGGGAAAGATGGTGAATACATTTGTCACGAGCATGAAAGACACTCTCGTCTACATTCGATTCATCTTTCAACCGCCATTTTTAAATATTTAACTATCAACCGCTTTACCTGTACCCATAAATCTGAATAGTAGAACACGAAAATAAATAAAAACTATATAAATTTATGAATACATTATTTATTCTGATCGTGTCTGCACCTATTTGAATAATAATTATTTTTAATAGTTTTATCAAGAAATTACTACTCCGTAATTTCTGATTAAATAATGTCATTTCAAATATACCAACGTAATTTCCGGCCATACACTTTGACTTGCTGACTAGAACTGTATTAAACAAAGCTCCACTCGCGGCTCCTTGCCTTACGAATGTCTCACCAAGACATTTTTCGAGTGCTACCGCCATAAATGAATACTATATTTACTTATGGCGCCGCGCCTGTCCTAATGCAATAATATTGTATTTCAATATAGAATATACTAATTGTAATACATACAATTATATTAATATTTTGGTATGAAATACATAATGTAGTTGTCTCCTTATTTCATAAGCAAATATCAGTTTAGAACAAAGACCATCAATGGGATATTCCCAGCACTAATCGCTATCTATCATTATCCCCAGAACTTTACTAACTGTCAACGTCAATAACGACTTCGTTATTGATAAATAAAAATTGGATAATATATATTCCTGGTTACATGCGTTTTAGTCTCCGGACAAAATATCCCCAATACAATATCCCCGGGACAAAATATCCCCAAGACAAAATATCCCCAAGACAAAATATCCCCAGACTAAATATCCCAAGGACAAAATATCCCCGAGAAAATATCCCCCACAAAATATCCCCGACAAAAAGCTCGAAAACTTTGAAATGACAGAATAATATCAATAATAATAATAATAGTTTTTGTCACGATATCTGAAATTTATAGAAATCTTTTAGTGCGGGGCCCAAAAACACGCAAACCCAACCACTCGGGGTATGACCGATGAAGTGAAAGATTCTAGTACTCAGTTGTAATAGTTATCTTATTTAATTTCAATAACTTTTGACACTATATCTAAAATATATAGAACGCTTCTAGTGCGGGGCCCCAAAACACAAAACCAAGACACTCGGGGTATGACCGATGAAGTGAAAGATTGTAGTACTTGGATGTCATAGTAACCTAATTTAATTTGAATAATTTTTGGCACTGTATCTCAAATATAAAGTACGCCTTTTAGTGCGGAGACCCAAAAACAAGCAAACCCCACCAACTCGGGGTATGACCGATGAAGTGAAAGATTGCAGTGCTCGGTTGTAATATTTATCTTATTTAATTTCAATAACTTTTGACACTATATCTAAAATATATAGAACGCTTTTTAGTGCGGCGCCCCAAAACACTAATCCAACAAACTCAGGGTATGACCGATGAAGTGAAAGATTATAGTACTCGGCGAATAGTAACCTAATTTAATTTCAATTATTTTTGGCACTGTATATCAAATATATAGAACGCCTTTTAGTGCGGAGGCCCAAAAACACGCAAACCCCACCAACTCGGGGTATACCCGATGAAGTGAAAGATTGTAGAGCTTGATTGTAATAGTTATCTTATTTAATTTCAATAATTTTTGCCACGATATTTGAAACATATAGAACGCTGTATAGTGCGAGTTCCCAAAAATACGTAAACCCAAACAACTCTAGGTATTTTTTTTCATTATCAAAATATATTATGTCGGGGGATACTTTGTCCTTGAGATATTTTGTCTGAGGATCAAAACGCCTACTACAAGTTATTTCTATACGCAATTTGCTATTAAAAATAATAATCTCGGTTTTTTCAAAATTTAGCACAAGATTCAAATCATTATTTAAACACCATTTATAAGTAGTTTTGATTATCGTCTGATTTTTTCAAATATTTGTTTTATTTAATAATTATAATGGATTTTTGTCCCGACGGAAAGTAACGACCCATTCAATACAAAATTGTCATAAATACTTGGCATTATAATAATGGTATTAAAAAAAATTGTATTTCACAAAAGTAATTATTAGTTGTATCACGTAATTGATTAATTTTACTTAAAATTACTTTATAAAGACGAATCCATTTAAACATTATTTTGTAATTTCATTTCTCATCCCAAACAAATACTGTTAATTTTAAAAAATCATCTTAAAATACTACCACGTGACTTTGCATAAAAATTGTACAAATTAAAAGTTATTTCTATACGCAGTTATTTTTACTGCTGATTTGTATTATAAAGTGTTAGAGGAAATTTGGTTTATTTTATTTTTAATGTAATCAACATAACGACGCCAGTCAGTAGAGGATCAAAACTGGAGGGGCGTGGTGCAAAAGGTGGTGTAGTATTTTTTTAAGGTAGTTCCAGCATTGACTTGTATAATCAGGACAAAAAATGGGTTTTCTTTTATCATAGAACAAATACATATACACATATATACTCACATACACTCCCGTTCAATAAAATTGAACAAATTTGAACCGAATCAGTCTCTCACAATTTTTATTATTCTTGTAGTAAATGTTTTTTACTATACTTCCATTTCTTTTTTCACACTTAAAATATATGCTACTTATCTTTGTTAATAAATGAATTATTATACATGGAGTTCCAAAAGTGAGGAGTTTTATGAAATGTAAGAAAATTAACATTTCAGGTCTGTTCAATTTTATTGAACGGGAGTGTACATATATTTATATACAAATTAATGTAATTTTGAAAGAAAAAAAATTTAAATTATTATATATCGAAAACAAAACGCTAAAATTAAAAAAAAATTTATGTAAGAAATATTTATTTTTATTCTCTTAGTTTTTTTTAAATTCTATCGAGTTTTTAAAAACAAAATTATTTAAATAATTTCAAAACATTTTTGGAATAAACTCTTTTCATATTGTTTGGCTACATTCAAATTTAAAGGGTTAGTGACTTTTGAAAAGAAAATGGTTATTTTCGTTGAAATTAATTTTTAAGTTGAAAGAAATCACAAATTTGAATGTTTTCTATCAATTCTAAATCCATTAACATCAGATATTATAACGAAGGATTTTCAGATTCTAAGTGATATAATTATTCATTTTTAAATGGTGTTATAACTATTTTCGAATGATATATTAGTCCCGTGAGTCAGAGGGACGCAGCTATCCGTGTTTGGCTATGGTTAGTGTAAAATGATTAATAATAAAAGATGTTCCTATTTGTGATCATTAGCTATATAATAATATTGAATATGATAACCCTTCGTTTCAATATTGTAACAGATATTTTGATTAATTGTTAATTGTTCAAAATTGGTCAAATTCATAAATTGTTTAAGTTTAAAATTACTATCTTTTAAAATACCAATTGCATCTGAAAATCATGACATTTCCTCCAAAGGAAATTGTTTCGTACCGATGATGGAATTTCTTAAAAATTACTTCAAATGTCCATCGACCCTATCTACTAGATGTTAAAAATCACAATCCTTAAAATTTTTATATCTTAAAATTTTATAACTGATTTGTATCGTATTCATTCGGTTTGAATTTAAATTTTCGAATAAAGTTGTTACTGTATTTCTATTGAAAAAAATTTGTCTGAATCATTTTTTCCAAGCCAAATGAATAAGGGCACAAATCAAATATAAAATTTTACAAAATTTTAAGTAAATCATGCTTATATATGTATATATATATATATATATATATATATATATATATATATATATATATATATATATATAGTATGAAGTTTTACATGCTTCTAATGAGAAGTGGCCGTCAAAATTGCGAACTTTATTATTTAAAATCTGTCGAAAAGTGATATATGGGTACAAACATGCAAACAACAAAAATGATAAGACGGACAATTTGACTCTATTGACTGGCGTAAAATATAGTTTAGAAGTTTTGCCAGAAAAAAATTTAAAAAAAGGAGTGTGTCTGTGTCGTGGACGCTTCCGTGTGTTTTACGTGAATACGTTTACGTAACGGGTGGTGGAGAACATAACGGGATTTCACTGGATTGCTCTTGAGTTTCCAACCGTGTACGATCTCTATATTTTGATTTGACTTTTCGACGAGTATAGGCCGACATTGCATTATTTTTTAAATTTTTTACTTTCACACTTTATATATTCACTTCAACTATTTCATACCAATGTTTTATATACGCAATTGATAGATCTTGGCAAGAGCTGACGATTGAAACTTTAACAAACGTCCTGGCTTCTCCGAGTCAAAAGTTATACTAAACACGAAAATTATGCGACGCAGCAAAACGACCTCGTCACAGTCCTCACTCAACGTAACGCATTCTTTGATACTTTAGCTATCGAGTGGTGTAATTAAATGTTGGATGTAGATGATAGATATATTATGATAGATAGCTGCAATACCAAACCGTATCCCCCGATTTTGTTATCATCAGTTTTCTTAATTGTCCCCCAATATAGAAGCAATTTTAATGGCGTATTGTCTCACAAATTAATTGTCCCCCAATATAGAAGCAATTTTAATGGCGTATTGTCCCATAAATTAACATGGATGGAACATATTGAAAAAATAGAAAAGAAATTAAACAAAAACATCTATTTAATTAGACAACTGAATGCACTTGCAACAACAGACGTGTTAATTTCAACCTACTATGCCCACATAGAGTCTGTGATTATTTATGGCATCATATTCTGGGGTAACTCTTCAAACATTATAAAAATATTAAAAATTCAAAAAAGAGTATTACGCATTATTGCAAGAGTAGCCCGAAGAACTAGTTGCAAAAAATTATTTAAGAGCTACAATATATTAACTGTAACTTCCATATTTATTATAGAATGTGTAACTTTTTTTAAAAGATTTGGAGAGTTATTCCAAATGCGATCAGATGTTTACAATTATTATACGAGAAACAATACTCAACTATGTTCGATTCAAACAACCATAACTGCAGTACAAAACAGTCCACAAAATAACATTGTCAAAATTTATAACGCTCTACCCCAAAATATTAGAAATATGAAAATGTCAGAGTTGAAAAGACAGCTAAAAAGAGATCTTATTAAAATCGCGCCATACAAGCTGGATGATTTCCTAGATTTTTATAAGTAAATTTATTTTAATTTTATTTTTTAAATGTATATTTTGTTTTTTAAATCGATATAAACAGACTTGTTTATGTTCCTTGTTTTTATGTATAATTTTAATATTTTAATATTATATTATTTGATATGTGATGACTTATTCTATATTTTGTAACAAAAATTCATTCAATAAATTCCAATTACTATTATTATTATTATTAGAATGATCCAAGAGCTAGTAAATTTTTTTTAAATAACGGTGTGTTTGTAAGGCTTTTTAAATGGACATTTATAGTGACTAACACATACATAGTAACACTTTTTGGAAGTGTACCTATAAATTTCCTATCAAGCAATTTTTATACCAGATTCATAATATATACCACCGTACATTCAGTTTCGAAGCGAGTTTATAACGGTTGGAAATATTGATCGCAGAAAAAAAATTTTGGTATAGGTGTTCATAAAATGATCGAATTAGCCCATTTCCGTAATATTGTCCGCTCGTCTGTAAACACAATAACTCAAAAATGAATAGAGATAGCGATCTGAACCAAAAAGTATCGTCAAATTAATGAATGGTTAAAATCGGACTATGTTTGGGCAAAATGGGCAATCCTCTTTATCTTTGAAACCATAATAGATAGCACAGTAATTTAAAAACAAAAAATGTTCCTTTTTTAAAATAAATAACTTTTTTTTGAAACTTTTTTTCATAAATTCAGTATATACCGGGTATTTAAGCAATTAAATAAATTAGTTGTTATTTTCACTTGTTTAATGAAGTTTTATTTTTTTTAATTGGCAGTTTATTTGAAAGAATGTCGAATCAAAATTGTGACATATTTGAAATTTGAAATAATTTTAAATCATATACACTTCCGTTCAATAAAATTGAACCAATCTGAACCGAAAACTATCCCACAATCTTGTTGATATCGGTAGTAAATCTTGAAGACAAATCTTGAAAATGTATTTATTAATTTTTATTATATTTATGAGTTATAGCTATAAGACAGAATATTTATTTTACGATAGTTTTTAACCCGACTTCAAAAAGGAGGATGGTTCTCAATTCGTCTGCATTTTTTCTTTTTTTTTTAATGTGTGCCACTTCAGAATTCCGTCATTTATGAACCGATTTTGAAATTTTTTTTTGTTTTAAAGAGTTTGGTTTCCCATTGGTCCCATTGTCACCAAATCGCATTTTGATGAGAGGATCCCCGGGAAATCGAGGAAAATCCTCAATTTATACGTGATAACCGATTTCTGCAAAAATTTTTTTTTTTTTTTTGAAAGGGTAATTTCAAAGAACAAAATAGAAACCTCATTAAAACTGAATGACCAAAATATTAAAATAAGTGATAAACATGTATACCTCGGGTCCTTAATAACTAATGACGGAAAGTGTATTCAGGAAATAAACAGACGTATTACCCTTGCCAAAGTAACATTTAATAAATTTAAAAAAATACTTTTCAATAAATCAGTGACATTAGACATTAAACATAAACTTTTAAAGACTTGTGTGTGATCGGTTCTAACATACGGATGTGAAACTTGGACTATATGCGAAAGTATAGCTAAAAAATTCGAAGCTTGCGAAGTGTGGTTTTGGAGAAGAAATTTCAAAATCAGTTGGAAAGATTTTGTTTCAAACGATAAAGTGTGGAAAAAGGAAGGAATAGATAAATGCGTAATAAAATGGATTCGAAAAAGGCAACTGGAATTTCTTGGTCACATCATCCGAATGCAAAAGCTAGAACACCTTTCTTTAACAGGGAAAATGGTTGGAAAAAGAGGAAGAGGTCGAAAAAGAATAAAATTTTTGAACAGCATTTTGCCAATTACAAAACTTCAAATCACCACAGATCTTATTCATAAAGCCCAGGACAGAGCATCCTGGAAAAGCATAGTTGTCAAAGTCTGGAATCAGACATGACACAATATACATACATACATACTCATTTGTATTGCAAAAATAAGAATATTTTGAAAAACTGACTTCAAAAAATTTTTAACAAAAAAAAACCGATTCCAAAAAAAAATTTTTACAAAAAAAAAAACGGAAAATCTGTTATGAAAAAATGCACTAAAAATAAAAAAATAAAACCTGAAAAAAATGTGTTATAAAAAAATTTTTACAAAAAAAAAAACAAATTGCATGTAAAAAAAACTTAAAATCTGCTAAGAAAAAATCCACTAAATATTAAGAAAAAAAAACGGATAAAAAAATGCACTATAAATTAGTAGGTCGTTTAGTAAGTCTACCCATATTCAGACAAATAAAAAAATCAGTTATAGAACTTCAAAGTCACTAAAAAGCGGGAAATAAAAAAAATTTTGACAAAATGGAAACCCGACTTAAAAAATAAAATATTCTAAAACCAAAAATGCACTAAAAAGTAAAAAAATAATTGCATATTCTTGTGTACATTTTTAAATATATATGTACAACTATTGTTATTTTTGGAGGCGGTGCCCAAATTTTATGTGAATTTCTATATGCTGACACCGACTCCAAAAATAACAATAATAGTACGTATATTTCAAAATTTTTGCTTAAGTGAACTAAAATTGACACAAGAATATGCAATTATTTTTTTACTTTTTAGTGCATTTTTGATTTTAGAATATTTGTTTTTTGAAGTTGGGTTTCCATTTCAAAATTTGTTTATTAACAAACTATTTTTATCATTTACAAGAACATAAAATTTGTGTTACATATTCTATACTTTAATTAAACATAATTTAAACTTCACATTCTCATCTCTCTTCTGAGTACATAAATTGTAATCATCTATCATTGATGTATACAATTGATGTAAAGAAAACAAATGATATGTGTAGTAAACATAAAGTCATAAAGTCATAGAGGGTATAAGCTACTGGTATTTAATGTATGAAATTTATATTTATTATTCATATAATTCTATTATTTTTGAGTTAAATAATTTTTTATTTATAAATAATTATTTGCATTAAAATTTCTATTTAATTTGAGTTTTTTTTTATGAACCTACTAACCAAGAAATTTCGATTTTTATTTTAAAATTTATATATAAAATATATACTGCGTGCCCAAAAAGGGTCGAATAAATCGAGAAAAACACTTTGGGATGCAAAATGAAAAAATAAGTGTTCAATATGTTTAGAGAAGCTATACAATGATACCAAATGTATTTATTTCGTTAATCAAAACTGTTTTTCTCAAATAGTCCAATAAATAAGCTGGAAAATCTGGAAAAATGGTGGAACAGCACTGATTTTAAAAATTCACTTTTTCCTGTAGTACTTAGGCTTTCAGGAACATTCATCAGCACTAACCCTTGCATTACCTCGAAAAGTGAGAAAATAAGAAATATTAGGAGAAAATTTTTCGAAGTAATGCAGGGGTATGTGCTAATGAATGCTCTTGAGATCTGAGGTTTAAGTTCTAAGGAATCCAGGAGTAGTACATTTTTAAAATCGGTGCTGCTCCACCACTTTTCCAGACTGAACAGTACTTTCCGGTTTATTTATTAGACTAAAAGCGTTATTCGACTTTTTAGATACCTGGCATATGTAAATTCATCAAAAAATTTAAAAAAATTTGTTATCAACAAAATCAAATATTTGTTCCATTTTAGCGAATTTCCTGAAAGGAAACACAACTATTGTTTTTGCACTAATGACAGCATTTCGTAAAAATTTCTTCAAATGCCCATCGATCCTCCCAACTTGATAAAAAAATGACCTTCGTTAAAATTTATATATATATATATATATATATATATATATATATATATATATATATATGCGTCAGTGGACTCTCTCACGGTCACAGTTTTATTCCGATTGAAATGGAATTTGGTATTTGAGATGCTTTTGGTATTTCGATGGTCATGTTCATGTTTAATGAATTCTTTTTATTTTGAGATTTGGGATTTTTTATATGGCATGAATTATCTATATCAAAACTAGTCAAAACAAAAATTCGTTACGCAGGAGCTGCGTCAACTTAGTAAATTTCCTTGGAATACATAAATCACTCTCAAGCGGTCATAGTTTTAGTGTGATCAAAATGAAATATAATATCTGATATGACTTTAATATTTGCAAAAATTAAATTTACTAATAGCCCAAAAAAAAAACGGTATAACGATTATCGTTTATAGTTACTATGGCAACGAAAATCAAAATTTTTTACAATCAAATATATTTTACGTATTCATGTCAAACAAAGATAAAATTAATCGAATAAAATAATCGAAAAATGTATAAAGAGTAAAGTTGTAGGAAATCAAGTTTGCTACAATTCAATACTTGATAATTTTTCTCAAACTCTAATGTGAACAGATATTGAGAATTTTAACTTTCAACCTTTAATTGTAAATATTTCTGTAAATATTAGTGTAACAGAAAAATGACTAGAAACAAAATTACAGTTAAACTTAACACCTACAACTTAACTCCTGATAAATTTTTCGATTTTTCAAATATTAAGGGAGATAGTCAAATTTTGTGTTTTCTCCTCCCTCTAAACCCCCATTCCGCTCGTCCGATTTTACCCATTAACGAAGAATGGGTAAAACCTTTAGAATACCAAAAGCTATTCAAATACCTTATTTCATTCCAATCGGAATAAAACTGTGACCGCTAGACAGTCCACAGACATTTAAAAAAGTTCATATGTATATATATATATATATATATATATATATATATATATATATATATATATATATATAGGTATGTCGGATGTTAACAATAGTTGGGTTTTTCACAGAAGACCAAATGGTTATAGGGTTGTGAACTCGAGGAACATGCAGTCGCCAGATGCAGCCACGGTCACAGAGAAAGAGGCATATGTTGCAAAGATGATGATATTATGATTGGTACCTGAAAAGTAGTTTTGCATGTAATGTACGTTTATATAAATTTATATGCAACTACCGATATTAATCGATTGTGTATAACCTTATTGTATTAATTGAATATTCAATTTAAAATTGAATTGGTATTTTATATATATATATATATGTATATACATATTATATAAGCGTGGTTTATTTAAAATTTTGTAAAATTTCATGTTTGATTTGTGCCCTTATTCATTTGGTTTGGAAAAAGTGCATCAGATAAAATTTTTTCAATAGAAATACAGTAACAACTTTATTCGAAAATCTATATTTAAACCGAATGAATACACCGAATGAACGGTACAAATCAATTATAAAATTTTAATATATAAAAATTTTGAGTAATTTTTAAGAAATTCCATCATCGGTACGAATTTCCTTTAGAGGAAAAGATGATCATGATTTTCAGATACAATTGGCATTTTATAAGATATTAATTTTTAAACTTAAACAATTTATGAATTTGACCAATTTTGAACAATTAACAATTAATCAAAATATCCGTTACAATATCATATTCAACGATGGGTTATCATATTCAATATTATTATATACTCGTAGGTATAACACGAGGGTGGTCTGAAAAGCTTCCGACCTAACAAAGATACCAGACATTTTTTCAGAAAATTTGTTTTTATTTTTCAACATAGTCTCCTTGTAACTCTACACACTTCTCCCAGCGATGCTCCCATCTCTGTAACCCGTCCAAATAGTACTCGGCGCTTTTCTCTGCAAAATAATTGTTCACGAAGGTGATTGACTCTTCATTTGATGAAATTCTCTATCCTCCGAGTGCAATTTTTAGATGAGGGAACAAAAATAAGTCGCTTGGGGATAGATCTGGTGAGTAGGGTGAATGGTCAAGCAGTTCAAACCGTAATTCGGGGATTTTCGCCATGGCAACCGCTGAGGTGTGAGACGGTGCGTTGTCTTGTTAAAACAGGATTCTCTTTTTCTGCAAATGTAGCCGTTTTTCCGCATGTTCTGCCGTCAGCTTGTCAAGAATGATGACTTTTTGAAGATAATCGATTAAAATAACTCCATGACTATCGCAAAAAACAGTCGCCATCACTTTCCCAGCCGAAAAAACAGTTTGTGCTTTTTTTGGAGCCGGTTTCCCCTTTGCAGTCCACTGTTTGGACTGTATTTTTGTTTCGGGCGTATAGTGGTGTATCCAAGTTTCATCTACAGTAATTAATCGGCGCCAAAACTCGGATTTATTGCGCCTAAACTGCGCTAACAGAGCGTTGGAAATGTTCATTCGAACATTTCCAATGCAGACAGCTTTCTCATGTCTAAATGTTGATTTAATATGTGACAAACACGTTTTTTCGACATGTTCATAACCTCTGCTATCTCTCTCACTTTAATTCGGCGGTCGTCTAGCATCATTTGGTGAACTTTCTAGCATAATTTGACGATGTTTTCGTCGGCAGTTTTTGGACGTCCCGAACGTTCATCGTCTCCCAAGCTCTTACGGCAACGTTTAAATTCAGCTGCCCATAATTTCACTGTGGTAAATGATGTGCTGCTATCTTCATGTTGAGGTCGGAAACTTTTCAGACCATCCTCGTAAAATCCATGATCACAAACAAGAACATGTTTTGTTAATAACCATATTTACATGATACATTAACCATAGCCAAATAAGGATAGCTGCCTCATTCTGACTCACGGGACTAATATATCATTCGAAAATAGTTATAACACTATTTAAAAATGAATAATTATATCACTTAGAATCTGAAAATCCTTCGTTATAATGACTGATGTTAATGGATTTTGAATGGATAGAAAACATTCAAATTTGTGATTTCTTTCAACTTAAAAATTAATTTCATCTAAAATAACCATTTTCTTTTAAAAGAACAAAAACCCTTCAAATTTTAATGTAGCCAAACAATATGAAAAGAGTTTATTCCAACAATGTTTTGATAGTATTTAATTTCGCTTTAAAAAAATTGAGATCAAACATACAAAAAAAAAACCGCGATGGAACCATTTTTGCAACTCATATGCCAAAACATCCCAGTCTATCTAAGCAGACACACAAAATTTTCAAAAATAATACAAAAAATTTGGTACGCAGAAGCTGCGTACACTTTGCGAATTTCGATATGATTTTAGTCTTTGAAAGGCCAATTTTATTACAAAATGGCATAGGGGAAAGGGGGTTAAAAAGAAAGAAGAAAATATAAAATATCTTTTTAATATTTAACAATCAGAAAATATATAAAGAATTAAGTTGTAAAAATAATGTTTTCTATTCATTACCTGCTTATTTTTTTAACTCTTTTGTGTAAATATTAATGTAAGGGAAAAAATAATAAACAAAATTGCAGTATAACTAATTTTCTACAACTTTATTGGAGTTTACTCCTTAAGAATCGATTTCAAATTAAAGCCCGGTAACATTATACAAGCTAACATTTTATACGCTATGGTATTCAATTTGAATTTATGATGTTTTACAACATCTTTTCAGATTGATTTTATGTTAAATTTTCCTTTTTCTTAGGTCATTAATTTATTTTAAGAAAAACAAAATTTAAAGAAAATTTTTATAAAAATTTAAATATTATTTTAAATTGTATATTAAATGTTAGCTTCTAAAAAAAAACTATAAAATTATTTTATTAAAATTTTGTTTCAATTTTGATTGTCATTTCCACATAAACTATAAACTATACTAACACATTATAAAAGTATTAATTAATTTATTTCTTTAATTTCGGCTTTTAGTCAGATCTCACCTCTAATTCCATTATCTTTCTGGCCAAGCGTATGGGCCAAAAGCTTGGCCTGAAAGAAACTTGATTTATAGGTAAGATCTGAATAAAAGCCGAAAGTAAAGAAATCAATTAATAAATAATTAAGCTTGGCTGGAAAGATAATTGAATTAAAGGTGAGATCTGACTAAAAGCCGAAAGTAAAGAGATCAATTAATAAATAAGAATTTTATATTGTGCTAGTATAGTTTATAGTTTCTATGAAAATGACAATCACAATTGACATTTCAAAATTGAAACAAAATTTTAATAAAATAATTTTATAGTTATTTTTTGGAAGTTATAGAGGGATCGCACTTTTGGATATCACCTACAAAATACTGGCAATAGCAATAAAAGGCAGGTTAGAAGGACACATAGAAAATGAAATAGGAGATTATCAGTGTGGTTTCCGGAGAGACAGATCAACCATTGATCAAATTTTCACAATAAAGCAGATCCAAGACAGCAGCTACGACCAAGACCTCCCTCTTCACATTGTGTTCATCGATTTCAAGCAAACGTGCGACTCCATTAACAGGGAAAAGCTTTACGAGGCAATGGGAAAGCTACAAATTCCAGCAAAGCTAATCAGACTTGTGAAAATGACACTAACCGATACCAAAACAAAAATTCTGATCGAGGGTCATGTCTCTAGAGAACTGGAGATCAAAAGAGGGCTAAGGCAAGGAGACCCCTTATCTACTCTATTATTTAACATTCTGTTAGAGGACGTAATTAGAGGGAGTGGAATAAATAGCAAAAGGACCCTATATAATCACTTGAATCAATGCCTAGCTTATGCAGATGATATAGCAATTCTTGCAAGAACGAAGGAAAACCTCCTAGATGCGTTAAAGAATCTCGAAAAGTCAGCAAATTCCAAAGGATTAAAAATTAATGAACAGAAGTCCAAATATATGAAGCTGCGAACAACAAACACCCCACCGGAAATAGGTAAATCGCTAATAGTTACAATGAACGACGAGACGGTTTATCAGTTCGAACAAGTGGAGAGGTTTAATTATCTGGGCGTCACTTTATCTAGTCGGTGTGACGAATCGTCAGAAATTCGCGAAAGAATTGCTAAAGGCACAAGAAGCGTTGGAGCACTGAGGCAATTTTTTTACTCCAAGAGCATATCAAAGAACACAAAGATTAGAATATACAAAACAATAATACGCCCAACAGTAATGTATGGTAGCGAGTTATGGAAGCTGAACCAAAAAGAAAAACATACACTGAACATATGGGAGAGAAAAGTGTTAAGATCAGTTTTTGGAGGCCGGCAAGTGGGGGATTGCTGGGAAAGAAGACCAAACGAAGAACTGTACAAACTATATAAAGAACCCTGCATAACAAATGTGATTAGATCTCAGAGATTGAGATGGCTGGGGCATGTATTTCGATTCCCCTTAGATAGAGCGGCGAGACAAGTACTGATCAGAGGAAATAGCGGAAAAAGAAAGAGAGGTAGGCCCAGGACCAGCTGGATCAAGGCAGTGGAAAAAGATTTACAAGAACTAGGAATTGAAAACTGGAAACGAGTAGCGGAGCACAGAAGCAGATGGAGACATATCTGCTCGAAAGCCAAGGGCCTTCTAGGCCTGTAGTGCTAATATATATATATATATTTTGGAAGTATAGTTTCTGTGGAAATGACAATCAACAAAATTTAATAAAATAATTTAATAGTTTTTTTTGACCACTCTCTAAAATTATTCCATTGTGCGAAGATTAAGGTCTCAATTGATTGTCAGCTTTGCCTTCTCTGTGTTTAGTTTTTTTTTTTATTTGGAGAAAAGCTACCCTCTCACGGCATCGCTAACAATTTATTTATTTCAATGTAATAAGCAGAGTAGTCCATTCTTTAAGGGGTACATGGGTTTGAAAGTTTTAAATAATAGATTTTTTCATTGTCTTATTACATACTACAATATGTTTATAATTTTCTCTCAAAGTTGTAAGTCAATTAGAGTAAAAGTCTAGGAGTTAGAGCCTTTGGAAGTATATTGAGGTAGCTGCCGAACAAATGATTGTCTCTCTTTAATCGTGTTTTTCTATTTTGAACTCAATTGACATGATTTGTCAAAAAATAATGAATTGATCTTGTTCAAACTTTTACACACTTCTTCAAAAAAAGATTGTCTAGTGCTTGAACGAAGGATTTATTTTGTTTTTATCGCATTTTGCAGGATACCTTTTATTTGTACCTTTTTGTACAAATCTCTCCCCAAAATTTAAATTTTAAATTTCTTCGTCCAAGCACGACCTATTTTATATCTACTAACAGAAATAATTTGGTTATTTAATTTCGGATGATTCCACAATGAGTTATTCTGATTATGCTAAGGGAACTTTATTATGAGGGTCACAGCAAATGAGGTCCAAAATTTTGAAAATTTCACAAAATATTTTTCAAATGTTTATCTTTGATATGTTTAAAGGTTACATAAAATATTTCATTTATTATATTAGAAACAAATTAGAGAAAATATGCATTTTTTAGCCTTCGAAACCCACATAACCCCTTAATATTTTTGGGATCAAACGTATTTGGTGAATATAATAATAATATTAAACTTTCTACATACACAACAAACATGTTGACTTTTACAAAGTGTAAGAAAATTAACAATTGATATTTATTCAGTTTTTTTTGAACGGGAGTTTACCTATCCATTTTCGAGGTAAGTAATATAATCATTTGTACTTAATAAATAGTAAATAACGGGAAACTTTCGAATCGCCTTGAAATAAATGTATGTGGAATAACCGAAAGTATATAGACAGATTTGACGACAATATTTTCATTATAAAATCAGCAAGCATAACATGAAATAGATATACAAATCAATGTGAATATTAAATAAAGACAAAAATAATACTTTTGAAAATATACATACACTCAGTAGCAAGCATTAGGTATATGACAAAAAACAAAAAGCTGAAAAGTTACTAATAAAAAGTGACTACGGCGAATGAGAACGTTTTATACCTGACTTTGTTGAATGTGCTTTATGCAAATGTGGGCTATATACCAACAGATTGGAATGAATGAATACGAATTATTTATATTCGTTATTGGTAGAAACGAGTACGTTATATAAATATATAAGGATGTACAGTTGGGCCACCAAAAAACAAAAATTCGTTACGCAGGAGCTGCGCAACTTAGCGAATTCCCTTATAATACACATACCCCTCTTTAGCGGTGACAATTATAGTCTAGTCAAAATGAAATGTCCTATTTGAAACGATTTTGGTGTTTGCAGGTCAATTTTATAAATAAATGACATAGGTCAAGGGGAAAGTATTCTCTCTTAGTGTTAGAACAATCGAAAAATGTCTGAAAATCAATTGGTTACATTATCATTTTTCTCAAACTGAAATGTGTACAGACATATTTAGGAATTTGACTTTCCATCTTAAATGGTAGTTTCTGTAAATATTAGTGTAAAACTAATTTTTTTACAACTTTAAATTTTATGTATTTTTCGACCACACCAATATTAAGTGAGATATGGAAAATTTTATGTTTCCTCGTCCCTCTAAACGTCGCGTTAAGTTATTACTCGATAACGAATCCAGGGTCCTCACTAAGTCCTTACGTTTCGACTTCTCAATCAGAACTGAATATGTCTACTCGACTAAATGTCCGTACAAAAACTTTTCCAATCATACTATCATCTTTGCAACATATGCCTATGTTGTTTATTTATCTCTTTGATCGTGGTTCCTTCTGGCAACTGCATGTTTCTCGAGTTCACAACTTAATTACTTTATAGGTCATATGGTATCATATGGTATAGGCCATAGGATTATTAGAATAGTTCGGTTTTTCACAGGATACCGTATGGCCTATGAAGTAATTAAGAATTCGATAAACATACCGGTCGCCGGATGTAGCCACGGTCACAGAGATAGAGGCATATGTTGCAAAGATGATAGTATGATTGGAAAAGTTTTTGTACGGACATTTAGTCGAGTATACATATTCAGTTCTGATTGAGTAGTTGAAGTGTAAGGACTAACTGAGGACTAATTTAACATTTTAGTGTTAAGTTATACAAATTCAATTACCGAAATTAATTATTTATGTACATCCTTATTGTATTAATTGAATATTCGATTTTATGTTAGTTTATTTGTCTTAGTAATAACTTAATGTTGTGAGACGCTGTTGTCGGTTATGTTTTAGTAAATTATCTAGTGACATATTAATAGGGGAAATAGTTTAATAAATATGCGTGTGTGCATTTTGAGTATTATTGTTGAAAGATACCGCTGCAAACGCCGAAGTACCGAGGTTCTAGTTGCGAAATAGCACCAGCGTTTCGACACCCATTATTTAACATCTAATAGGATCGATGAACATTTGAAGAAACTTTTACATTATTTTCTAATCGCTACAAAGTCAATAGTTACATTTCTTTATGAGGAAAGTCGCTAAGAGTAATCTTTTTGGTAAACCTCTTTGGAAATATTTCTCTGGCCATGAAATATTTCTCTAAGTACTGCATACTGCGCAGACATGACGCCTTAGACCGCTCGGCTACTTGGCTGGTCGTTTACAATCTATATAAATTATTTACATTTTTATTTTCAAATTTTGTAACTTGAGCGTTATGCACGCCTGTTTTCAAACATTAGTGCACTATTTGCGAATTTTCCTTTGCAAATTTG
This sequence comes from Nineta flava, assembly GCA_963920215.1. Classification (NCBI taxonomy): domain Eukaryota; kingdom Metazoa; phylum Arthropoda; class Insecta; order Neuroptera; family Chrysopidae; genus Nineta; species Nineta flava. The sequence continues at coordinate 26,369,160 of OY986044.1, read as the reverse complement.
TTTTGGCTTACACTTACACACTACGTGACACTTCAGGTGTCAAGGAGTTAAGTAGAGGAGTTTGAAAATTTCAAAAAATCTATTTTTTTATTGTCTTATTAAATAGTACAATATGTCTAGAATATTCTGTTAAAGTTTTATGTCAATTAGACTTAAGTCTAGGAGATAGAGCCTTGGGATGTATATTGAGGCAGCTGTTTAGCTATTGTTTGTCTGTCTTTAATCACGTTTTTTTCAAAACTCCATTTTTGAAGTCGGTTCACATGGATCAAATTTTGCACACTTCTTCAAAATAAGATTGACTAGTGCTTGAACGAAGGATTTATTTTGTTTTTATCACAACTAATTTAACAAGGCAATACGTGGTGCAAATTATGTCAAAAATACTACCTTTTTCTACAAAACACGGCCAAATATTCAAAAATTCAAATTTTCATTTTTTTCTTTTTTTTTCGAGCAAGCGTTTTAATTTCGGATGAATCAATCATCAGTAATTCTGACTACGCCAAGAGAACTATTTTGTGGGGTCACAGAACATGCGGTAACAATGGCTGAATTTTCATAAGTTGTAAACGTAAATTTCAAAAAAATATTTGTCAAATTTTTAACTTTGTACATGTTTAAAGGTTGTATAAAATATTTCATTAATTATATTCGAAAAAAAAATTGGAGAAAATATGCTTTTTTTTAGCCTTCAAAACCTATGTAACCCCTTAATAATATCACCACAATATTAAAATATTTTTGTCATGATTTTATTAGTTTTATTTTTAAAGAACCATTCTGTATATAGAATATATTCGAGTGATGATCATAGCAGTCATACACATATTAAATAATATTTTCATCATATATCGCTTTCTTTCTTCCCGTTACTTTTTTATTTTCAGTTTTTACAAGTTTTTTTGTCAATCACGTTTTTTGGATTAGTATCTGTGTACGGGTGTGTTGTATACATGTGGGTGTGTGAATGAGTCCCACTGCAACGATGATACACAAAAGCTTATTATTTTATTTAATACCTTAAAACAGGTACATGTTCCTGGAATTTGTTTTTAAATTAAATGTCGATTTAACTCACGAGAAAAGACTCTGTTGAACAAAAAATGTATAAATTTACAAAATTTTATCGGTCTTTAACAAAACATAGCAATTAGTGTATTGATTTATAATGTTGATTGCTACAGGTGACTAGATAGATAGATAGATTGTAGAGGATGCCCTGGACGGGCTATACTTCGACCATAAGGTCCATTGTGATGCCTTAGGATGTGAGAATGTGAGTGGAGTGGAAGAAATTTTTGTGTATAGACTAGGAATTGATAGGATATGCGGCTTCAGCCGACTATGATGATATTCATCTGGAATTCGTGAAGAAAACTGCAGAAAACCTTCTCAAGCATAGCCGGTTACTTCGGTCTTTTCCATACGCCGACAGCTTAGTCAATTAACCGCCCCTTTTTTTTTTCTTTAATAATAACTGCCGATGTCGGGATTCGAACCCATAACCTCCCAGTTTCCAAGTATGCATAATGCGCAGACATAACGCCTTAGACCACTTGGCTACTTGGACTGGTGCTACAGGTGATAACTTGAAGATTTTATTTCCCAACAAACATAACAAGCCAAGACTGTACAGGTTTCTTTCTATGATACTGATGCCTTGTTTTGAACCTTTATATAAATATTGCGCAATGCGTAATCGATAAATCGTCTTAAACATATTTCGAGTATCTCTTAATAATATTCGGTTACAAGGGTAATTAATTTTTTAAAAGCCTCTACAAACTGAAGAATCCCTCTACAATGTTTCACATTAAACAGTAAACACGGTAACCTCACCTAAATTTTTCGTGGTATTGTACGTAATAAATTATATAAAATACAAAGCAACAACGGCCATGGATTAATTTTTCGCGATGCTGGAACTTAACTGACTCAACTTAATATTATGGGCAGTAGTGTAGAGTGAGATCAATCTATGCGCAGTAGTGTAAATGAATGCGCAGTAATGAAGTATAGGTTCAACCCACGGAGTACTGAAAAATAAGATCAACGCATTAGTGAAAACTAAAAACAACCCCAGCGTGAAATGAGATATAAGAAACAGGATTGCGAAGTATTGGAATATGAGATTCTTCTATGCGCAGTATTTTTGAATTTCAACCATGAGTAGAAGCCCACATTCTACTACTTTGCATACGAAAGTATGACCACCCTTAATCCCTTCTAGACTACAAGAAGGCCTTCCGCCTTGACAAAATTTTACACCCTCCTTGACCCCTCATTTTTGACAATGACACCCCTTTACTTCACCTCTGACAACGTATTGATCCTCTTAACCCCTTTTGACACAAGACCACTCTTAACTCCCCCCTTAATAATTAATCTACATTTTGGAATTCATAAAATACGTCTCCCAGGAATTATCTTTCTGTTTTGTCCCTTCTTCAAATAACTTTCCAAACATGGAAGGTTTGATAAAATGACACTAACAAACTCATTGTCCAGCTGTCTTCCCATAATTTATTATGGACGAAAATGATTAACGAAGTGAAAATCGCACTTGAAAGGAACGGAACCTTGATGAAATGAAAGAAAATACTCAATATAAAATGCGAGAACGTTACGTTTAGTGAGATTATTATCCGTTTATTTTTTTAATTTAAATTTCTAATTGATTGTTATTAACTGTTTTAGTTACTGTTTATTTTTTATTCAAATTACGTCAAGTTATACGTTCATCGAACCATCATATGCACTTAAATAAAACGTGTTAACGATGATTTGAAATGAATAAAAACACAACATCAAGTCTAGACTTTTTTATCACCAATAGATAGATAATTTGATTAGGCAATATTTACCCATATTTTTCCATTTTGATGGTAAAAAGTAAATAAATTAGATTTTGTTCGATATCTATCACATTTTAATTAGTATGAAAATATCTACAAGTAAATTATTATATTGAAATTCATTTCAATATGCCAGTAGCTCAAATTCCGATCTAGGAATTATAGCTAATCCGATCAAAAACATAAAGAAAAAATTCGTTACGTAGGAGCGTCAACTTAGCGAATTTTCTTAGAAAGCATCAATTACTCTCCAGCGGCCACAACTAATCAAACTGAACTGTCGTAACTGATTATTAATAAAAGGAAAAATATAAAATATCTCGCTAAAAATTTAAATTTAAATTTAGTAATATCCAAAATACAACGATATATAACGATTTATAGTGTGCTAGTATAGTTTATAGTTGCTATGGAAATGACAATCAAAATTGATTGTCATTTACGATATTTAAAAATTGAAACAATATTTTTATAAAATAATTTAATAGTTATTATTTAGAAGTATAGTTTCTGTGGAAATGACAATCAACAAAATTTTAATAAAATATATTTCATATATTCGTGTAAAACATACATAAAATGTAAAATATCTCTCTTAATATTAGAATAATCGAAAAATGTATAAGGTGTCAAGTTGTAGAAAATCAAAATTGCGACAAATCATCACCTTATCATTTTTTCCAAACTCTAATGTGTACAGAGATAGAACTTTAGAACTTTAACTTTCAATATTAAATTGTAAATATTTGTGTCAAAATTAGTGTAACAGAAAAAATGAGACAAAATTATTGTAAAACTAATTACCCGCTACTTTAATTCAAATAAATTTTTCGATTTTTCAAATATTAAGGGAAATATGCCAAATTTTGTGTTTCCGCCTCCTTTTAAACCACTTTTTACTCTATCCCGATTTACCCATTAACGAACTTGACTTTTTGAATATCAAAACTGCCTCAAATACCAAATTCCATTCAATCGAAATAAAACTTTGTACACTAAAGAGTTCACAGACACTTATATATATATATATATATATATATATGAGGGTGTTCCAGGCTATAATGGTAAAATTTTTCCATTAATAATAAATATTTTTGCTATCGGATAATGATAACCTGTGCCAACCTGATGTCAAACGTTTAACATAAAAGTTAGTATGGAAGCCATAGAGGGATTTAAGAACTTAATGTTTATTCAGTAAATAAAACACTGTGTTACCTGTACCTTATATTTACTATGTATTTATCCTTAAAATGGCAGTATTTATTAAATTTTTCTTTTCAAAATTTGCTTTTTACAGTCAGGATATACCTGCATGTGTCCTTGTACGCAACGTTATAAAATTTGCTTTTGTTCCTCTTCAACAGTGATTAAGACATGAAAGTCTTGCATTAACTTAACCGCTCTTTCAGCTATATCATTAACTACTCTTAGTTGTCGGCACCATTGTTTTAGCGTGTTGAAATGAAGTAGTATTTGACCATGAATTAGGACACTCTTTGAGAAAATTGTTATCAATTTTGAGTCGATTGAACAAGAACTTACTTTTGATTGAAACAAAGCCATCGATGTTTTTAAGAGCTGCAATGGAGCTGCGTCTACTTTGTGAATTTGTTTAGAATACATAAATCACTTTTTAGCGGTCATAATTTTAGTGTGATCAAAATGAAATGTAAAAACAAATAAAAGTAGTGATTTGAGTGTAACGATAATTTTACAATTTAATAATCGATTTACAGATTTCGAAAATATAAATGTAATGAGTGATTTTTTAGTGGCCCCTTTTAATAGAAAATTTAAAATTTCTTTAATAGTAATATATTAAACGAAATGATTACACTTCAAAAAGTAAACCCTTCAAAACGTATTTGGCAAAAGCTCGGGAAAATACTGTTTCGGGATCCATCAAAGAGGCTATCCTTCGATGGACTAAACCTGAACAGGATACAACTGTGGAAGAGTACCGGATTCATAACCAGAATATATCTCCTACGAAAAAATCTGCACACAATAGGAATCCACAAAAGCTCGGGAAAATACTGTTTCGGGATCCATCAAAGAGGCTATCCTTCGATGGATTGAACCTGAACAGGATACAACTGTGGAAGGTTACCGGATCCATCACCGAATTTATCTCCTACCAAAAAATCTGCACATAATAGCACTCCATAATTGATCCATTATGTGCAGACTGTGCGGTGAGGAGGAGGAAACATCCAGCCACATAATCGTTTACTTTGAATCTCTCGGTACAGCTTGGTACAGCAGATACAAGATATTCGGTGCAACTCACTCCGAATGAACCTGCAGGAAAACCTGATTTAGCAAGCTCCTGACTATTGCGAAGATATGGAAGAAGCGAATCAGGCCAGACTGTAGTAAATGGGGGAACTAAATGGGCCATAAGGTCGAGGTGCAATTAATCTACATACCCCAAGATATATCTCTCTATCTATCTAACATATTGTATATTACAATAATTAATTTTTTCAGCCATGGAATAAAATTTTTTACACAGGCATTGCCTTGTTTACTTTATGCATAATAATGACAATACAGAATCTTCAACGAAAATTGTTATAGATTACTATATATTACATATTGAAAATTTCCCCTCGAGTATATTGTATGTATTTGACAACATGTCAAAATTTAACATATTTTTTTCCTTATTAAAAATGAACAACGGTTAAGAAGTTGTTCACAGAAAAATCCATTTAAATAAAATAATGGAAGCTTAAGTGTATATTGTGTGCTAAAAAAATATATAATAAACTGCAGTATTTACTACTTGAATTCTTAGAAAATTATTTTGTAGTTTTTTTACGAACTTTTAAATAAAATTTTTTTAGCGTTTCATAGGTTTGAAAATTTCAAGCAGTCGATTTTTTTATTGTCTTTTTAAATAGAACAATATGTCTAGAATATTTTCTCGAAGTTTTAAGTCAATTAGAGTAAAACGATAATAATATTCCTAAGGCGATAGAGCCTTGGGAAGTATATTGAGGCAGCTGCTTAGGTTTTAGTTGTCTGTCGTTAATCTCGTTTTTCTCAAAACTCTATTTTTGAAGTCGGTTGACATGATTTCTCAAAAAATAAAGGTCCGATCTTGCTTAAATAATGCACACTTCTTCAAGATATGACTAGTGCTTTTTTTTCGCAACTAATTTTACAAGGCAATACGTGGTGCAAATTATACCAAAAATAGTACCATTTTGTTCGAAACTACAAAAATTCCAATTTTCATTGTTTCTTTCGTCTAAGCACGATCTTTATATATCTACTAACAGAAATAATTTGATTTTTTAATTTCGGATGAATGTATTATGAGTTATTCTGAATACGACAAAGGAACTATATTTTGAGGGGTCAGAGGAAATGATATTGAATTTTCAAAATTTTTAATTGAAAATTTCACAAAATATTTGTCAAATGTTTATCTTTGTATTTATTTAAAGGTTGAATAAAATATTTCATTTATTATATTAGAAAAAAATTTTAGATAATATGCATTTTTTAGCTTTTGAAACCCATGTAACCCTTTAAAAATATTATAAATAGCATTCTACAAATAAAACCTCTCAAATAGAAATCATTTTGTTTGGAACGCTTAGCGTAAGTGGTAGGCTACACTGGTACGAGTTACGCGGTTTGTCACACTATTCCTATCAGTTTATTTATTGAAATGAAACGTAAAATATAGAAATTTTCGTCTTCGACAGTTTTTTTAATCCGTTTATATCATTGATCTATTTTTGAAGACATAATTACAATAAATTATACGCGTAAGCATACATTAATGAATGTATGGACGTTTTTTTTATGTTGGGAGGAGGGGAAATCTTCTATAGACACCCAGATGTTATGGGTAGTGTCGGATTCTTACCGACTTAAACCCCTTTTCCCTCTCCGCTCATCACACTGGGCCGATTTCACATTACTACGGGGTGATGTGTTGTTTTCCTTTATTCGGGACTTTTTGAGGCTATTGCCTACTCACTATTTCCTACTTCCGCCCATACGCAAATAAAATCACTAGAGAATTAAGGGATCATAACCGAAAAACAGCGCTTGTTAGTAGAAATAAAATCAAACAGTTACTGGGCAACCCTAAAGATAAAATTAATAATGAAAAACAATCGGGCATATATGGTGTCAGTTGTCAAAACGGTTCGAAAACTAATGTTGGTCAAAGTCGTCGCCAAATCGGAATTCGAATCAAAGAACATCTGGTGAAATTTGGGTTAACCGAAAAATCGTGCATACATGCGCACGTTATTGAGATTGTACCGGTGTCGCTTCAATCAGATGCAATCAGATCGCTTCAATGATCTGCTTCATCGCAGATCAATTATATCTTTTATATATATTTATTATTTATTTAAATAATAATTATTTAATATATCAAATATTTACCTTACAAGATCAACCACAAAATTGACAAATCGAATCTAAAACTACTGAAATCGGTACAAAACCCCACAGAATTAGATGCATACGAAAGTATCTACATATAAAATTGAGAAAACAGATAATGAATTTAGACAATGGGCCAATTTTAAATTCTGATTTAATAAAATTAAACCATTTACCAAAAATAAAATCTAATATCTGAATATCAAGGTTAGCTTTGATACCCTCACTTTAGTGACAAAAAAACGCCGCACAGTCACAAAAGAATACCGACAACAAATAGGTGGGGCTCTACACGCACCTTATTCGTTAGTCAGTTAACTCTAACAAAACCTCAGGTCAGATCATACCCTCAGTCAAATCGTATAAAGGACAGAACATTTTTTAATATCATTGTGAGACACGCACCAAATTAGCAACAAGCAACAAATCTCTGAATCCATATCCCAAATGTAGTTACGATTAGTTAATTCATACTGATGATGACTACATTGCAGTCGGAATACGTATTTATAAAAATACAAAAAAATGTTCTAGGAATTTGGGCAAAATTTTAAATGTAAATTCAAAAAAACCTAGAGTTCTCTTTGATTATTTTAATAATCTTTACTCACTACGTGGTTTCTTTTGTAGCTAAGCTCGTGTTCACTTGGCGTTGGCTATATTCCTGTCTTCCATCTCCATCTCTCTTTTCTTCAGCATCGTCCTTTTCAGGAAGAAAGACACTGCTTCCCATGCTTTTTCTTCGCTCTGCATAAGTGGCGCCTCCAAACTTCTTCGTTCCTCTCCTGTAGCAGTGCACTCAAAAATGAACCTCTTTAGGTGTTTGTCAAAACACCCATGCCCTGTCAATGCCTGTAGGAGCTTATAGTGCATCTGGTCATTAGTTCTTCCGTACCACACTGTTAGGGTCGGAATTAGTTCATGTGTCTATCTCCATTGCTCGTCTTCATCCCAATGTTCTTTCCAATGCTTAAGAACCCTTTGTTGGGATCTCTCCTTAACTGCAGCCTTCCCCTCTTCGTTTGCCGGTGCTTTCCGGTGTGCGTGGTTCCTCTGGTACACCTCATAGTGCGATTCGTTTCTGCCCTGTTGCTTACTGCTGCCACTCTTCAACTCTCTCCACCATCAACATCCACCAAGACTTTTGCTCCATACAATATTTTGGAGTAGATCACGCTTTATTACTAATTCAAATCTAATATAATCTAAGGCATAAAGTTATCCAACGGATTCCAATTGAATTATTTATTATCAATCTACACAACTACACGTAAAAGCTTTCGATTGGATTAGATTATGTCGCCAAGATATCTGTAAAAAACGATACCAACTAACACCACTAATATATTTTTAATGGTATCAAATAACGTGGTATCAAAATTTGGCAGTGCTACTCTGCTAGCTGGTATCTAATTAATATTACTCCTCATTTAGTTTTATAAAAAATAAACTTCAGACCAACGTAGTTTTCTATGGGTGTAACAAGCAATAATGTTTGTAACATTTTGTAAAGTAAAACAAAATATATTAAATTAACAAAACAATTTATTAATAATAATGTCATGGAAAGACGAATATACAACATCATCAACATTAATTTTCTAGATAAATTGCAGGAAATGATCAAAGTAAATACGTAAACAATCTTATAATCTCATGTAGTCATTATTATCGTCCTTTTTCAGTATGGATAAAAACGCTTTATATAGATATAAAGAAAAAAGAAATTGTAATTTTTAAATAACAAAGGAGGAACAAAGTGAAAACTTTTTATAAATAAGAATAAATACTACAAAGTGTTGTAAAATGATTCTCTTCTGTTTTCTAGGAGTCGTCTTACGAACTACAATTTACCATGGTCTACTGCTTACAATTTATCAATTGCGTCATTACTTACATCTATGAAACTACATTTTAAACTACATTTTACATTTAATTCCCTTGCTGAAGTTCCAATTACCAAAGCTGTCTGTAAAACAAAAATCAAAGAATAGGATCGAATATTCAACCTAACAATCAACCTAACAATCACATATTTATTTTCCAGCTCTTTCTCCAAATAGTATAGTTATAAATTATCAAAATCGGACCACTCTGTAAAAAGTTATGCGTGATCATACGTAAAAAAAATATGCAGGTTGAATTGAGCACCTCCCTCTTTTCTTCGGTAAATATATATATATATATATATATATATATATATATATATATATATAGTGTTCATTTGGATGAGATCTATCAATCGATTAATCGATCTAACAAATGTCCAGAAAATCAAATAACTTGAGATCACTCACTGAATCGCTATATCGATTCGAGTTTCATGATGATTATTGATTTTGTTGCTGACGAATGCATTTGACCATTAAACGATCCAAAAATAAGAGCGGCATTCTATTCCATCTTCCGTCCATTACACTTCTGCTGTTGTCTTCTTAAATTGATGTGGTGAATTTTGGCATTAAAATGAATTATTTTGAAAAAAGGTGGTATGTGTGCTTCTCTGTCGGGAACTTTTGAAGTGTTAATAGTATTCAAAACCAACGGCCGTCAAAAACGGTAAGTCGACTTCATTTATTTAAAAATAATAATTTTTGGAATGTTTTATTAAAATTTTAACGTTATTTAAATATGTGGCAAAAACAACAATTTTCGTCACATCTATGTAGCTCGATCTTAAAGTTCAGTGGGAAATTTTACTTTTCATATGATCAAACATTTAATTTTTTCTATGATATAAAATTTAAATGCATATTCAAAACAAGGTTATTTACACTTTTGTAAATGTTGAAAAAACCTTTTTTTTTTACCGACTCAATTCAACCTGTATATTTTTTATAATGTGTGATCGCATTACTTTTTACAGAGTAGTCCGATTCTGAAAAATATTTTTTTGTTGGATAGGGTATACTTTTTTTAACTTTTATTTTATACGTGGAGTCGCTGGTTACTGTTTTAATATATGTACTCTCCCACGAGTTTGAGAGAGTACATATGTATACATTAAGCAATGTGTATGAGAAGGAGGTCTTATAGGTTTGTTTTCTTAAAGTTTACTTAAAGTTAAACTGTTGAGTGCTGAACAACAGAACAAATTATACCAACTGATCTGTTTACTTAAATAAACCCCACTTTCCAAGCATAACACATACAATAGTTTAACACATACAACACACAACAGTTTAACTTTAAGTAAGAAAACAAACCTATAAGACCTCCTTTCATACACATTGCTTAATGTATATGTACTCACTCATATTCGTGGGAGATCTGCTATGCGAAGATGTAAACTATACAACTGGTATACTTTAAAACATATAACTGTTATCTGACTTCCCAGCGCTTCCACTAAAGAACAAATATTATATCGATAGTGTAAACACTATTTGAACGCACTCAATATCTTTATGAAATTTAAAAAATTTTTAAACCGACGAAAACAACGCCCCCCCCCCGTTTCTCAAGTCAACCGTATATTTTTTTTATATTTAACCACGCATAACTTTTTACAAAGTAGTCCGATTTTGATAATTCTAATTATAATTCGAAGCTGGTACCATATAAATTTGAAAAAAAAATTAGCTCATAAGGGTAGAAAAAAATTAATTGTTTCCCCACTGAATTTTCATCTGTGAACCGATTCTGTTGAAACTTGGCACACTAATGTAGCTCTAATGTCACTTTAACATGTAAAAAATACGAACATGTACGAAAAAAGAAAGGCGAATACTGAAAAGCGAAAAATAAAAACTTTTTAACAAAAAATAGAACCGACGAAAAGAGAAAGGAACTGAAAAGTGAAAAATAAAAACTTTTAACAAAAAATTAAACCTTCGAAAAAAGAATGGAACTGAAAAGCAAAAAATGAAACAGAACCTTTTCAGTCTAACTAAGTCTTACACTGATGTAAATACCTAAATGATTTTGAGTCGGCACCAAAAAATCTTCATCGAAATGGGCGAAGGATGAATCTGATTTTCGTCGGTTAAAAGTAAATATTACAAAATATTACATTTTGTAATATTTTGTGTGTTTGGCGCTGACTCAAAATTATTTAGGTATTTACATTAGTGTAAGACTTAGTAAGACTAAAAGGGTTCTGTTTTATTTTTTGCTTTTCAGTTCCGTTGTTTTTTCGAAGGTTTAATTTTTTGTTTTTGAAATCAAAGTATTGAAATAAATTTTAAGGCTCAATGCATATGATACCCTAGTAAAGCCTCATTGTTAAATTAGGTCATCAATAAAGATTCTAAATCTTAAAATAAACCAATAAACTGATGATTTTGATGCTCTGTTGATGCCTTATTATTCAATTATCCGGTTTCCTTTGAAGATTTAAAAAAATCTTCAGGGAAAACATGTTTTGATTTTCTCATTGACAGCGACGTTAAACAACGTCATAACTCGGCAAAAAATTATGTGTTCTAAATTGTTCAAAATGCATCTTTTTGGTTTGCTTTGGGCTTCATTTTTGTGGACTATTAGACATTTTTATAAAAATTTTTTTTTTAAACTCAAATTTTTGATGCAAAAACAAGAAATCGTTACTTTTGACGGTTTTTCCGATTTTTCTCAAAAAGTACCGATCCAATTTCAATTCAAGACACGTCAATAAACTGATAGAGTTTGCGCGCCTTCCTTTCTCAGTTCATAAATACAGGTTATAATAAAATTTAGAGTTTAACAAAAATTAAAGTAAAAAATTTAAAAAATTCAAAACTAAAAAACATGCTTTCGATAAGGATCTAAAACATGCAAAGTAATTTAAAATAGACTAATAGTTAAGAGATTGATAACTAAATTAACTTTAATGTAAATAAACGCATGGAGTGTACTCTACTTACGTCTTCATAATTGCTCTACTTTTACAAGAGTAAGTAAAGAGTACCCCGTGCTTTTGTTTTCATTAAAGTTAATTTTGTTGTCAATCTCTTTATTCTCTTTCTATTTAAAATTATTTTCCATAGTTTAGTTCATATTCCAATAAAAACATGATTTTTAAACTCAATTTTATTTTGTGTTATTTAACTTAAAAAAAATTATTTTGTGTGTTATAGTTTCATTCTCCATTATTATTCCTACGAGTAACGGAATGAATCTAAATCTTACCAGAGAAAGTATATATCGAATGTAGCATAGGAATTTATGTTAATTAAGTTTTTGTTTCGAAATTTTTGACAGTTGGTAATGTCTTTTTTTTTATTAAGATTTTGTTGATGACATTTCTATGGACACTCTAAACTATACTAGCACACTATAAATTGTTATTAGGCCAGGAAATGGATTGATTTGCATGACAATTAGTTATTTCAGAAATAGTTATTTCATAATTAGTTATTTCAGAAATGACCAGTTCAGCTAGTTTTTATTACTTTGCGAGAGAACTAATTAATCGATTTTAATTTCCGACATGCCAAATTGTGTGTCTTTTAACCCGACTTCAAAAAGAAGGATGGTTCTCAATTCGTCTGTATTTTTTTTAATACCTAAAAATGGTTTCTTTAATTTTTTCTGTCAAATTCACAGTTTTGTCGCTATCGATCAACAACCTATTTTTTTTCGTTTCGCTAACTTTGAACGCGTGGTAAACAAAATGGATGGTGAATCGGTGGTTGGAAAATAGTAGGTCTTCATATAGGCTATCAGCCCTACAAGAATATGCAATTCGCAAATATTACGGAGAAGTGTCATAAAAATGTCGCTTTTTGAACCCATTTCCTGTACTATATATATAACTAAGAAATATGGAAATTTGTATTTTGGCTATTGATAAATTTTAATTCTTTTATTTTGTCTTTTTTTAATTTTTTTAAAAATATTATTGTTGCTCTTAATACGTCTGCAAAATTACAGATTTTACAGACGTCCGGAAGAGGCTGAAAATTCATTTACAAAATTCCATTACATTCATACATAGATACATGTCAAGCTAATATAAACTAATGTAAAAAAACATTTTTAAAAACAAGCTTTTATTTAAATGCTCTAAACAGAAGAAAATAAACTTTAAATTGAATCAAATCCATTAATTTATTACATTAAAAAATTTATACGATACTAAAGCTTAGCGATATTTACTTGTAGGTATATTAACCTATATATTTTTTTTATACACAGGTAAATCTTGCGACAAGCTTTAATATCATATAAATTTTGTAATGTAATAAATTAATGGTTTTGATTCAATTTAAAGTTTATTTTCTTCTTTCTAGAGCATTTTAATAAAAAAGCATGTTTTTAAAAATATTTTTTTACATTAATTTATTTTCTTCTATTTAGAGCATTTAAATAAAAGCTTGTTTTAAAACTGTTTTTTACTATTAATTTATTTTAGTTATCGCTGTGTTATTGTATCTAAATGTTTCTTAACCTGTTCATTTTATTTAAAGTGTCATTGTTGACTGGTCGTTTGCCCGTTAATTTAGTACAAAAAAATAAAAGGTTCGAATACGGATAAAATGACTTTAAAAAAAAATTTCTTAGGATAATTCCAAAAATTAGGTATGCTCATCGATTTTTAAACACTTCTATGATAAACTCTTTGTTTTTCATTGCCAGCCATTAATATATTCTTCAGATAGATTCTTTGAATATTACTAAATGGCTATGAATAACTCTTACCAAAGAAAGTATATATCGAATATAGCATAGGAAATGTCAATTAATTATTTTTTTATAAATTTTGACAGTTGGATATGCCATTTTTTTATTAAGATTTTGTTGATGACATATCTATGGAAACTGTTAACTGTACTATCATGGTGCTTGCAGAAAGAAGAAACACACAATATAAAATATCTCACTAAATATTAGAAAAATTTGAAAATGTGTTAGGACTTAAGTTGTAGAAAATTATGTTTGCTACAATTCCTTGCCTTATCATATTTTTCTATTACACGAATGTGTACAGAGATATTCAGGATTTAAGTTTTCAATCTTCAACCGTCAATATCTCTGTAAATATTAGAGAAACTAATTATAGTAAAACTAATTTTCTACAACTTTATTTCTGATGAGTTTTTAGATTTTTTTCAATATTAAAAGAGGTATACCAAATTTTGTGTTTCCCCCTCCCTTTAAATCCCCTTATCTCCTTGTCGATTATTGTTATGCTTACCATAAAAATGCATTGTCATCGGAACTGAGCCAACATGTAAAAATTCAACTCCGTAGGATAAGAGGAAGTGGTTCGAATTCAGCTTGCAAGATTTGACCCGAACATACATACATACATACAGATATTTGGGAGTGATGATTGACGCCCGACTCAACTAAGCAGCAGGTTGAACACGTTAATGCCAAAGCTTCAGCAGTGAGAGCTAGCCTAGCACGGCTGATGCCAAACGTCAGAGGCCCGAAGCAGATCAGAAGGCTACTACTAGCATCCGTAGTCACATCAGTGCTCACTTACGGAATATCCATTTAGGCAGACGCACTGGAGATCCAAGAATCATGGAGAAAGGCAGGTCCAATATATCGACAGAGCGCTCTGAGAGTAGCCAGCGCCCTCCGCACAATATCAGAGGAAGCAGTGTGCGTCAGTGTGCAGTCTCTGCCCGTTAGAGTTATAGCTGAGGAAAGACGGAACCTTTATCATCGAAAGAGGTAACTACACTGAGCGCTGAAGAACTCCGAAGAAACGAACGGCAGAACAGCATAAGCCGATGGCAGCTCCAGTGGGATGCCGCAGAGAAGGGAAGATGAACACATCGTCTCATACCACGGATTGATGTTTGGCTGAGCCGGAGTCATGGAGAGGTCAAAAACTATATTACGCAGATGCTGTCGGGACACGGCTGCTTCCGAGCATATCTTCACCGCTTCAAGCATGATGATTCTCCAGAGTGCCCGTTCTGCCCTGGTGTCGCTGAAGACGTGGAGCATGTGTTCTTTATGGATCCACGGCTCAATCCACAGCATGATGACTTAGAGAGAATCCTGACCCAGAGAATCCAACCAGAGACAATAGT
Organism: Nineta flava; assembly: GCA_963920215.1. NCBI lineage: Eukaryota > Metazoa > Arthropoda > Insecta > Neuroptera > Chrysopidae > Nineta > Nineta flava. The sequence continues at coordinate 26,353,916 of OY986044.1, read as the reverse complement.
AGAAGCAATGCTCAGTCTTCGAAAGTTGCATAGAATGCTATAAGCACTTATGCCACAGAAGTCCTTACAGAGCTGCGCTCCATTGAAGGAAGAAGAGCGAAAGACAATAACTAGAAGAAAGGAAAAAATCACCTTAGCTTCAAGAAGGAAGAGCGGCAGCCAATTCCGCCCCCCGCGGAGTAATGTCTAATCGGCGGTTTCCGTGGGGATCAGAGGCTAGAGAAAAGGGGCGGTTTAGTCAGTATTAGCATGTTCGACATGCTCGAGTCCGACATATCGACATACATACATACATATATGCATACATACATAAATACATACATACATACATACATACATACATACATACATACATACATACATACATACATACATACATACATACATACATACATACATACATACATACATACATACATACATACATACATACATACATACATACATACATACATACATACATACATACATACATACGTACATACATACATGCATACATGCATACATACATACAGTGTGCAAGTTAAATAAAAGTTAAATTGCAAGTTAAATAAAAGCTTGTAAAAAAAATGTTCATAATATGGATACTACATATCATTCTAATATGATAATAATAAAAGTCATAGTTATTTATGATCCATATTCATAAACTTGTACTAAAAGTTGTTAAAAAATACATCCGATAATTTAAAATTTAATTGAAAGCGTCGGGTATTGTTTCACCTAACCAATTGACGCTAGTGTTTCTATTGTGTGTGTCGAAAACAAAAAAAGGCTTTCCAACACAAAAACCTTAGAAATAATATAAAAAAATATTTTTTTAAATTCTATTCATAACTTTTTAATTAGAATTTTCAATAATATAATAATAATAAATCATAAATTTCCCTCCAACCACCCGTTTCCTAGTCTGTCAATCTGTTCACCAACTGTTTTTTTTTTACGTCCAGCAGTATATAGTATATACACGTTATTTTTGTGCAAATTTTCTACCCATACAAGTTCGATATCCAATTAAATAATTAACAATTAAATTGAACGATGCATCTCAAAGCACGGTAGTGCGTCAGCAACAATAGAAAATAAAATGGTCAATAATCAAGTAAAAATGGAATGAAAAAGAAAAAGTAAACTATAAAATCAAACTAATAAATACGAACAAATATTATGATATTGTTCACAGCTCTGATGGTAGTATGGGAAAGTTTATCAAGTCAGATTAATCCATAGAAGTACTTATGGATCTTAAAAATAATGAAAGGGAAGTCTTAATCGGGTTGATTGAATTCAAGAAGCGCAGGTAGGTAATGTAATTTTTTTATTTAACAGGTGGGTACTGAGAATGACTTAATCGTGACGGGTTCAACTTCTTTACAATCGATGGAGAATTTAAGAAGTTTGCCAACGGGTGATGATACGTGGATATAAGGGAGAGTTTTACCGTCAGTATTAACGTATTCGTATCCGTAAGGTTTTGAAAGTGTACTGAAAATCCTCGTTGTTATTCGGTTCGAGCTTTCTATATTGTCAAGGTATATCATGGCGCCCTGACTGAGATGTATACATCTTCAAATTCTCGACAAATAGATTCAGGTCTGAACACCAGATAAGTAGCCGAGCGGTCTAATCGCTCAATCTACTTGAGAACTGGGAGGTTATGGGTCCGAATCCCGACATCGGCACGTTGTCCATTATTTAAAAAAAGGACGAAGAATGAAGTAACCGGCTATACTTGTGAAGGTTTTCTGCAGTTTCCTTCACGAGCCCCAGATGAATATCGGCATCCTATCAAAGTCGGCTGCAGCCGCACAACCTACCAATTTCTAGTTTATTCACAAATTCCTTCCACTCCACTCATATCCTCACATCCTTAGGCATCACAATGGACCTTATGGTCAAAGTGTGTCCCATCCAGGACAGCCGCTACAATATATATATCTAGGTCTGAATGATTTTCTGATAGTCTAGAATTTTTGCTTCTTTTGAGTGCAGCTCCTTGCTGGAGAATGTAGGCTACTTTGTCTGACGAATTATCTGTGGTTTACGGGTTGGTTATCTAGGGGACGTGATGCTAGTGAATGCTCTGAATGCTAATTTGGTTACTTCCTATATTGATAGGTGTTGGTTTGGGGAGAGATCGGATTGGGGATGACCTAAAATTATTATGCTGTGGTTGTTTAAATATGTTCTGGTTTTTGAATATGTTTTGATTTGTGTTGATCCATGGTCTAGGATGGTAGTTTAGTAAGTATGTATTGCTCTGTTAGGGGGATGATAACGGGTCGTGAAACGAAAATATTAGTATTCGTTGTTTTAATTCTGCGACTGTCAGTTTCGGGCATAATGGAAGTTCTGCTCTATGATACAGTAGTACAAAACCTAAAGGTTCTCTTAGTCTTAGAAAACATTTTACCGTGTTAGGAAACATTATACCGTAAATTTAGACACATGTTACCATATAAGTGATTTTATAACAATCGAATTTTCTTCGTGAATTTTAGGATAGTTGGTAGGCGAGGAGTTATGTTCTACAATATGTCCGTAGAATTGTTCTGTTGTAAGGTTGTCCTGTTTTTCGCTATGTTAATTAGGAATTAACATAGCCGAATTAACGCTTGTCTCATTCCTTTTGTCGGAGTAGTGTGTGTGATCAAATTCTCTTAAATACTCTCTCATTCTAATAAGTCTATGCCTTTTGTCGAAGTAGTGTGTGCGATTAAATTATCTTACTTAATTCATAATTAATACTATCTTAATTAATACTATCTCATTCCAATAAGCCTCAACTTGGGAAAATATGCCCCAATCTTTCAAGCAGAAGTCTACGCCATACTGGATTGCGTCCGTGAGAACCTACGTAGAGGTACCATAAACCAGAACGTATGTATTCTCTCGGACAGTCAAACTGCTCTCGAAACCTTGTCGGGAACTGAGGTCACCTCAGGGTTAGTCAAGGATTGTCTGGAGAAACTGCTGGAGCTGGCAAAACGGAATAATGTTAAATTGATCTGAGTACCGGGTCACAGTGGTTTCGAAGGAAACGAAAAAGTAGATGCCTTAGCAAAGAAGGGAGTCAGGATACCCTTCATAGGCACAGAGCCTATTTTAGGAATTTAAAGGACTGCATGTAAACCGGTGATCAACGAGTGGATAAATGCTAAACACCGTGATCACTGGGAAAATTTACCGCTGAAAAAGCTCGGAAAAATACTGCTTCGGAATGCAACTAGCTGCGTAATATTACCGGAGTCATTACCGGGCATCATCCCTTGCGGAGGCATCTACACATAATGGGACTCCATAACGGGTCCATTGTGTGCAGATTGTGTTGCAAGGAGGAAGAAATATCCAGCCACATTTTCTTTGAGTGCGAACCTCTGGGTGACAGCATATACCAGATATTCGGTGCATCTCACCCCAAATATATGAACCTTCAGGAAGACCTGATAAGAAAGCTATGGCCATTGTCAACATATGGGAGAAGCAAATCTCAATTTTTCTTAATGTTCCGAGATTTTGGTTTACCGTTTTTCTTCACAACTCCATGAAGTATCAAAATATAAAATTTTATGATTAGACTTAGCTAAGGTACTTAATATCATTCAAAACTGAATATGGCCGACTGTGTAGTATTTGGAAATTGAAAAAAAAAACTATTTTCCTAGTTCCCAAAATAAAGTTCTCTTTTTACAAATGTTGAAAACTATTCTGATCAGCATAAGATGACTGGAAAAAATAACTAATTTATACTTTTAAGTTCAGTTTGTGTTCAAATGTATACCATTGTTTTATTATTACTGTTTTATTATATTAATTTATTTATTACCATGCAACAAATTGTAAGTATTTGTACAAAGGAGCTTTCACTTAATGTTACACAAATGGTATTTATAAGCGAAGATTTTAAGAATTCTTTAACTACACTTTAAAGAATATAAATTATACACAACAATAACTCAAATCTCTTTTACCTTCATTGAGGTATTATCTTCTGTAAACTGACGTTAATCATTTGTTGTTTACATAATATATATATATATATATATATATATATATATATATATATATATATATATATATATATATACATATATATATACATAAAATATATATATACTATTTATGTTTTTCAATTTTTTACAATTAGATTTTGAAAATGGGGGAGCTGGGGAAATGGACCTATTAAAATGTTCGAGAGAAGGTATTTTGTGTAAAGCGAAATAATTAAAAAAAGAAGAAAGTAATAGTTTGAAAAAAATGAATTATAATTAAAATTATAGTAAAGCTTCCGTCGGGCGCAATACGTTGACTGCTATATACTTAATAGGCACATATAATAATTATAATATACATTTGATTTACTCTTCGGCTACATCAAATAATTACAATACTTAACAAAAGTAACAAAATATACATAATTTCTCAAAATGTGAAATATGATCCTATTACAAAAAAAAAAAGTAAAGAAAAAAAAAAGTAAAAGTTAAATAAATTCATTCCTTACAGACACGCAAGTAACAATTGGATAATAATATTTTAAACTTTAGGTCAGGTTATAGTCTGTCTTTTCTTAGTTTTAAGATGTTGCTTAAGAAGTTACAAGTGGCATGTGTTCGGCATTATACGTCCCTAATATTGATATTACATCAGTGAGACCCAGCTCTTTAAGCTGCGCTTTCTTTGGACCATCGGTACCTCGGCAGTCCTCTACCAGATGCTTCACACTTTCGCAACCACCACACAGTACACAAACTCTAACTCCGTTCTTTTTCTCACATTCCCAAGCAAAGCGATACATTCTAAACATCGCAATTATTGGACGCTGATCTTTCATCGCTGTTTGAATATACCGAGCACCTTCTTGGTAATGGATCAGTTCACAATATGCCATTAAACTAGGTTTGGTACTCATCTGACTCAGGCAGTCTACCAGAGAGGCCTCCTCAATTCTTTTTCTTTATATCTGTCAATCTTAAACTACCAATTTGCTGATCGACGTTGACATTAAGTTTAATAAAAAGGTCACTCAAGTGTTTCTTCCATCCTTCATTTAGACTCAGCTTTTACAGTACTTTACCACTTCAATAATTTTATTAGTAACTAACACAGTTAGGGGTTGACTTGGATACTCCCAGAATCTCCTTATTAAAGCCGGAAGCGAATGAAAACTCCTACATTCCTGTCTGTATAATTAATAATTCCCCAAATTTCGCAACCATATAACAAGACAGGAACTATAACAGTTCGAAACACACTCAATGCAACTGGTAAAGGAAAGTCTTCGTGCTTATAAATGAGTTTCCTTACTCCCATCAACGCTCTGCTGGCCCTGAGCTTCAATTTTTCTATATGTGTGTTCCATTTTCCATTATATGCCTAATGAACACCAAGGTATTGAAATGATTTTACGTTTTCGATACTTCGATTGTTAATCCTAAATAGTTCATTTGAGCGTAATTTATTGCCGTTACTTACAATTAGCATTTTAATTTTACCGATGTTTACCTTTAGCTTGGTTTTACTTGAATAACGTTGTATCCCATGTAGTGCTCTATTCATGCCCCCCACTGAACATGAAAGTATAAGTAAATCATCCGCGTACATAAGAATCCTTATTTCATTTGGTCCAATACAGGGAGATAGAGTGTTTATTTTGTCCATATGATCCGCTAAATCATATGGCAAACAGCTGGCATTGAGACTGTAGTTTTATCAGTGCGAATACAGGCTGCAGTTTCTCCTGTATATCGATTTAAGTACATCTACCATCAGCTTTGGCATACCAAGATCAAACAGTCTTTTCCATAGCATATATCGATCGATATTATCGAAGGCCTTTTCGAAGTCAACAAAACAACAGTACAACTTACTACGATTAACTCTTAAACTTTTATCTATAAGCGTTTTAATAAGTAGCAAGTTGTCCATTGCTCCGTATCCGTCTCTAAATCCTGCTTGATATGCACTGAGGATATTTTCTTTATTTATCCATTCTTGGACACGTAAATTTAAAACTTTTGTGTTAATTATACTAATGCTTGGCATTAGAGTCAACCCTCTATAGTTGTTTGGATCATTAATGTTGCCTTTGCCTTTATACACGCAACTTATAACCCCCGTGTTCCAAGCTTTTGGAAATATTTCTTTATTTTTCATACTATTGAAAAGTTCGGTTAACAGATAAAGGAATCTTGGACAAAACTTAGTGACTAATTTTATGCATTCATTCGAGATGCCATCTATACCTCCTGCTTTACCATTTTTCAACAGGCTCACAATTTCACTGAGTTCATTCTCATCCACATCATCCATACAAACATTTTTCTCTGTAGTAACTTTATTTGCTAATTCGCTCAAATCTGCTTCACAAGATATCCTATGTATTGATTCATCTTGCCCATATAGTTGTTCATAGTGATTGACCCACAGATCTTCGTCAATATTTCTCTCCCCAGAATAGCCCCGACTAGTTTTAACTATTGTCCATAATTTCTTTGAAGTTTTTTCTTCTACTGCCATTTTAATATCAATCAAGTTACGTTCTTTATGTTCGGAATCCTTTTTCTTGCACAGCAACCTATATTCACTCTTACAGTCAAAATATAGTTTGATGTAATTGATAACACCCCTATTTCTCCTCATTCTTCTTAATTTATTAATAAATTCTTTCTTTTTACATTTACATTCACTATCAAACCATTTATTGGCCGAAAACCGATCCTTCTTGGGTTCACACTTGAGGCAATCGCAGACAAAAATCATCCATTTTTGGAGAATATCCACTGCTGCATCAATTTTGTTCATTCCTACCATATGCTCTATTCCTATCAAATAACGGCTACTCTCCTTTGAACCAATTTTATTTATTATTTCATCCACAGATTCTTCTTTCCATTTATATCGTGTAACTGATTTCGAAGTAATTGACTTATTCAAATATTTGTTACTATCAACCTCCCTGAACATCACTTCGAGCGGAAAGTGTTGTGATTCTAAAATATCACCCTATTTTCATATCAATACGATCATACCAAATCTTCGGTACTATGACATAATCGACTACGCTGGATCCATTACTTGATACATATGTCCCATCTCCTTGGCTGTTGCTGTCAGTCCTACCATTTAAAATAACAAATTCATTTTTTCTACACATCATTAGAAATTCTTTCCCATAACTGTTTAGAACATTATCGACACTTTTTCGATTTAGTGCATATATATGGTCAATTTCAATATCTTCGGTTGTTTCAAATCCCGCATCTTTTTCATAATCAATATCCGGTTCATTTGCTATTCTTGAATTCCAATTTGCTATTCTTGAATCGCTGCTTTAAACTACACATTTCATGATTTAGTTTGGAATATAAGTCTGCCGTGGTGTGTTTCGTGTACTGTGGTAGCAAATACACTATCCCTATTATTATTCTATAAAGGGCTACGTAAAGTAGGACGAAAAAAGCAGCTACTGGGAATACCATATGGAAATACTGCACAGGACCAAAGTAAAGTGACAAAATAGCAGGCTTGTGTCTGGCCGATCAAATGCGCCTGACGGAAGGTTAAAATATAAATAAAGTCATTAAGTTTATTTATATTTATTTACAATTTAAAAATTCGAAACGCAAAGTCAACTTTGTCAACTTTTGAATTTAACTTGAATAAATCCATCACTTTTCTATGGAAATGGATCTTGATTAACTTATACCTTACTAATATTCACGGCAATCTGTGACCGCATATCTATCTATATCGCCTAAAACACATATTTACACAACTTTAGTCTGTCCAATAAGGTCATACGGCAGTGAAACTTGACGTATAATTTTTTAAAGCGATTAGAGACTTGGCCACGTTAAATTTGACTTTTCACGAAAATTCCGAACAGTGCATAAAACGTCAGCGTATTGTATAAACAAGAAAAGTAACTTTTTATTATTTCGCCGGTTTAAATAATTTTTATACATAGTTATTGTTACTAGCTAAACAAACATGCACCATTTATGTATTTAAATTCTTTACATTTATATTTTGCAGATGGAGATGTTGGAGAAATGGACCTCGTAAAACGTCCGAAGGAAAAAGGTGTTTTCTGTTAAGTGAAATGTTTAAAAAAAGAAGAAAATGATAGTAAAACAAATAATTATATTCATATTTATATTTAAAACAAGTACTAAACAGCTAACTGAGTTAATTGTTTCAATATCCGGTATATACTTAGTTGTATATCACATATTGAATTGTTTACAATATTTATGATTTATTCATTTTAAATAATAAATACATAGGTACTTTTTTGGTAAAGAATGTTTGAAAGATCTTAGAAATGAATGATATTCAAACTTTAAGCCATTCAAATATTTCACTACTATCGTATTTGCGAAACGCATCTAGTTACATACTCGCATCGTGTTAAGACGATGCGAGTATTAATTGGTCGCAATCTTTTTTCTTACCGAACTATAATTTTTCGTTTCATATATATATATATATATATTTGCGTTGCAAATATTTATATTTTTCTTGCTCATCGCGGGACAATAAACTAAGTTTCGCTAGTTTAGAAAAAGTCTCGCTATTCCCTAGCAACTTTTCTAGTGTTTCACGAGGCACGTGGCGAGGCGAAGTTTTGGTATCACCTCGCCTCGCCTCCCTTTTTTAAATATCAACCTCGCCCTCGGCCTCGGCCGAGGTAGAATGTTGACCAGCCTCGCCTAGCCCGAGGTAAAATTTCTACTAAATTTGACTTATTTTGCATGAATGTACATAATATGGTTAAAAAAACTTGTTAGAAAATAAATATGTTTAAAACACGGAATATAAGTTGCTTAGTCTCGAAATTTTTATGACTCCTCGAATGAAAACAGTAAATCAAAAAAATTTGGCCTAAAAAAAACTTTTATGAAAAGATGAAAATCCGTGATGTTTTAAGAACTATATAAGAGGTTCTTAAAAATGCTTCCACAATTTTCAATGCGAAACCCATATACAAGTTACTGTAAGTATAAAGGAAATTAAACTTTTTTCAATTCTTTTAAATTTATTAATTTAATTATATATTTATTCATTGAAATAACAATAATGAACAATTGTTTTTTTGTAAATTTGCCTCGGCCAAGGCGAGGTTTTGTGACGGTATACCTCGCCTCGGTTAGTAACGAGGATTAAAATTTTGAACCTCGCCTCGGTCCTCGGTTACGAGGCACGAGGCACGAGGCGAGGTTACCTCGTAGCCTCGGTAAAACCCTAAACTTTTCTCAACCCGAGGCGCCCCTCAATGCGAAGCGTTACGAATTGGTTTGTTGGTGTAGGAAATTATATTATATATATATTATATTATATATATATATATGTATTTATTTATTTATTTATTTTATTGACAGCTACTAGATAGGATCTACCACTCTAGCGGTGACAGTTTTAATCCGAATCGGAATGAAATCTACTTTGCAATATGTGATTCGTAAATAAATTTATGTTAAATCAAGATGTTTTTTTAATATTATAACTAGGCCACTGAATATAATGGATTATATAATTCTTTAAAGCTATTTATATGGAGTACGTAAAGGTAATCACAAATGAGGAAAATGAAGAATCGTTAAGTAAGAGAGAAATAATAATTTTCAATAATGTATTACATATATATATATATATATATATGTATACATATATATATATATATATATATATATATATATATATATATATATATATATATATATATATATATATATATATATATATATATATATATATATATATATATATATATATAATGTTAATTCAGGTTGCAGATACTCTACATGTTGAGTATGAATTAAAATATAATATGTTGTAAGAAAACAGATATTCTCCACAGTTTATACTTTATTCGTTATTATTATCACACCTAGTTTTGGGAAGAGGCGAGGAAGTACTGTGAGCCACTAGTATATATGGATCAAGCATGAACGTATGTACATAATGATATTTTTAAACTTCTCTCTTATTTATTAAATAAAACAAATATTTGAAATTTTCGTAAAATTTCTTGAGTTGGCTAGTTTCGGAGTACCTTAGTTTAGCAGTTCACAGTTCCTTCTTCAGAAATAAAAATGAATTAAATCTATTCATTTTTACGAAATTTTACGAAAATATATTCATATATTTATTTTATTTAATAATTTAATTGGATTTTCGTCAAGTAACGACCAATTCAATACAAAATTCGCACTTATTGACCATTCATTTATTGAGTTATTTCTATATTCAGGTATTACATTTTGCTTACAAAATGAGAATGCTTAATACAAATGTTTAATTCCAATAAGAGATATATATGTATAGTGACAAGTGTTATACGAAAGCATCATTCAACTTCAATCAAGAGCTTTATAACGATTTTTGTTGGATTAGCGAATTTCCTTCGAAGGAAATTCCGCAGATCCCTGAGAATTTAAAAACAATAAATAAATAAATAAACAAATATATATATATATATATATATATATATATATATATGTATAAGGAATCCATATATGTATAAGGAAATTCCGCAGATCCCTGAGAATTTAAAAACAATAAATAAATAAATAAACAAATATATATATATATATATATATATATATATATATATATATATATATATATATATATATATATGTATAAGGAATCCATATATGTATAAGGAAATTCCGCAGATCCCTGAGAATTTAAAAACAATAAATAAATAAATAAACAAATATATATATATATATATATATATATATATGTATAAGGAATCCATATATGTATAAGGAAATTCCGCAGATCCCTGAGAATTTAAAAACAATAAATAAATAAATAAACAAATATATATATATATATATATATATATATATATATATATATATATATATATATATATATTTGTTTATTTATTTATTTATTGTTTTTAAATTCTCAGGGATCTGCGGAATTTCCTTATACATATATGGATTCCTTATACATACACATATATATACACATATACACATATAGACACATATATATACATATATATACATATATGGATTTAATAAAATAAATAATAGACTAATATTATATTTCAAATTTTGCCCCTATTCCTGGAACATTTGTTTGTATTTTATAAATACGTATTTCGACTACAATGTAGTCATCATCAGTATGAATTAGCTAATCGTAACTATCTCTGGGATATGGATTCAGAGATATGTTGCTTGTTGCTAATTTGGTGCCTGTGTCACAATGAGATTAAAAAATTCTGTCCTTTTATACGATTTGGCTGAGGGTATAATCTGACTTGAGGATTATTTAAGTTACCTGACTACTGGATTAGGTGTGTGGAAAGCCCCACATATTTATTGGCGGTATTCTTTGGTGACTATGCGGCGTTTGCTTTGTCACTAAAGTGAGTGTACCTACGTTAACTTTGACATTCAGGTATTGGATTTTTATTTTTATTTTTGAAAATGGTTTAATTTTATTAAATCAGAATTTGGAATTGGGCCATTGTCTTAATTCATTATCTGTTTTCTCAATTTGTATATGTAGATGCTTTCGTATGCATCTAATTCTGTGGAGTTTTGTACCGATTTAAGTAGTTTTAGATTCGATTTATCAATTTTATGGTTGTTCTCAATAACGTGCACCGCTATACAAGATTTTTCGGTTCTCCCAAATTTCACATGAGCCAGATGTTCTTTGATTCGAATATCGATTTGGCGACGACTTTGACCAACGTAAATTTTCGAACAGTTTTGACAATTGACACCATATATGCCCGATTGTTTTTCATTACTAATTTTATCCTTAGGGTTGCCCAGTAACTGTTTGATTTTATTTTTACTAACAAGCGCTGTTTTTAAGTTGTGGTCCCTTAATTCTCGAGTGATTTTATTTGTGCATGGACGGAAGTATGTTAATTTGCACCATTTAGTTTGTTCACCGTTGCCAATTTCTGGTGTTAGTGCGGTGGAGTTGTTTCGTGCAATTTTAAATTTAGTTCTGCGGACCAAATTATTTATTATGTTAGAGTCGAAGCCATTAAAGATTGCAACTTGTTTAATGTGGTTTTTTTCTCTAACGTAATTTTTCTTGGACAATGGGACTTTCAGTAGCCTGTTTACCAAAAAATTGAAAATAGCCATTTTGTGTTGAGGTGGGCTGTTCGAATCGGCTGTGATGTATCGTTCAGTGTGTGTAGGTTTTCTGTAGATATCGAATTCTAATTTATTAGTGTCGTTATTTTTCATAATTTTTATATCTAAAAACGGAATCGCGCCTCCTTGTTCTATTTCGGTTGTAAATTCTATCGATGGGTACATTTTATTTAAGTTCTCTAAGAATGTTTGGGGATTTTCTTTGTTCGTATCAAAAATAGTAAAGATATCATCGACGTATCTGTACCATACAGTTGGAAAATAATTGAAATCTTTTTTGACTTTTTCTTCAAGATCTGTCATGAAGATATTACTTAGGAATGGAGACAATGGATTACCCATACTTGTTCCAAATGTTTGCTTGTAGTATTTACCTTCGAAAGTAAACACATTTTGTCTCATTCAAAGCCGTGTTAGTTTCAGATATTCACTTATTTCATCTGCGGGTATTCCTTTATTTGTTAGCCATTTTTCTAGTATTTTTATTGCGTCTGGTATTGGGACGCTTGGGTATAATGCTTTTACATCGAAAGACATTAAAACTGAATCTGGTTGTAAATTAATATCTTTGATTTTTTCGATTAATTCGATACTATTCTTGACTGAAAATGAATTTAATTGATTTAGTGATTGAAATTGGGTTACTAGCCCTTTTGAAATTTTGTAGGTTGGAGAATTTATGTCTGATACTATTGGTCGCATTGATCCATCTTTTTTGTGAATTTTTGGTAGGCAATTTTTGGTAGTCGCGGTATTGTAGGATTTAAACATTGTTATTGAAATTTCAGTTGTTTTGAAATTAACTTTGGGCATGAGTTGATGGTATCTTTTACGTCATTTATAAATGTTCACGTTGGATCTGTTCTTTGGATTCGATATGAACCTTCGTCGAGCATTTTGTTGACTTTATCCCAGTAATCTTGTTTACTCATTATTACAATTGCGTTGCCTTTGTCCGCTTTTAGATAGTGTACCTGTCTTTGTTTTAGCGATTTGACAGTTTTTGTGTTTGTCGCGCTTATTGCCATTCTTATTATTTTTTATTATTTTTGAGCAATTCTTTCTAATTTGGGTTTTTGTTGCTTCGTCTTTCCATTTTATACCTGTTTCGATATCTCCTACTAGACTTTCGGGCGGACATTGTTTTTGTTGAATTGCAAAATTTAGGCCTTTATTTAATAATTTGGTTTCAGATTCTGTGAATTTTTCATTTGTTAGATTATAAACTAACTGCTGTTTGTCAAGTTTACAAGTTGGTTTATTCGTGTTTGAGCTACGTTTGAGAATCATGAATTTTTTGTGAAGTTTTGTAGTTTTTTCTTTTTGTTTATGCTTAGTGACAATTTGAATTTGCCTATACCAAATTAGCCAGTTTTGGTATTCTTGATCATTTAGATTTTTCGTGATCTTTAGGTGTAAATTGTATGTTTCCAATTCAATTTGGCTGCGTTTAGCAAGCAACGCTTTGATTTCTAAATTAACCCAATTTCAATCACTAAATCAATTAAATTCATTTTCAGTCAAGAATAGTATCGAATTAATCGAAAAAATCAAAGATATTAATTTACAACCAGATTCAGTTTTAATGTCTTTCGATGTAAAAGCATTATACCCAAGCGTCTCAATACCAGACGCAATAAAAATACTAGAAAAATGGCTAACAAATAAAGGAATACCCGCAGATGAAATAAGTGAATATCTGAAACTAACACGGCTTTGAATGAGACAAAATGTGTTTACTTTCGAAGGTAAATACTACAAGCAAACATTTGGAACAAGTATGGGTAATCCATTGTCTCCATTCCTAAGTAATATCTTCATGACAGATCTTGAAGAAAAAGCCAAAAAAGATTTCAATTATTTTCCAACTGTATGGTACAGATACTTCGATGATATCTTTACTATTTTTGATACGAACAAAGAAAATCCCCAAACATTCTTAGAGAACTTAAATAAAATGTACCCATCGATAGAATTTACAACCGAAATAGAACAAGGAGGCGCGATTCCGTTTTTAGATATAAAAATTATGAAAAATAACGACACTAATAAATTAGAATTCGATATCTACAGAAAACCTACACACACTGAACGATACATCACAGCCGATTCGAACAGCCCACCTCAACACAAAATGGCTATTTTCAATTTTTTGGTAAACAGGCTACTGAAAGTCCCATTGTCCAAGAAAAATTAGGTTAGAGAAATAAACCACATTAAACAAGTTGCAATCTTTAATGGCTTCGACTCTAACATAATAAATAATTTGGTCCGCAGAACTAAATTTAAAATTGCACGAAACAACTCCACCGCACTAACACCAGAAATTGGCAACGGTGAAAAAACTAAATAGTGCAAATTAACATACTTCCGTCCATGCACAAATAAAATCACTCGAGAATTAAGGGACCACAACTTAAAAACAGCGCTTTTTAGTAAAAATAAAATCAAACAGTTACTGGGCAACCCTAAGGATAAAATTAGTAATGAAAAACAATCGGGCATATATGGTGTCAATTGTCAAAACTGTTCGAAAATTTACGTTGGTCAAAGTCGTCGCCAAATCGATATTCGAATCAAAGAACATCTGGCTCATGTGAAATTTGGGAGAACCGAAAAATCTTGTATAGCGGTGCACGTTATTGAGAACAACCATAAAATTGATAAATCGAATCTAAAACTACTTAAATCGGTACAAAACCCCACAGAATTAGATGCATACGAAAGCATCTACATATACAAATTGAGAAAACAGATAATGAATTAAGACAATGGCCCAATTCCAAATTCTGATTTAATAAAATTAAACCATTTTCAAAAATAAAAATAAAAATCCAATACCTGAATGTCAAAGTTAACGTAGGTACACTCACTTTAGTGACAAAGCAAACGCCGCATAGTCACCAAAGAATACCGCCAATAAATATGTGGGGCTTTCCACACACCTAATCCAGTAGTCAGGTAACTTAAATAATCCTCAAGTCAGATTATACCCTCAGCCAAATCGTATAAAAGGACAGAATTTTTTAATCTCATTGTGACACAGGCACCAAATTAGCAACAAGCAACATATCTCTGAATCCATATCCCAGAGATAGTTACGATTAGCTAATTCATACTGATGATGACTACATTGTAGTCGAAATACGTATTTATAAAATACAAACAAATTTTCTAGGAATAGGGGCAAAATTTGAAATATAATTTCAAAAAAACCTAGAGTTCTGTTTGATTATTTTAATAATCTTTATTTAATAGACTAATAGACCAATTTAGCGGTCGGGATATAATTAAATATATCCCGACGATAATTAAATTAAATCAAATAACAAAAAATTTAAAAAGCCACTCACTTAATACTTAAAACGTGACAAGTTTAATCAAAATCAGCCAAGTAGTATTAGAGACATTTGAAGAAAAAAAGTTTTTTAAATTCATTTTTACAACCCGGTTCTCAAAATCGAATCTTGAAAACATCAAAATCGTTTAAATAATCAGATAGATAGACGATAGATTAAATAATCATATAGATAATTGTCATTTGTAAGCTTTAGTATGTTTTGTTCCAAATATCTCGGAACCTTTAAGATGGATCAGAAACAATTTTAATACCAAAGCTAAAGTTAATAAAAATTTTGTATACAATGGATCGTTACTTCACGAAAATACATAAAGTTATTAAATGAAACAAAGATTTAAAATTTTGAAACAAATCAAATATAATTTTATAGTTTTAAGGTATGTCCAATTTTTATTCCCTGCCATTCATTAAATGTTTTAATTTGTATACCTATGTGTTAACTAATTTGTATAATTTGTCAATTCAAAAATCATTTAATAGTTAAGGTTTTCCAACATTATTAGATCTAATTCACGAAATGTGATATTAAGTACCTGAAAAGGTACAAAGGTTTACCTTGTTGCTAGTATATGTAAGAATTGTTCATTGTATTTTTATTTATGAAGAAGGAACTGTGTTCTGAAACTAGTCAAATAATGTGATTTTATGAAAATTTCAAATATTTGTTTTATTTAATAAATTAATATGGTTTTGGTTCTCACATAAATAGCAAATTGGGTTCACGGGAAATGAAGCAAACAATATTTGGAAATTTTTGCTTAATTAAATAATATGTCGGTTCTTTAATAGACCTCCTAATTTCCGTAATAGACCACGTCATTGGCTTTGGAGATATGCGAGTAGGCAATCTTATTCTACTTAATTTGGTAATAATTTAGACTAGGTCACACAGTCCCTTTAAAAATGAAGAAAGATTCTGAGAACTAAATTTTGCGTATGTTTTTGTGATGAAATATAAAGTATTCTACATTTAAAGTATATTTGCTATAGTCCAAAAAAAGTAGACTATAACTAAATCTTTTCTTAATGTCTAAAGGTTTTGAAGTGAAAATATCAACTGAGTTAATTGCTTATACCCGGTATATCCTAAATTCATGTAAACAAGTTTAAAACAAAAGTTGTTTACTTAAAAAAATAACATTTTTTGTCCTTGCCATGTTACCATGTTTACGGACAGACGGACAGATATTCGGAAGTGTCCAAATCAGGCCATTTTATGAACACCTATCCCAAACATTCATGTCTGCGATCAAGATTTTCAAACGTTACGAAGTCGGGACTAAACTTAATATACCTTGTATTTTTACATATACCGGGTATAAAAAGTAGGGTGAGTGTTTCTATAAATCTTCATTGTTGGACCCAAAAACCAAAGATCCATTTGAATTTTTCGCATTGCCTCTGTACTACTAAGAAATAAACATAATCGAAAAGGTGTAAATTTGGTATATTGCATGTATTGTTAATTTAAAGAAAATTTCGTCACGTAGTAGCTACGTTGACGACATAGGTGAATTTTCTCAGAAGTAAGAATCATAATGAATATCAAATCATATAATCATGGCGACAATAGAATCAATTTAGAATTACGTTATAAAAATTGTAAATATCTCTGGTAGTTTATAAGAATTACAGAAAAACTGGTCATACGTTTAATTGTAGTAAAATTAGTTTACTATAACTGTTAAGTGATTTCATACTTTCTTTGATATATTTTATTATGTGATCTATTAACATTTAATTAAAACTATAATGTCGGCAGTACACACTCGGCGATTGTCTTGATGAGATATTCGTAAGGCGAGTAGCCGTGAGTGGAGCTGTGTACACTCTCGCCGAGTGTTCGACCGGCAATATAGTTCTCGCCAGTTAGTCAACTGCTTGGCCAGAAATTACGTTGGTATCCTGAAAAGTTACATTTTTTAATTAAAAATTAAAGAGTAGTAATTTTTTGATTGAACTATTAAAAATAATTATTTTTCAAATGAATGCAGACACGATAAGAATAAGAAAAGTATTCACAAATTTATAGAGTTTTTATTTATTTTCGTGTTATATTATTAAACATTAATGAGTACAATTAAAGCGGTTGATATTTGAATACTTAAAAAGGGCGGTTGAACGTTGAATCAAATGTAGACGAGATTGTGCTGAAGGTGCTCTTATTCGCGTCTCGTTTTCTTTGACTCTTGTCAAAAACCCGACTGTAATAGAGCGTTGACGAGGTGTGGCGAGTCGACACGAGGCAGACCAGGCGTTGTGAGTACACTCTCGTGCTTGGAATGTCTCGCAGAGTTTGTACTGTAGGCATATTTATTCTTATATTTGTAATGAACCCTACTACATACGACAGTACAGTCGTTGTGTGATTGCATACATATTATACATAGTCCAAAAGTACCTACACAAAGTACCTAACTAGACTATCAGAAGAATGAAATACTTGTTTGTAATGTTAATAATTAATTATAGCATTATAATTAAAAGCATTTTACAATAAAAGTGTTGCATATTATTAAATTAAAAAACCTGTAGATTCTACTCAAAAGAACTATAAACAAGAACTTTATTCATGACCCAATTTTTCACGATGGTAGGTATGTTTGCATATTTTTCTTATCGGTAGAACGCAATATTTCAACAAAAAGTGGACCGTAAAAACTATATTTTGAACATAATCAGCTCTTAGAGTATATGTATTTTTAAGTTAAGTAAACACCAAAAAAAAATTCGTTACGCAGGAGCTGCTTCAACTTAGCGAATTTCCTTAGAATACATAAATCACTCTTTAGCGGTCAAAATTGTGACTGATCAAAATAAAATGTGGTACATGATTTTAGTATTTGCAAAGCTAATTTTATTAATGAATGGCATACGTCAAGGGGAAATGGGGGCATAAAGAAAGAAGAAAACACAAAATATAAAATATCACTCTTAATATTAGAACAATCGAAAAATGCGTTAGGAATAAAGTTGTAGAAAATCATGTTTGCTACAATTCATCACCTTATCATTTTTGCTCAAACTCTAATGTGTACAGAGATATTACGGAATTGAATTTTCAATCTTAAACCGTCAATATTTCTGTAAATATTAGGGTAACTGAAAAAATGATAAGAAACAAAATTACAGTAAAACTTAGTTCGTACAACTTTACTTCTTATAAATTTTTTGATTTTTCGAATATTAAGGGAGATATATAAAATTTAGTGTTTCCCCCTTCCTTTAAATCCCCCTTTCCCCTTGTTAGATTTTACCCATTCACGAACTTGACCTTATGAATACCAAATTTAATAAAAGAGGCGGTTTTGGTATTCATAAGGTCAAGTTCGTGAATGGGTAAAATCGAACAAGGGGAAAGGGGGGTTTAAAAGGCGGGGGAAATTAATCAAAAAGGATACTACACACAAGGAAACGCGGATGACATTGTAATTGCAATCCAGGGACCCTGTGAAGGCACAACCTCGGAGATTATGCAAAACACTTTAAGATTCGCACAGGAATGGTGTATCAACCAGGAATTGAAAATAAACCCTGGCAAGATCGCACTAATTCCATTCACACGGAAAAGGAAGGTGGATAACATAAAACTACCGATTCTCTTCGGTGAAAGACTACAGATCACAAGGGAAGCCAAGCTCTTAGGAGTAATGTTGAACTCCAGACTAATGATCTGGACATTACAAATGAGAGCAAATCTTCTCTCATGCTTTACAAGAGAGCATGTGGAAATGTCTGAGGTCTAAAAAGCAAAATGATCCACTGTCTTTACAGCAGAAGTCTTTCAAGCAGAAGTAACAAAAGTTGTAAAGGAAAAATATTTAAGACAAAACAGGAGTTTTATTAAAAATCAAATCAAATATTTTTTATTTCAAACATGATTTTGAAAGTATAAACTAAACACTGTACAAATAACACAAACAAGTCCAAAAATTAAGTACAAAAACAACTGTATACACTATGTTTAGTTTATATCTTCGTATAGTAGATCTCCCACGAGTATAAGAGAGTACATATGTATACATTAAGCAATGGGTATGAGAAGGAGGTCTTATAGGTTTGATAAACAAACATATTTTGCATAACTGTTCGAGTGGTCACCAACCACTCAAACCTATAAGACCTCCTTCTCAGACACATTTCTTAATGTATACATATGTACTCTCTCACACTCGTTATGAATATTATTCACTATTTTGAAAAATATGCTTGTTAATCAAACCTATAAGACCTCCTCCTCATACACATTGCTTAATGTATACATATGTACTCTCTCATACTCGTGGGAGATCTATTATACGGAGATGTAAACTAAACAGACGGTATTGTAATTACTACTGTATATTGTAATTTTGGTGGATAGACGAGCGGTCTATGAAGTTATTCAGTATCATATCTACATTATAGTTGGTTCGTATCTCAGTGGAACCAATATAATTTTTAATAAATTAAAAAAAAAAAACTAGTCAAATAAAGTGATCACAAAAAAATTTCAAATATTTGTTTTATTTAATAATTATAATGAATTTTCGTCGAGTTACGATCAATCAATGAAATTTTTTATTATATTTGAATGGTCAATAAATGGATAAATTATTCATAGAAGAATTTATTATCCTCCTTCACCCTTTAAAATCTAGTCATACTGCACAACTCGTCTCGGAAAATAATTCCGTTAACGATAAATTCTAGATATTTATTTATTTTTATTTATTTTTCCTGTTTGCTCATATCACATAATATTTTGTTAAATAAACTTAAAAGATAAATCAAAGTTTTATTCATTGGCATACGTATTTTTCGTTTTAAAATATGTAAATAATATTATTTATACAACATATGAAGAAAATAAATTATTATAAATTCTTCTATGAATGATTTACCCATTTATTGACCATTTAAATATAATAAAAATTTTTATTAATGGATTGTTAATTGACGAAAATTCATTATAATTATTAAATAAAACAAATATTTGAAATTTTTTGGATAGTTTCGGAACACAGTTTCTTTTTCACAAAAAAAAAACAATTCACATTTTTTTGTGTTTTAGCGAATTTCCTCCAAAGGAAATGCAGATATTGTTTTTGCACCAATGTTTGAATTTCGTAAAAACTTTTTCAAATGTCCATCGATCCAACCTATAAGATGTTAAAAACCACTTTCGCTAGAAATTTGTATATATATATATATATATATATATATATGTACTTTTTTTAAATGTCTGTAGACTCGCTAGTGGTCACAGTTTTATTCCGATTGGAAAGAAATTTGGTATTTGAGTCGCTTTTTGTATTCTAAAGATCAAATTCTTTAATGGGTAAAATCGGACGAGGGGAAAGGGGGCTTAGAGGGAGGGGAAAACACAAAATCTCCCTTAATATTTGAAAAATCTAAACATTTATCAGGAGTTAAGTTGTAAGTACTAAGTTTTACTGTAATTTTGTTTCTTATCACTACACTAATATTTACAGAAATATTTACAATTAAAGATTGAAAGTTAAAATTCTAAATATCTCTGTTCACATTAGAGTTTGAGAAAAATGATCAAGTAATTAATTGTAGCAAACTTGATTTTCTACAACTTTAATCCTTATACATTTTTCGATTATTCTAATAAGAGAGATATTTAATATTATGTGTTTGTTTGACACGAATACATAAGATATATTGTATTGTAAAAAATTTTGATTGTCGTTTCCATAGTAACTATAAACTATTATCGTTATGCCGTTCTGTTTTGGCTATTAATAAATTTAATTTTTGCAAATACTAAAGTCATATCCGATATTATATTTCATTTTGATCACACTAAAATTATGACCGCTAGAGAGTGATTTATGTATTCTAAGAAAATTCGCTAAGTTGACGCAGCTCCTGCGTAACGAATTGTTTTTTTTCTGAAGAAGGAAGTGTATTTCAAAACTAACCAAATAAAGTGATTTCATGAAAAATGAATGGCTAGTTTCGGAACAAATTTACATTTTTTTTTCCTTTTTTTTTTTGAAGAAGGAATTGTATTTCGAAACTAGTCAAACAAAGTGATTTTATGAAAATTTCAAATATTTGTTTTATTTAATAAATATAATAAAATCAATAAGTTTGTGAATACGTTCCGTACAAAAATGACTCCTACATGTAGTAAACTCCAATATGTAAATATGTAACAACAAATGGATTCTCATGAACGAAATATGTTGTTTTGATAACATGCTACCAGCCAGCACACCAGCCGCACAAAAAATTCACTCAATTTTTAAATGATTTGTATAAAGTTGGCACTAAAATATTTATTGACTATAAAATATATATATATATATATATATATATATATATATATATATATATATATATATATATATATATATATATATATATATATATATATGTATATATATATATATATATATAATATAAATATATATATATATATATATATATATATATATATATATATATATAAATATATATATATATATATATATATATATATATAAATATATATATATATATATATATATATGTATATATATATATATATATATATATATAAATATATATATATATAAATATATATATATATATATATATATATATATATATATATATATATATATATATATGATGTCTGTCCGATAAGTATCCGACCTACCTTCATATCTCCGCGCTGGCGTTATTTTTCGTCATCGAGCGAGTGGCATCCTTCAAAGTAGTCCCCATTTGATTGAATAAACCGCTCTGGTTTATCCGGAGCGATATAAACCGAATAAAGCGGTGTTACAACTTTCCCAAGCAGTCCTGGAAGTGACTTTTTAAAATAGCCTTGAGTGCCTTCGGCGTATTATCTTCAACCGTCTTTTTGTCGTTCAACCTTTGAGCGGTTTTTTCAAATTCGGGAATAACCAAAAGTCACAGGGATGTATGTAGGGACTGTACAGAATTTGGTGAAGCAGTGCGATATTTTGTTTAGTTAAAAACTGCTGCACAAGATTCGAGGAGATTTCCCACCGCTCCAACAACCTCCACTTTTTCAATTTGAGGTAAAAATTTCCCAAATTGCAGTTTTTGGTATTCCAAGATGATCTTCTAATTCGCGCACAGTCAAACGTCGATCTCCTTCAATCACAAGTCACACGCGCTCGATATTATCCGCTGTTATTGTCGTCGACCAGAAGGTCGGCCAGAACGAGGATCACTATCAACAGTTGCCCGTACACTCATCCCCAAAAGCCCAAATCTCCAAAAGCTCATCCCCACTCATCCCCAAATCCCCAAAAGCATCATTTGAATAGTTTCCGAAGTTTGATGCAGATTCCTTGATCTGACCTTCCTGTCATTTTTAACAATAATAAAATCTGACGACCGCAAAAAACGCTTTGTAAACAAAAACACGCTGCGCATGAACTATACGTCCTGTAGGTGTCGGCGAGCAGATAAGTTCGTGAGGCTTTACTGTTGACAATCATGCCTCGCCCGAATACTCTGGCGCAAAAAAGGTCGGATACTTTTTGGACAGACCCCGTATATATATATATATATATATATATTTATATATATATATATATATATATATATATATATATATATATATATATATATATATATATATACCGTACGTGTTGGAAAGCATTGCTATTAGAAAATCACTGTTAAATTTTCTTTACTATAATAACTGTACAGAATATACTTAATAAAGAAACAAAAATAGTGGGGGTACTATTTAGTTTAGTATGTCTCTTCTGTATGCTTGCTGGACTGTTTTTTACTGCATTAGCATGTAGTGAGAGTGGGTTAAATATATTCATTGTTGTCTTCTTAAGGCATCACATTACTTCTAACAATTGAAAATTCTTTTTTGAATATCCCTCATTATTTGTACGTGGAATGTTTGAAATTAAATGATAGTATTCTATTAACGGTATAACATAAAACAACAATCCACACAAATTAAAAGAAAAATAAACACCAAAAAGAAAAAGAAATAGAATTCCGACAAAAGAAAAATGTTAAACCAACGGTTCAAATATTCCTCCATTATTTAAATCTAATCGGGTATTTTCTAGCACTTGAGGTGAAATATTCGCACAATTATCCAAAATTTTTGTCTTAATTGTTGCAAACTTTCAGGCTTATTTCGCGAATAGATCTGGGTTTTCTGAAACCTTACAAAAAAGTCGTTTAGAGATAGATCTGACTGGCCACTTGAACTTTCCAAAACCACTCATAAGGCGTTCCTGGAAAGTTTGTTCCAGGAACTGCCTTACTATCATGGCATTGTGTGCAGGGCAACTATCTTGTTGGATCCATACAGATTCCATGTCTGAATTAGGAAGAGCTCTAACAGTTGGCAAAATATTATTTCGTAACAAACTAAAATATTTTTGAGAATCTAAAAATATGTCAATGAAGAATGGTCCTATAATATGGTCACCCAATATTTCAGTCCAGACATTCAGTTTCAGTTTGTATGTGTATGTATGGATTTATAGTAAATATTTTATTTTTTTACTTAACATTGATTCTCTATTAGAAATGCTTTTGAAAACGGTCTGTATATATATATATATATATATATATATATATATATATATATATACATATATATATATATATATATATATATATATATATATATATATATATATATATATATACATATATATATATATGTATATATATATATATATATATATATATATATATATATATATACATATATATATATATATATATATATATATATATATATATATATATATATATATATATATATATATACATATATATATATATATATATATGTATACATATATTATTATTATTATTATCATATACATATTTTACATTTAATGAGTTTGTTGGTCTCAATATCTCAATAAAAAATTTGTGCTCACAACTTAGAGAAGATATGATGAGATACTGAAGAACAACAAAAACATCATAAAGAATATATACCGCAATAGTCATACGATTCGCGAGGAACATTCACCAATACGTCATACAGCTCTCTCTCTCTAGTAAGAGCTTATGTACATTGTTGTTACAACACTATCACAGAAATGATTCATCATTCAAGTCCATTTTCATTCACATTGTTATGTAGTCATGTTAAAAAGTTAACAAAATTTTTGCAAAGAGTATAAGATAATGTAAGAATGGAATAATAGACTGATATTTTTTATCCGGTATATGTATACAAGGGTACAAGGGTATATTAATATAAGGAATATTAAGCTAAAGAAACAGAACTTTAGGTTTTTGGAAAATAAATTTCAAATTTTGCCCCAATTCCTCGAACAGTTATTTATATTTTATAAATACGTATTTCGATTACAAAGTAGTCATCATCAGTACGATTTAGTTAATCGTAACTATCTCCGAGATATGGAGTCAAAGATCTGTGGTGCGTGTCTCACAATATCCATATCCTGGAGGTATTTACCATTAGGTTATTCATACTGATGATGACTACTTTGTAGTCGAAATACGTATTTATAAAATACAAATAATTGTTCTAAGATTTGGGGCAACATTTGAAATTTAAGGGTATATTAAGTTTAGTCCCGACTTTGTAATCCTTTATAACATTGATCGCAGGCATAAACGCTTGGCATAGTTATTCATAAAATGGCCAAATTTTACCATCCTTCCATCGGTCCGTCTGTCCGTAAGCACGATAACTCAATACGAGAAGAGATACCCAGCTGAAATTGTATGAGTGTTCATGAGCAAAACATTAAGGTCAAGTTAAAGAATGGGCTAAATCGGACCATGTTCGAGGACGCCTGCCCATTTTTGAAACCATAAAAGATAGAACAAAAATGTAAAGACGGAAAATGTAACGAATTTTTTTCATAAACTCAGTATATACCGGGTATTCGAAATTGACTCAGTTAGTTGTTATTTTCACTTGTTTTCTTTACTTTTAAAGATATACGAGCTCTAGGAGCTTCAAGAAGATTCAGGTTTGGTTTTTTTTACAAATATTAATAAAGAGATGGATCAAATTAAATTCCGGTATGACAAATTCCTAAAAAAAGATATTTCAGAAAAAAACTGAGATTTCGGGAAATTAAGCTACCGTCGACAGAAATAATAAATATTATATACATATATATATATATATATATATATAGGGTGGGTCAAAAAAAATTTTATAAATATCGAAAAATTGGGCCCATTAAACGGCGCAGCTCCAAATATGAGGTCTTATTACATGAAGGGCCTTCTCATAAAAGTGTTCCATTTTCACTTCAGTCAAATGGAAAAATTTATATATTGCTTATAATAAACATGCAGCAAAAGCAATAAATATTTTTGTATTTATTTTTGTGATTGAATTCTCCAAGAGTTTGGATCGAGACGTTCCACAATCATTATCTATCTATCGGAACCCTAAGGATAATAAACTTTTCGAAGTAGCCGTAAATTAGACGGTTAACGGTCGTCAGACGAACAGTATTGTTTTTGTTCCATTTTTGGGTTGTAATCTCTTGAAAAGTAAAATTTGTTAGTAGTACTTACATTTTTTCAAACAACTGTTGTTAAGTATTATAATTAAATTTAGAGGTTAAACAAAACTAAAAAGAACGTTTTATTGCAATATCAATTAAAAAATACAAAATAATTTAAAATAGAATAGAATAAAGAGATCGACAACAAAATAACTTTAATGAAAACAAAAGCATGGGGTGCTCTCTACTAACTTCGTCATAATGGCTCTTCTTCTACAAGAGAAAGTAGAGAGCACCCCATGATTGTTTACATTAAAGTTAATTTTGTTGTCAATCTTTTTATTCTAATTCTATTTTTAATTATTTACAATTTTTTTATTCATATTGCAATTAGCCTTTTTCCTCTGAAGATTTTAAAAAATCCAACAGAGGGCAGCACTAGTAGGGGATAAACATGTTTTGATTTTCTTATTGACAGCAACGTTAAGCAACGTCGCAACGTAAGCAAAGTCGTAAGCACAACTCGGCACAAAACTTTTTTTTAAAAATTGTTCAAAAAGCCTCTTTTTTTGGCTTGCTTTGGGCTTCATTTCTGTGGATTATTAGACATTTTTATAAAAAACTCGTATTTTTTAAGCAAAAAATAGGAATCATGATTTTTGACGGATTTTCCGATTTTTTTCAAAAAGTACCGATTCAATTCCAATTCAAGATACGTCAATAGATAGGTTTTTTTGATACCTATAACTATTTTATTTAAATTTTCCTGATCGGGATTCAAGTTTTTTTTTATTCGCAAAAAAACATTTTTTCAATATATTCTTGTGTTGGCATATGCCAATAACTGTTTCTGATCCAAAAATTACTCAAGAGGCTGGTGATCCCCTCCAGTATTTATTTTAATTCAAAAAATATATAGTTTCACAAAATAGCGAGTGCCGAAAACAGTTTTAAATAGAATTAAAAATGGCCACTTAGGATATATCCACAAAGATGAAATCAACTAAATCAGATGTTACATTAAAATAAATACTAGAGGGTATCACCACTCTCTTGAGTAATTTTTGGATCAGAACCAGTTGTTGGCATATACCAACACAAGAATATATTGAATAAATGGTTTTTTGCGAATAAAAAAAAAACTTGAATCCCGATCAGGAATAGTTAAACAAAATAGTTATAGGTATCAAAAACCTATCGATTGACGTATCTTGGATTGAAATTGGATCAGTACTTTTTGAGAAAAATCGGAAAAACCGTCAAAAATCGTGTTTTTTGCTTAAAAAATTCGAATTTTTTGTTATATAATAATGTTATAATAATATTTTAATATTTTATTATGTAATTAAATTATTATTATTTTAGTTATTATTATTATTATCATTACATTTATACAGGTCAAGCTAATAAAAGCATGTTTAAAAGAAGGCCACTTTTCTATAAGCAGTATCTTACTATGATATAAAAAAAATTTTGACAAAATGGAAACCCGACTTCACAAATCAAATATTCTAAAACAAAAAATGCACTAAAAAGTAAAAAAATAATTGCATATTCTTGTGTCAAATTTAGTTCATCCAAGCAAAAATTTTTAAATATATATGTACAATTATTGTTATTTTTGGAGACGGTGTCAGCATACAGAAATTGAAAAAATATTGTCGTTTTTATTTGGAAAAAATATTGTTTTTATTTAAATTTTAATGTTTCACATAAAATTTTTCCTTTACATAAAATTTGGACACCGCCTCCAAAAATAACAATCATTGTACATATATATTAAAAATTATTTGCTTAGGTGAACTAAATTTGACACAAGAATATGCAATAATTTTTTTACTTTTTAGTGCATTTTTGGTTTTAGAATATTTGACTTTTGAAGTCGGTTTTCCATTTTGTCAAAATTTTTTTTATTTCTTGCTTTTTAGTGACTCTGAATATGGATAGACCTACTAAACGACCTACTAATTTTTAGTGCATTTTTTTATAACACATTTTTTTTTTCCGGTTTGTTTTTTTTTTTTTTTAATTTTTAGTGCATTTTTTTACAACAGATTTTCAATTTTTTTTACATGCATTTTTTTTTTTTTTTGTAAAAATTTTTTTTTTCGGGGTCGGTTTTTTTTTGTAAAAAATTTGTTTATTTGAAGTCGGTTTTTAAAAAAAGTATCTTATTTTCCCATTATGAATGAGTATACCCTTTCAAACAAAACAAAAATTTCGCAGAAATCGGTGATCACATACAAAATAAGGATTTTCCTCGATTTCCAAGGGTTCCCCTCATCAAAATGCGGTTTGGTGACAAAGGGACCAATGGGAAATCAAACCCTTTAAAACACAAAAACAAAAATTCAAAATTGGTTCATAAATGACGAAGGTCTGAGGTGACACACATCAAAAAAAAAAAAAACAGACGAATTGAGAACCATCCACCTTTTTGAAGTCGGATTAAAAATAACAAACGGATACAATAATTTAATAACGTTCCATTAAATACCTACGTTAGTAATTCCACTAAAACTTTCATTTAATGATTCAATGGGCTAATGATAATTATAATTACATCGAATGACAATTATAGTTATGACGTTATTACAGGTAATTGAATGCTAAGAAAAAAAGAAAACATATGACATAATTTGGCATTATCGTTATAGTTTATATATATACTTATATATATATATATATATATATATATATATATATATATATATATATATATATATATATATATATATATATATATATCTATATATGTATCTACGTATGTATGTGTATGTGTGTGAATTGTTCAGTCGTCTGATATTCATTTTCTTTTTTGTTTTTGGCTCAGTAACTCTTTTCGTTTGTATTGTATTTCATCACAACAACTGCACTGAAAAAACGTTGTGTGGACGGACCACCAAACCTCTATACGCATACTTAGTGTTGTCGGGAAAGATTTTTTGGCGTACATATATTTAAAATAATGAGCGAATTGGCTAACCGAGCTAAATCACGACTCCTCACATGGCGTAGATTGATTAATTAATTTAATGCATAATGGTCGTGTGGCTTCGTACAGGTTCTTGGAATTAAAGATATCAATTAGCAGCATTAAATTTTTACTATTCTGTGAATAGTGGATATAATGGTTTTATCGAAATCATTAAATTAGAAGAGACAGTTTACAAGAGTGTCGCGGTAACTTGGCTCTGTTTATCTTCCAAAATAACATAAAAGAACATAAAACAGACCCCGACACATACACACAAAAACACAAAATATTAGTAAACGACGTTTACGAAATTTATCATAATCGGAACAATTCGCACTTGATTTAAGTAGAAGAAAAATTTTAATAAAAATTTTATGATTCTATTCAAACCTGGCTTATTCGATTTGACAAGATTTAATTTGTCATCTTTGGTGTAGCGGAAGCATACTGGACTAGATATCCAGAGGCCCGAGGTTCGATTCCTGGTTGACGAGTTAATTTTTTCATATCAGTATTTAATTTAATTACAAATTTAATGAAAATGAAATTGACCCTTATGGTCTAAGTGTAGCCCGTCCAGGGCAGCCTCTACAATCTACCTATCTATCAATCTACAATTATCTGATTAAATTTTGCCGATAATTAATAATTTATACAAAGAGGTCAATAACGGGGTGTTTTTTTTCCATAACAAATGACCAATTAGATTTTAAAAACACCCTATTATTGAATTTCTTTGTGTAAATTATTAATTGTTGGCAAAATGTAATCAGATAATTGTTTATGTACAACCTAAAATCAATTTAATTAACCATTTCACAATATAATTGAGACGATGTTACTTATTACCTAAAAATGTATACCTGTATGTTAAGGACTTTGTATATTTTGTCAATTCAAAAATATTTTTATAGTTTTCAGGTTCATCCCATTTGTATTGTCTTTCATTCGTAAAATGGTGTATTTTGAATATCTATATGTTAAATAATTTGTAAAATTTGTCAATTTAAAAATATTTTTATAGTTTTACAATATGTAAAAATTGTTCATTTCATTTTTATTTCCGAAAAAGGAACTGTGGCCCGAAACTAGTCAAATAAAGTGATTTTATGAAAATTTTAAATATTTGTTTTATTTAATAACATCTTTACATACAAGTTTTTGTGGAGTCTGTATATAGAGGAAAGACAAATAAGTAAATGTTATATTGTGCATTATACGGTTTGTTTAATTTGTATACAATAGTGCCATAACACCCACCAAAAAAATAATAGAAATTATTCAATCATAAATATTGGCTTTAGTTTATATTTTTATCTTGAAACTTTTAAAAGTTCATTCAGAGAGCGATTATCCTTGGCGGCAAATAGTGTGCAGAATAATTTGAGACTGGTGGGATCATCATTCAGTATACCAGCCATTTATTTATTGTGATTGTCTCTCAACTGCATAATTATAGCCAAACAAAAAAATTGTCAGTGGTTATTCATGTAATGTCTATGGACGTTTGTATTTTTAGTAGAGAGAATTCACTAACACTCTTATATTATTGCGAAAGCGTTACATTGGTTTCGAAGGCTAAAAAAAAAGCATATTTTCTCTAATATTTCTCTAATAGAATAAATGAAATATTTTATTCAACCTGTAAAAATATACAAGGATAATTATTTGACAAACATTTTGTGAAATTTTCATTTCAAACTTTTGAAAATTCAGCCATTGGGACGTCATGTTCTGTGACCCCTTAAAATAAAATTCCCTTGGCGTAGTCAGAATAACTCATGATAGATTTATCCGCAATTTAAAAACAAAATTATTTCTGTTAGTAGAGGTATTTAGATTGTGGTTGGACAAAGGAAACAAAAGTTTGGAATTTTTGAGTTTTGTTCATAAAGGTACTATTTTTGTTACTATCTTTGTATTTTGCACCACGTATTGCCTTGTAAAATTAGTTGCGATGGAAAAAAAAACCTTATCTTGAAGAAGTGTGCAAAGTTTTAACAATATGGGATCATTATTCTTTGAGAAAAAATCATTTCAACGTTCTTCAAAAAAGAGTCTAAAGAAAAATGCGATTAAACATAGACACTCAATAGCCAGCCTTAATATACTTGCCAAGGCTCTATCTGCTAGAGCTTTACTCTAATTAACTTAAAACTTTGGGAGAATATTCTAGACATATTGTACTATTTAATAAGACAATTAAAAAAAATCGATTTTATGAAATTTTCTAACCTATTTAATAACTCCTTAATATATGTTTTTATTAGCTTATTTAAAGGATACTTAAATCAAAACATTTCAAATTTCATAGCGTAAATTTTTCGCATTTATCATTTGATTTTTGTTCAGGCTACTTACATTGTTATATATCTGCACTAATAACCTTTAACAAGTGGTTTGCCATAGCGACTTACAAGCGTTCAAACTTTCTTCGTGTAAAGTAAACAACAGCAAGCCACAGCATATACGTCACGACGGTAGGAAGTTTTGAACCTTACGCGACATATCCACGCTTCATAGCAGGATGTACAGTTTAACGAAAAACAATATTAACTTCGTGAAATTTTCTAAGCAGTACTAATCTGTCTGTATATTTGTAGTATCAATGCGTGAAATTATAGTATCGAGTTAAGCCGAGAAAATATTTACAAGAGTCAAGACGATTTTTGTCTTTGATGAAATATGTAGACGAAACGAGTAACAAGGAAAACAAGAGTTGAGGAATTCTTCAGAAGTCGACAACTAAAATAAATGCGCTATGAAGGAGCTGCGTCAACTTAACGAATTTCCTTAGAATACATAAATTACCCTCTAGCAGGCACAAATATACTAATCAAAATGAAATGTCGTATTTGATATGATTTTGGCATTTACAAGGCCAATTTTATTTATAAAAAGGCATAAGTCAATGGGAAGGGGGGGGGGGAGTTATAAAGATTTAAGAAAACACAAAATATAAAACATCCATCTTAATATTAGAACAATCGAAAAATGTATGAAGATTAAAGTTGTAGAAAGTCAAGTTTGCTACAATTCATTACCTAAGCATTTTTCTAAAACTCAAATGTGTATTGAGATATTTAGAATTTTAAATTCCAATCTTTAATCGTAAATATTTCTGTAAATATTAGAGTAACAGAAAAAAAAGATATGAAATAAAATTATAGCAAAACTAATAACCTACAACTTTACTTCTTATAAATTTTTCGATTTTTCTGTGCTAATAATTTTCCAGGCAGCTATTGTCAATCAGTTATTAAAAAATCAATTATTGTCAAAATATTATATTTCTCACAACATTGCGGAACAATAAATTATGTGTTACGTAAATTTATTAAATTAATAAACGGTGAGACGGTATGAGTAAATTATTGTTACTTTGTTAGAAACAGAACCCTCAATACAATTTTTTATTGTTTTGTCTGTATAAAGAAGTACGATAAATAATAAGTAAATGTTATATAGTGAGTGTACTTAATAAAAAAATGGTATGTTTAACTTAAAAAAAAAAGTAAAGTAAATTACACACAGGAGCGTAGAGTATTTTTCATAAAGCCGATATATCATATATATGAAGTTTTAGTTCTTCTAAATTCTAGTATTTCTATAATAAATTTCCGTATTCATTAAAAGTTATTAGCAAAAAGAAGCACCTAAATTTAAATTTGCAAAATTGGTATTTTGTTTTTTAAAATCATTTGTTTAATCAACCTTTAAATTTGAATCATCAATCTTTGAATAATCAATTTATTCAATACATGTATTGAATAAATCGTTACTCGACGAAAATCCATTATAATTATATTAAATAAAACAATTATTTGAAACCATCGTAAAATCACTATATTTGACTAGTTTCGGAACACAGTTCCTTCTTCAGAAATTAAAATGAAATGATCAATTTTTACATATTGTAGCAACAAAGTAAACTTTTTCAAGTAATTAAAACAACATTTTGTGAATGGGATCTAATAATATTGGAAAACCTAAAACTATAAAAACATTTTGGAATTGACAGATTGACATGAAAGATTTTCATTCATAAAATGTTATATTTTGTATACTTATGTGTTAAATAATTTGTATAATTTGTCAATTCCAAAACGTTTTTATAGTTATAGGTTTTTCGAATATTATTAAATCTCATTCACAAAATGTTATTTTAAGTACCTGAAAATGTTAACTTTATTGCTACAATATGTAAAAATTTTCATTTCATTTTTATTTCTGATGAAGTAACTGTGTTCCGAAACTGGTCAAAGAAAGTGATTTTTCAAAAATTTCAAATATTTGTTTTATTTAATAAGCATAATCAATTGATAAATTATTAAGCTTGCATATGAAAATATGAATGCTTCTCATTACAATGAAATTAAAATATTACAATTGCAAAACACTCCAAGTTCCTCTTATAAAAATCAACAACTATGAAATACACTTTTTTAATAAAAGTAAAATTGAAAGAAATCACGTTATGGATTATGAAAAAAATAAATAAAATCACAACAACAAAAAATGTATCATAAAGTATATGAATAAGAAAACACTCGAACAGAAATTTATTAAAAAAATGTATTTTCTCGTAGTATTCGTCTAAGTATGATTTTTCTTACAGCAGTCGTAGTTTCTCTAAATCATAACTAAAAGTTTTTATACTGAATATACTATTAAGAATTTTACTATACGTGTCGTCTTCTACCATCTACCACTATCTGCGTTCCCTTAGGACATAATATCCTTACCTGTCTAGAAATTGAATAAAATATGCAAGCATTATCACATAATAAAAATTCATTTTGACAATTTTTTATCGTGTATATAAAAGATTCATTCCTTTATTATGATCTTCAGTGAAAAAATAAACAAATGCTAGTAGTTTTTTAAATAATCTGGAAATATTAGAAATAAATAAATTCAAAAATTGCTATAGCATACTAAATGACCAATTGAATTTTTTTTTTAAATTCGTTACGCGAATTTCCTTAGAATACATAAACAATTCTCTAGCTGTCATAATTTTAGTGTAATCAAAATGAAATATAATATCTGATATGACTTTAGTAATTGCAAAAATTAAATTTATTAATAGCCAAAATAGAACGATTGTATAACGATTATAGTTTATAGTTACTATGGAAACGACAATCAAAATTTTTTGCAATAAAATATATTTCATGTATTCGTATCAAACAAACACAAAATATTAAATATCTCTCTTAATATTAGAATAATCGAAAAATGTATAAGGAGTAAAGTTGTAGAAAAAGTTGTAAAGTTTGCTACCATTCATTACTTGATCATTTTTCTCAAACTCTAATGTGAACAGAGATATTTAGAATTTTAACTTTCAATCTGTAATTGTAAATATTTTTGTAAATATTAGCGTAAGAGAAAAATGATGAGAAACAAAACTTAGTAAAACTTAGTACCTACAACGTAACTTCTGATGAATTTTTCGATTTTTCAAATATTAAGGGAGATAGTCAAATTTTGTGTTTTACCCTCCCTCTAAAACCCCTTTCCCCTCCCCCGATGGGAATAAAAATTTCAAATACCAAATTTCATTCACCAGACCGAGACACCACAGACATTTTAAAAAAGTACATATATATATATATATATATATAAATATATCTATATGTATATTTATATATATATATATATATATATTCAAATTTTAACGATAGTGATTTTTAACATCTTATAGGTAGGATCGATGGACATTTGAAGAAATTTTTACGAAATTCCAACATTGGTGCAAAAACAGTAGCTGCATTTTCTTTGGAGGAAATTTGCTAATACCCCTTTACGGTTCGTCTTTGTATAAACTGTTAATTGTCGGCAAAATGTAATCAGATAATTGTGTATGTACAACCTAAAATCAATTTAAGTAACCAATTCACAATATAATACAGACAAAAGAATAGAAAATATACACAATTAAGAAAACAACAGTATTAGTTGTAATCGATATC
The DNA here is from genome assembly GCA_963920215.1 of Nineta flava. NCBI lineage: Eukaryota > Metazoa > Arthropoda > Insecta > Neuroptera > Chrysopidae > Nineta > Nineta flava. The sequence goes on along the minus strand of OY986044.1, from coordinate 26,319,003 downwards.
ATGTGGCATGCGGAATCTTTTCCCGAAGAGCAACGTATTCGGATCAAATTGACTCAGTACGTTGATTTCCGGGAAAGGATTTTCGCGGGAAGATTGGAAAAAGGATTTGGAGGTAGTTTGGATAAATTTACGGTCAGTTGGATGCCCAGTTTCTATGTGGAGAGCTTCAGACGGAAATCTTAGGGGTTTTTTCGAAATCGTCCGAAGACAATGATTTTGAAATTGTTGCATTTTCGCAAGGTGCGAAGGAGCATGGTTTGCCATATTGGGGCTGCGTACGTGAGTACGATCCGGATACATGTGACTTGTAAAGGCAATGTTTCAGACGTTCGTCCAGCTTGCTCTTTGTGTTGAGTAACGGGTACAGCCCTGCAAAGGATGCGTTTCCAAGGGCAAGACGCCATTAGCGGTATGTGCCCAATTCCACTGCTTTTGAGAAGTTATTCCCAAATACTCAACACTTTGAGTTTCCTGGATTTCAGTGTTAAGCATCTACAATTCAAGTGGGAAGGAGGAAAATTTATTCCTCCCAGTAAACAAGACGGGCTGAGTCTTCGTGGGACTTATCTTGATTTTCCATAACTTGAAATAGTTTTCAAGCCTGGATTAGAGACAACTCGAAATAGTTTTTGGTTGCCATGAAGAGCAATAGATTGCCGTATCGTCGGCGTAGAGGGTCGTTTCAATAGCTCGATCATTCGGGATATCGTTCATATAATATAAATAGAGGCGGGATCCAAGCAAGTACCCTTGAGGTACACCAGGTTTGACGCGGTATTGATTCGATTTACTTTGTTGAATATGAATTTGTAATTTTCGGTTTGATAAATATAAAATCAGGAATTTCAGAATATATGTTGGTCAGAATATATATGCCAGAATATATATGCCAGACCATATCGAAGACTTTATCGATGTCCAAGAGGACCATGCCTGTAGATTTATTCTAGTTAAATCCGGTAGCAATGTGGTTAGTGGGTCGGTGAAGCTGACTCACTGTTAAATGGTTTGATCTGAAACGAAACTGTTGGGGGATAAGCTGTCTGTGGATATCTTTATTTCTACTTTCTCCATGACCTTGCTGAGAGATGGCAGCAAACTGATAAGTTAAACTGATAGGCTAAACTAATAACCAATTCTCAGGCACTTAGTATAGATATAACTGAGCTGTACTACCGTTTTCCGAGGATGATAACGGAGCACAACATTAGTTACACCATAATCACCAGGAGTCTTCCTATACTTAAGTTTCCTTAAGATGTTTGAAACCTCATGGGGTGATACGCATTCGACATCGATGGTGTTAATGACGGAAGAACGAATATTTTCCAAAGATTCGGACACCAGGCGAGCCGTTTCTTCATCGTGATATTCGTCGCCATCAGTTAAGCTGTGCGCCTTAGAGAAGGTGTCAGCAAGTTGGGCTTTGTCAGAATCTGAGTAGAGGTACCCATTTTCTGACGAGAGAGGGGGCAGTCTGTTGGAACGTTTACGCAAACCCCTTACAATTTTCCATACGTTATTGTCACGAGTTGCCAGAGCCGAAATCCTCTCATCCCACATTTCATTTCTGGTGCGCGTGACTTTTACTCGAATATCGCCTGATATTCGCTTCAAATGTTTTATTCTGTAGACCTATGTGTTAAATAATTTGTATAATTTGCCAAAATGATTATAGTTTTAGGTTTTTCCAATATTATTAGATCTCATTCACAAAATGTTATGTTAAACACCTGAAAATGTTTACGTTGTTGCTACAGTATGTAAAAGTTGTTCATTTCATTTTTATTTCTGAAGAAGGAACTGTGTTCCAAAACTTGTTAAACTAAGTGATTTTAAGAAAATTTCAAATATTTGTTTTATTTACTAAACAATTGCAAACTAAACATTATATTATAGAATGATAATTAGTGTGAACTCTTGGTTTTTGAAATAAAATTTCAAATTCGCCCCCTTTACCTAGATCAGTTTTTTGTATTATAAATACGTATTTGGACTACAATGTAGTCATCATCAGTATAAATTAGCTAGTCGTACTTTACTCTTTGACAATCAGAAATAGATATAAAGTCGAGATCAACAGACAAAAATAAAAATAAATAGAAAATTAACTAGATTGAAATATATTAGATTTAAAATATAATAAATTTTAAATTGTATTGAAATTACTCTTGTTAAAATTTCCGTGAAACTGTCACCAAATTAGTAACATATCCTGCGACAATATAAGAGTAATTTTAATAAGAGTAACAGGAATAAATGTGAATGAAGGAAATTTTAACAACATGTTATGAAAAAAAAGCGCTTTTAAGGACATTTAACATTTGAACATGAACGTTTTAACTCAAAAATGTCTTCACTACAGTCTAGCCGCCTTAAATATCGTCCTGAATGGAACTGCAAGAGTTTCATGAATCAACACAACACAACCCCTTGCTCAAGTCAACGAGTAATTCGATACAAAACAACCATATTGACTCAGTAGGTTACTTTGATCTTCTTTAAATGGTTTAAATTTATTTTACCTTTGTATATTTAGGCTTATACATGCAATGTCTAAAAAAAGTTATTATTTAACTGTAAACTATAGTAAGCATTCATCATTTGTATTGGTATATAAATTAGATATCCTAATATAATGTCTACAATTATCAATATAACAAGCATTCCATTCACAGAAAATAACATGACATAATTATTACATAAATACATTGATATGGTCATCAAAGAACAATTTAAATATTTTAAACAGAAGATAATATAAATATATTAACGAAGATCGCCAAAGATTAATTTAATAAACAGATAATGGACACATCATTTAATTAGTATATAAACTATTCACAACACAACAACAGACATCTCTGTTTTTGACATGCGTTCGTGTTAGGTCCTGTTTGCTAACAGTCATAGCTTAGTAATTAGGTAACTAAAATACTTAATTATTGTAACTGTAAACTTTGAAATATTATTGTACTTAAATATATAAATTTATTGTAACTTAGTTTTCATTGAAATAAAAAAATTTTTTTAAAGTAATCTTTAAACAAGATTATAACTTGTATAAACAAAACAAAATAAGTATAAACAAAAACCATTAGTATAGTGAAAGTTATAATGAAATTGAACTTTCGATCGATCCAAGTGAATTACTTTGATTATCTTTTTTTTTTATATTTAAAAAAATAATAATAATATTTAATACAGTTTTAGCTACTTTAGTATTATTCTAAATCGCTATAATTTGAAAGTAAAGATTTTAATCCGAAAATAGACGTTTCTGCCACCATAATAACTCCGTTTTCATGAAACTAAATAAAAACTACTACACAAAATTTTTCCATTTTCTGAGGGGATGCGTGGGGAAATTAAAGTTTTTCGATAATTCTCGTAAGTATCACAGTATTTAACGAAGCAAAAAAATCCGCATCCTTCCAGTAAGAGTAAAAGTAAAGATGGTATTTTCGGAATTTTCCCCATTTCCTAGTAGGTTGTCTTGGGAAAGTTAAAGCTTTCCGATATTTCCCTTAAGGTTTAAAGTATTCCACATGGAGTGCAAAAAACCGCATTATTCTAGAATGTATAGAAGTAAAAAAGTTTTTTTTGTGTAGTTTTTCCGATTGTCGGGGGGGGGAGGGGTAAATAAAGTTTTCCTATTTTCCCCATAGTTTGACGTTATGTCGCGTTGAATGCAAAAAACCGCAATCTTCTGGCATGCCTAGAAGTGGGTTAGAATTTGTATCCATACATTACACAGTGGGCTGTATATGTATAACATTACCAATGAAACAAATAAATTTAAATTATACATATCATATTCAATACAAATGTGTATAATTTTAATAAAATTTCTTACGAAGGAGCTACGCAGACGAAGAGAAGGAATCATAATGACTATCAAATGTACAGAGTGGTGCAAAAGTACCTTCACGATTTTTAATTTCAATAATTCTTTCTGGAATTAATATTGTTTGTGTTTATCTTTTTCAAAAGTAAATAATTGTGAGGTATGATTGGAAAACGGAATAAGCATTATTTCTACTCAGTGAAATTTTCGACGATATTTTAATGTCAGATATGCTCTTTCTATCCATACGATATTGCAACTTGTAGCCAAATTTGATGAGACAGGTTCAGTAGAAGACGTAAGGAGGATGAAACACCAACAACATCAACACGAACACGTTCTTTGCTGCTAGGGATCAAACGGCAATTACTGCAGCGCATTTTGAAACAAGATCTCTATATGCATCCGTATAAAATCTAGCTAGTGCAACACCTGAGTTCACGAGACATTAATACGCGTCTAGAATATAGCCGAGCCATGTTAAATTTTGCAGACTTAGAGATAGGTTTTGTAAATAACTTGTGGATGTATGTAGCTTTGTAAACAGGCAAAATTCGCGGTAATGGGGTACACAGAATTCACAATAAATTCATCAAAGGCCTCTCCGTGAAAAGGTTACACTATGGTGTGTAAGTTTTAGGAAATATCTCAAGAAACTTTAGTAAAGGCCATGGAAGGTGTTGATCTCGACTTTATAACTATCTCTAATTGTCAAAGAGTAAAGTACGACTAGCTAATTTATACTGATGATGACTACATTGTAGTCGAAATACGTATTTATAATACAAAAAACTGATCTAGGTAAAAGGGACGAATTTGAAATTTTATGCCATGGAAGGTGTCTTAAAAGAGCTCATAGTTTTCATCAAAAACAAACTTCAAGAAACACAATGTGTATTAGGAGTTTCAAAATATAAATTTACTTAATTAACTTTTCATATACTTTTTTTACTTTAAAATAGTGAATTTTGCGCCACTCAGTATTATTATTACGAGTATTATTTGTAAATTTCAAATATTTCTGTAAGTATTAGATTTACGTATTCTATGTTTTGGTCATAAATTATAGCAAAATGTATTTACTACAACCTTACTTATAATAATACGCTAGAGAGGCTCTTGGATATGCATATATAGAATATCATGAGGACAAGAAATTTATTCGACTCACAACATGAGTACTTTAAGGGCAATTTATTTGAGACAGCTCTACACTTACTTGGGGGCACAATAGAGAAATCAATGGCCTACAAAGAATACACTTTGGTAGTTTCTGCCAAATATTGAAGGCACCTTCAATAACATTAGCCCTGAAACTATAATCAGAGCACTGTATGATCTGAATATCGAAGAGCTTACCACCGAGTTTATTAATCTTTACCTTAGAGGCAGAGAGATAAGCTCACAATTGGGTGACTCGGTGATACATCGGTATGTAGGGAGATGGACGCCACAAGGTGGTATACTTTCACCCCTTCTATGGAACATCGCGCTAAATGAGCTTCTCCTAAAACTGGCAGGCTAGGGATGCAAGATAATTGCGTACGCGGACGATGCAGCGATAACGGCTTCAGGGAAGTTACCTGAAACGTCATCAAATATGATACAATCCGCACTAAAAGTTCAAGCATATTGGTGGAATTGGGATGAACCCGGACAAAACTGAGCTGGTACTATAAGAAAATATAAAATCCTCTCCTTTACCCTCCCAAAGGTGGGACAGGTTAGCCTTAAACTATCGGAGAAAGACAAATATCTAGGCATTATCCTGGATCGAAAGCTACTATGGAGACCCAACGTCTAGGAAAGGGCCCGAAAGGCAACTGTAGCACTGTACACCTGCAAAAGGGCCATAGGGAAACAGTGGAGCTTAAATTCCAAAATTGTTCACTGGCTATACATAGCGGTCATTACGCCCATACTATTCTATGGGTCACTAGTATGGCGGACAGCACTGGAAAAAGAAATCCACCAAAAAGTGCTGTATAGAGGCCAACGGTATGCATTCATTTTAATCTCGGGATGTCTATGGACAACATCATCTACAGCACTTGAGGTAATTCTGCACCTCCTGCCAACTAACCTCTTTGGAGATAAATGCACAGCTGGTGTCGCTCTCAGGCTAAATCTGGTCTCACCCTAGACCAAGACGTATAAGGGTCATGCACGGATCTTACGAAGGTACTCACTTCCAAGATCCGTCCACTACGTTCTACCCTCTTCTCACTTCGGAAGCAAGTTCTCAGTTATGATACCCACCAGAGAGGAATTTGATGAAAACTTGGTTAAGCCAAACGGTGTGGTATTTTATACCGACAGATCTAAGTAAGAGAGGAAAGTAGGTTGTGGGGTTTGCTCTGGAAATCAAGATTTAAGGGTATCATTCCGACTGCCGGATCACTGTAGTGTGTATCAAGCGGAAGTGATGGCTATTAACGAGGTATGCGAATGGATAAGACTGAACACTTTCATGTGCAGCGACATTACTATCCTTACCGACAGCCAATCAGCGCTAAAATCCTTAAGCTCAGGCTACATAATAACTTCAAAGGTAGCATAAAACTGCCGAACATCCTTCAATGAGCTGGAACAAATGAACGTAAACCTGATAAGGGTGACGGGACACAGGAACAAGTCAGGGAATTGTGAAGCCGACGAGCTTGCTAGAAATGGCACAAAGCTGTCAGAAACAAGCGTCAATAGGTATCCGGAAGTTCCGTTTGCGAACTTCAAACTGCTCCTGAATGAGAATATCTTAAGAAAGGCCAATCTTAGATGGAAGGACTAACGTACTTGTGGTACTACAAGACAGATATGGTCTGAGTACAATCGTAGGCGTTCCGAAGATCTTGTCTCGCTTCAAAGGGCCTATATAAGCAAAAAGGTTGTGGCTATTACAGGAAAATGGCTAGGTGGCAGGCACGCATAACGACGGGACCTACCAGTGGATCACGATTATCGCAGGAGCTGCACAGTGTGTAGCAGGAGAAAACGATGTCTCATCTTCTCTGTCACTTTCCAGCTTTAGCCATGAGGAGATGGACTCATCCGAGTCAGCCTTCTTTGACGACCTCTCCGATCTTAAGTCCGTTGACGTCAAAGCACTCTGTTAAACAACTCCAAATGGTTCATGAAGTAGTGGCCGAGGATTGGCCCAACTCACTTTTTCGGTATCACAACGGACCCAAGGGTCCAAGTGTGTCTCACCCCGTGAAAGCCACTCTAACCTAACCTAACCTAACCTACTTATAATTAATTATTTCAGGTGACTAATATTAAGGGGAAAAGAATCGGTCAATGGGAAAAGGCGTCTTTGTTAGAGGCATTCGTCCCCTCCTGCGTTCCCATATACAAGTTTCTACACCACCTTTTTCAACGTATTTCCACCATCTTCTGCATATTTCTGGTTATAAATGAAAGTAAATTGTATCAGCGTTATTGGAAATCATCTCCTAAGAGAGTAAAATAAGGAACGAAAGTATGCAAGGGAGTGTAAAATAGACTATCAATATAATATAGCTGTATCAACGTTTTTGGAAATTCATATTCATTCACAGTGATGTAGTTAGGGGTTCAACCCATCCGTAAAAGTGTGATATGTGATAAGTTCTTCTACGCGCAATAATGAAGTATAGTTGTAACCCACGCAGTACTGCAAAATAAGATCAACGCGTGCGCAGTATTACGTTACGTCTCATATTTCGTGATTTGTGTCTTATATTTCAGCAAAAATAGGGAAACGCTTTAAAACATTTTAAACAGTCTTTTGAGATTTCGTTGCTCTTCTCATAAGTTACTTCACATTAAAGATTCTTTATGTTTTTGTATGCTAATATTATGTACAGACTTTATTTGAGTGTATTTTTTACCTTCGTGATACGTAATAGCATAAATTTACATTAATCAAAAAGCTGCAAAGCAAAATCCTTCCTCAACCAAGACAACTAATGTCCGATGCTCCACCAATTGGAACGTACCCGTGTAATAAACTCGCCATTATCTCCTCTGCAAATAAATATTCTATAAATTTTTAATGAGCACAAATAAACAAAAATAGGTAGGAAGAATATTTTTATTGGTCAAATATGACCTTTATTTCCTTTTGTCTACATTTACATAAAATAGCCGTTTGCATTTTTAATATTTACAGTCGTAAAAAAGCACGTAACTTTTCATTTGATTACTAGAACATACGAACCAAGCAGCTCGTATACGTTGTTAGATTATAACAAAAAAACACAAAATAAAAAACACAAGATTACAAAAATTATAGTAATTGTTATATAATCATATCATTATGTTATCTTTGTGTTATGTAACGAAATAACAACTGTATGTAGTATTATAGGTGTAATACCATACACACATTATATAACTTGCAGCCCTAAGTTGGTGTGTATTACAATATTTAAACAAACCTCAAACCCAATGACATTCATTCACCCACACAATTCTTATAAAATATATTTACTATTTATCTTCCAACATTCTCTTTCCCTATTTTAGACATGTTTAACACATTTATATAGAATACATTATACAATATTTAATGTAGGGTAAACTAGGGATACGTGCACTGTTGAAATTATTATCCATATCATACTATGCTGAAAAATTTCTTTAAGGGGTGTCATGTCAAAAAAATCGTTTTTATGTAGTTTACTTCTCAAGCATCGATTTCAATTTAAAGCCGCCCGTAGAACAGTTTGATGAGTAGTGAAAACAAGTGTTAAAAAAAGCGTAATGGTGTTTTTGACAAGTTAACACTTTATATACTATGCTATTAAATTTGAATTTAGCTGTTTTACAATATCTTTTCAAATTGATTTTACATTAAATTTTCCTTTTTCGTAAGTCATTAATTTATTTTAAGAAAAAACAATATTAAAATTCATTTTTTATTAAAATTTTAATAATATTTTGAATTGTATATTAAATGTTAGCTTCTAAAAAATAACTATAAAATTATTATAAATGAATTAATGTTAGCGCCATAGATTCTACCAAATGTTAGGTAACATGATGGCATGTTATCTGCCAATAGATGGCAGCACATTTATTATTCTTTAAGGTCATCTAAGCAAAATATTTCAAAATTAAATAACTAATAAGACTGAATCTAGCGTGCGCCGTAGCTGACACGCACATTGTTTTTATTGCTCAAATTAATGGATAAACTATCTAAGAATATGATTTAAGGACTGTTATATGGACCAGGAATAGCTGGTTCGTAGATTGTCAGCGTAAGTAACTAAAAATTGATATTTTCGACACTTTTTACCACTGCCTCTATATAAAAACGTTGCATTAAAGGCAAACAAATAATAATTTTATCGTACGCAGATGACGTGGTAATTATGTCGAAAACATTCGGTGGCTCGAGACGCGCGTTAAGTGGCTTACAGGAGTATTGTGTAAAATGGAAGATGCATGTAAATATGAAGAAAAGCAAGATTATGAGCAATGGGAATAAAAGGTCAGCAAATGAGATTTGGTTTTATTACAACTTCAAGATTGAAAATGTTTGGAATTTCGAATATTTAGGCGTAACCATTACTTTTAATGGCAAATGAGGTGGGGATCATATTGAAAAAATAAATAATAAATCCAGGAGTGTTTTACTATATATTAAAGGTACGTATACAAGTATAAAGACTTTCCAATTAACGTTATTCTAAATATGTTCAACTATTTAGTGATACCCATATTAACATATAGAAGCGAGGTGTGGATTCCGACTGTGCTAATGAACACGTCAAAATTATAAATACGGTTGCTAATAAATTTTTCAGAGCAATCTTGCCTGTCTCAAAATCAACTTCGAACTCAGCAGTCAATTTAGAATTGGGGACCAGGCCCGTACAGAATATGTGTATTCAAAGCGTGATCAAGTTTTATTTGAACCTATTGTGGAGTGAAAAAGGTTTACAAAACATGTGATTGGAGAATGATAGGCGTCAACGGCTTGAAGAACAACTTAACTTATTTACGTTAAGTTGTAATCACAGCAAATATGTAGTGAAGAAAAATTAAAAAAAAACATAACGTACTAGTATCGTCACTTATTGGTATAAATAGTAAAAAATAGTCTATCTATGTTCAACAGACTGAATCACTACCAAAAACGTGCGCGATAAATAAATGTGATAGATGGACATTTGCTTGCTAGCTGTCGTATGTATACCTTAAGATGGGAGGTTGAAAGAGTGAATGATGAACGGATCTGTGTACTTTGTGGTGCGATAGGAAGTGTGGCTCATTTAATTGAGGGCTCTCCTGGTACTGAGGGGGAGAACCAATCAATTTGGAATGAGCAGAAATCGCTCTCTGCGCTGAAATTTTGAATGCCCACGAACCTAGCCAACTAAGCCAGGTTATACAGTATCTCGGCTTAATTCTTAAAAAAAGAAATTCATATTAATGAATTATTTTTTAGTCATTTTAATATGAATTTACTTAGAATTTTCAGAATTTTCTTTTTAATTTTATTCCACAGAATCGATATTATTTCTTTAGTTGTATTATTATGTTAATGTTATCATTATTATATATAATTTTTATTATCTAACTCAATGTATTCATTGTTTCTGCTGATTTTCGTTTGATGTCAATTAAAATAAAATACATAAATATAAAAACGTAATGAAGAACATTCACGACACATATTGAATTTGTTATACACAGTCTCTTGTTTTTAAACTATCTAGCATATTGGAACATAAACAGTTTAAAAACAAATTTGAAGTATTTGAACAACATTTGGGAATTATTTCACACACGTATATTTTATTCACGCATCGAGTCAGTATATAAATGTTCTAATATAGGCTTACAATCAATCCATAACAATCAAAATCGAAGGAATGAATTGTTCTCGTTTAACCAACAAAAATAGAAAAAGTGTACTGTCAAGTCGCAACAATCCACAATTTGACTAAGGAAGTAAACAAAAACAATTAAATTATTTTTGGTTTCCCTGTGGTGATGGTACAGATCTTCGAACTCTATTCGAACAAAACATTCTACAAATGGATTAATTTAAAAACTCCTCCATGGATAAAGAAGTGAAAGAATGAGACCAGTTTGATTCTTTTAGTGGCACCATTATTTACATCAATGTAGATCTTCTACTAGAGTAACGGTTAAGGAATCAAAAGAAGTGACTCTTGAATAATACAAATGACAAAGACGACGTATTTGGCATTATTCCTCACCAGAACTTCAAAATCAGATTAAGTGCCAAAAGACAATGCAAGAAGTGAAAAAGTTGAAAGATACCCCCAAAAAAAAAACTACAAAAACTAATAATACCCTAAATTTCAAGTAATATTAGCTGTGTTTTATTGGAAGGATTATCAAACTAAAAATATCTATCTTTTTTTGAGTGCAGACCAAGCAATGTTTAGTGACAAACTCTAAAACCGCTATAATATGTTTGGAAGTTTCGTAGTGAAGAATGGAAGGAAAGTGCCAGTGGTGCACAGATTTTTGTTAGCAGTTTCTCTTGGTTGCTTTTAGCGAATTTCCTCCTAAAGGAAATAGAGCTATTAGTCCTGTACCAATGTCAATATTTCGAAAAATTTTCTTCAAATGTTTAAAGAAACTCTAGCGGTTTTTATTTGATCAGTATGTGACGTGCTTTTGGTGTTTGAAAGGCCAAGTTTTTTAATTGGTAAAATTGGAAAAGGGGAAAGGGGGAACCACAAAATTTGGTATATCTGCGTTAATATTAAAACTATCGAAAAATACATTTGCAGTAAAGTTGTTGAAAATTATTTTTACTATAATATGGTTCCTCATCATTTTTTCTGCTGCACTAATATTTACAGAAATATTTACAATTTAAGAATGAAAGTTAAAATTCTTAATGTCTTCGTACAAATTAGAGAAAAATGATAAGTCATAAATTGTAGCAATAATAAAACTGATATTTTATATTTTCATCTTTCTCAATGCCCCCTCTTTCCCCTTGACCTATGCATTTTTTTTAAAATTTGTATTAGCCTTGAAAACAACAAAATCATATCAGATACGACATTTCATTTTGATCAGACACTAGAGAGTAATTTATGTATTCTCAGTAAATTGACACAAAAAGTTGACACAGCTCCTGCGTAATGAATTTTTCGAGATGGTGTTCAGACTATTCAGTGAACGGATATTTTTTTGTGCTTCCACGAGCGACCAATATTTATAACTTTTCTTTTTTCAATCATATTATTATCATTGTATCAATTTAGAATATTAATTTCTTGTTATTTATAGTTATGTTGTAAACTGCCAACCAATTGTAATAAGCCTGTCGGCTTCTTTTTATATATATATATATATATATATATATTTTCCATTTATTGATAATAAGTTTATATGTTCTATGCGTTTTGTTCCCCGGACAAAATATCCCCGACAAAATATCCCCAGATAAAATATCCCCAAGATAAAATGTCCCCAGGCTAAATATTTTCACGACAAAATATACTCTAAGATAGCATATATTATATACATCCAAATATATCCAAACCCGACCAACTCGGAATATGACCGATGAAGTGAAAGATTGTAGTACTCGGTTGAAATAGTTAATATAATGCTTAACTATTGAAATTAAATCAGGTGACTAATCCAAACTAGTTTGGATTAATCCAAACTAGTCAAAATTAGCTGACTAATCCAAACCTTAGTTTTTGCCACAATATGTGAAATATATAGAACGCCTTTATAGTGTGGGAGCCCAAAAACACGCAACCCGACCACGCTTTAAACGCTTCACGGTGAAGACGCGAAACAGACCCGCGTGTGTCCGAATAGATAAATCGTATTTATATATAAGCTTTAATATATATAAATGCGTTTGTCGTAGGAATATTTTGTCTCAAAGATATATAGTCTGGATATATTTTGCCTCGGGGATTTTCTATCTTAGATATATTTTGTCCCGGGGATACTTTGCCTATTACCACACAACTCAGATATTTTCTTTCCAAAAGTGATCTAAACATAAGTGATACATCACATCTTGCAGTTCACAGTCTTCTCTCGCATTCAAAGATCAATTTGATCAATCAATCGTATGAAATAATTCTCGAATGAAACTTGTTTAATCCACGCCCCGTATCCTCTAAATATTTTACACACACATTTCTGGTTTATGCAGACAGACATACAAGCACACGAATACGATATTTATTTCCTCATCGCGTTTCTATAATTAAAGTTAAATATATTTATTTTTTATAAGAATTAACTAAATATGTACATTATCAACCACTTTAATCTACTTTCTACTCTTTTCTATATTATTACGTATTTCATTCGCGTAGTTTTAATAAATTTGATTTATATAATATAACGTATACATATTATATATGTACATCCCGATGTAGTAATGCTCTTGGCGGAATAATAAAGTTTGTTCAATCGCTCCATGTATCATATAAACATTAAAAATAGTCGCTCGTGAACTCAGGCACCAACTCAACAACGGTATCCTCCTCACTATCAAGGAGAGAAACAATGAAAAATTACGAGCGCTAGCTCTCGCAGGGAAAAAACTAGCAAAGTGTATTCGAGAAAATAAGACCTTTCTCTCGGATACTTCTCGTTTATTCGCGAAACCCCCTCTTGCTTCAAAGGTAAGAAGAATCACATGACGCCTAGCATGGATGTTGTGTTGGATTTTTGGTGGATACGTTTACCTTTCACGTATACACATCTTGCTAGGCACTTCACTCCATATATTTTCGGAGAGGGAACCTTTCCATCTTGGCTCGCAGAAGGTTCTGATTCCCTAGATAGAAGAACTAGTTACAAGCAATTACCGACCGATCACATGCATAACTACCGTGTACAAAGCAGTCACCTTCATCCTTAATGAATGCATACTCACAACCATAAAACTGGTTTGGACGATGATAAATGAGCAACACGGCTCGCAACGTGGAATATCAGGTTGCAAAGGTAATCTTCTTATTGACAGATGTATCTCGTAATATCTCGTAGTAACTAGTCAATATCAAGGTGACTTGAGTATGGCCTGGGTGAATTATAGGAAAGCATTTGACACTACCACTCATCAACTTATATTGGTGCTGTTCAAGTGTTTGAAAATTCATCCCAATATCATCAGATGCATCGAAGATCTGTTGCCATTCTGGAAGACAAAGTTTACAATTTGATCTGGTAAACTGTTTCAATAGATTTAGTGACATATAAGCGTGGCATCTTTCAGGGGAATAGCCTTAGCCCGCTTTTTTTTCATCTCACTTATGCTTCTCGTCTTAGAACCTGGTAAAAAAGAACCTGGTTATTACTGTGGCCCCCCGACAGATAGGAAGCATCAGATAACTCATCTATTCTATATGGATGACCTGAAGCTGTATGCTTCTTCTGAGAGCCGTCTATCTCAAGCTCTTAAATCTGTCAATCAGTACACGAAGGATAAAATACACGGACACTTTTGTGTATGTATGTAGTACTACCATAGACCTATAAAGCGCCACCTTTCAAGTTTGAAACTATGCCGGCATGATAAATATGACGTCTTTTCCTGTTGTAATTTTAATTGTAGTTTTATTTCAAAAGATGCATCAGTAATATTTATACCAATAACAATTAAGGTTTCGATGTGAAAGATAAAAGTATGCAAAGTCACCTTAGTTCGATACTATCTACCTTAATTTCATCGAACACATCGATGATTTTTTTAAATTAAACTTTGAACTTTATAATTACTTAAGAAAATAGGTCGCCGCTATTCAGTACCCGCATCGTGACGGTCACCTAAGTTTACCTTAATTAAAGTCACCTTAATTATTGAAAGTCCTATCTCGATAAACTTTTATTCATTCGCATTCACAATTATGCTTATATTTGATATAAATTAATCCAATTTTCCTGTTTTTTTTGCAGGCATTTTTGTGTTCTTATGTATCTAAGTGACACAGCGTGAGACCATAGACCATCCAGTAATTAAAAGTAAGGCGACCATGATACTGGTAACTAAACGGACGGTACCATGCATGAGTCAGACTTTACGAAACCAAATAATTGAATCAGGAGTCAGACAGAAAAAGTTTAGAGGTTACTCCTCATTGGAATCTATTAGTATACATCTTTCCATAGTTGATTGAAGCATTGAATAGTTATAAAAAATCATTTGACTTAGCCTTACATTAATGGTTTAGCCTAAATTCACACAAAAATCCACTGTTGGAGTGTCAGTCAATGTTGACTTGCCTCTCTTTAACTTCCAAAGGAGCGCTGTTGATTCTAAAACAGAGACCGATACACGACACATAAGAAACACAAAATATTAGCAAAAGGTTACTAAATTTATCCCAATCGAACAACATGCACTTGACTTAAGAAACAATTAAGACAAAAATTTGATGATTCTACTCAACCCGGACTTTATTCGATTTGATAAAATAAAAAAAATTTAATTCAATTTAACTCTACAATTACGAGTCGATTTCTCTTGACAATATAATTTTCACATACATTACAATTCTTTTTGATTTTGACTTTAACAATCCAATTTATAAATAATGCTCATTGATCCAATGTCAATTTTTAACTGATGTTAATTTATCAAATGTTAATCTTTAACTGAACTGTAGATTCGATGAATCGATTTCTTTTATAGTGCCAGAAGACCATTCTAGAAAAATATCTGTTGAAACTAATCAAAAATATTGTTTTTGAAAAACAAATTTTTTTGTAGATTCTTCTAGAACAGTTTGCCACTTTTCAGCCACGGTTGCATTCATAGGGGTCAGTAATAGATAAAAAATATTTTAAATTATATTGGTTCGGCTGGGATACGAACCAATGATACCCCCTTCTGTCAGGCCACTTAGCCCGTACGGTTATGTGAATTAACATCTTCAGTTTACATATATAGTGATATAATAGTTGTTTGTTAAGTAGGCCCACTTCAACTTGTTTGTATACATGTTATTTTACAAAATTCAACATGTTCGAATTATTCTTATTTTTTATTCTTATTTTGCTTGTACTAATCTTTCCTTTATATATTTTGCTTTAAAACAAATCCTTTTTCCAAGGAGAAAAATCTCTAGTCTCAAATATTGTTCCTGTGGAACTTTTGTAATTAGAATTATATGTTGAGGTTCTAAAAATTAATTCAATAATTTTCAACACAACAAAACTTACAACTGGTATAGTACCCACACTCAACTTTAGCCTTGAATTAGTTGATCGAAATGCGAAAAAATACTATTTAATAAAAAAATAAAATTGAATTCGACGTATGAAATCTATAGTTAAAAATGTTCGCATGGTCTAGAATCCTGCAATACCGCATTCGTGAGAAACAGCCTGAAAAACGGTAACTTTTTATGCGCCTTTTATCTTGTATCTCATAAACAAAACATTGTTGGATTATAGCTTATATACTCCAAGTAATTTTTTCATATTTTCATTATTTCATTAAAAACAGGATTTGTAAGCAACGTATTTAATGCAGACAATCCCGATGGAGCTGGTTGACTGATATAATCTATTGAACTGCAATACCTAATAGAAGATAATTATTTTCCTTCAAACAAAGTTAATGTACAAAAACTTTAAATTAAATTACAGTTCATTCTATGTATGTATTAATTTTAGTAACTTTGTAATGGATTACTCAAAAATAAATACAAAACTATCCATCCTCGTGCTACATCGTTGATTAGGCAAGATAATTGAGTGTTCTACACATTTTTAAATCTAATGTGAGTAGACAAACAACGTCTACATACAAAAGTCGTTTATACAAAGGTTTCATGGCAACCTCGTACCTCACATTTCCTCAAGGGGTTACATGGGTTTTAAAGGTTAAAAAAAGTATATTTTCTACAATTATTTTCTAATATAATTAATGAAATATTTTATTCAACTTTTAAACAGATCAAAGATTATCATTTCAAAAATGTTTTGTGAAACTTTCGTTTCAAAATTTTGAAAATTCAGTCATTAGGAACTCATTTCCTGTGACCCCTCAAAATAGGGGTTAAGTAAGTTCCCTTGGCGTAGTTAGATTCATCCATTAAAAAACCAAATTATTTCTGTTAGTAGATATATAAAACTCGTGATTGGCCGAGGTGAAAAAAATGAAAATGTGAATTTTTGGCAGATTTTTGTAAAAAAAGATACTATTTCATCATGGTAAAAATCTTCTAACGTGGTTAGAATTTGTGTATTTTGAGTTACTTTATCATTAATTTTATTTGTCTTACCCCCACCACTATCTTAACAACCTCAATTATGGAATTTTCTTATACCTTTTTACACACAATATATATATATATATATATAAATATATATATATATATATATATATATATATATATATATATATATATATATATATATATATATATACTAGCGGTCCCGACAGACGTTGTCCTGTACACACGTCTTTAATTTTAAACTTTTTTTGAAAATTTAAAATTTATTTTTTTTTGGACTTAATTGTGAATCTAAACCATTCTCGAATCCACTGGAACACATAAACAAAATTTCAATCGGTCCAGCCGGAGGAAGAGTTTAGTCACATACACACGGACAGAAGAATTATATATATATATATATATATGTATAAACCTTCATTTTATTCGGCATATACTCTCTATTTGGCATATAGTTATCGAAATTTAAATTATTTAAAAAAAATTAATTCGAGTTTCACTTTTAGCTACATATTCTTATACATATTCTCTCATAAACATCGTGAATACAACCGATTTATATTTAATTAAATATGTTACACAATAATGTGGAAATTCATCTACAAATAATACGAAATTATTTTTATTATTTATTGCGGGCGACGAACCATATACATCAGAATGTATTTAAAATTATGGCCGTTTTATGTAATCGTTATTGGAAAATCGTTGAATGGAAATCAAAATTTTTAAATTTTCCAACGGGGATCTCTTTTGAATCTTTCAAAGAATACCTTCCAGAAGTAAAAAGACTTTTATTTTCAAAAGTATCCAGATTGGAAAAAGTTTTTTATTAACAAAAGCAAAGTTAATGGAAAAATTGGGGTAAAAATTTTTTGCAGACGGATTATTGTTTGTTGAAGTATCCAGTGAGTACGTGCATTTTTCCTTTTCTTAATATTCATATTAATTGGGTTAAAAACCTTTTTTTGTTCAAGTGTCTGAATGAAGCTGAGCCGAATCACTCGTTTTCAATACCTATTTTCATCTCTCAATTAAAATTATAAATATTAGTGGTACAGTTCCGGTAGTTGAGATTTTTTTTTAGAAAATTTTCTGCTCTTTAAGAATCTTATTTTTTTTCCAATATCTATAGTAGTTTTTGATATACTTGCAAAAACGAAACCCCTTTTTTTTTACTAAATTGTTTATACCTTTTGCAATTTTTTTACGCGGGACTTCAACTTTTTCAAAAACTTTCTAGATGGAATTACGAATCGAATGATACCTTGGTCGTAATTTTCTGAGAAGGCGAAGTGGATTTCGAAAAAAAGGCATATATATATACTAGTCTAAAATATCCATAGATTTTTCCCTATACAAAAATTGAGAGTTTTCTGAGATAATCACAATTTTTGACCCAACAAAATATTTTACCAAGGAAATTTGTCCTCAAATTTAGACCTCAAAGAAATACGATAATATGTCCTGACAGACATATTTCATTTGAAAAATATTTTGTCGGGCCGAAAAATGCATTATCTCAGACAAGTTTTTATCGGGAAAAATTTGTGGATATTTAAGACACAAAAATTTATACTTTCACCAAGTTTCGTCAATATAAAATTATTTTTTTGGAAATGAAAAATACAAAACGAAAAACGTGGTTTTTCGCATTTTTCTCGAACATTTTGAGGTAATGTGAAAAAATCATTGATACAAAATTTGTAGTTTTTTTTATGATCTACAACTTCTTTACTGCACACTATTCTCTCCGACGTCACCTTGCATTTTTTGCATTTTTTTCAATCCTATGAATTTAACATTCTTTGATATCAATACTGAAAATAAATAATCATACACATCTTGAAATTAAATTTCAAATTTTGCCCCAATTCCTAAAACAATTATTTGTATTTTATCTTTATTTGTATTTTATAATTATTTGTTCTAGGAATTGGGGCAAAATTAGAAATTTAATTACAAAAAAACCTTGAGTTTTCTTTAATTATCTTAATAATCTTTATATGCACTCTTGGTAGGAGTCGAACCCATCAGACTTAGTTAAATGTCAAAGTAAAAAAGCTTATCATTTTCGTTAGCATAACATAATCGTACTAACATGAATAGACGTAAGTTTACGAAACGTTGATGCCATGTTTTATAAATAAGCTTTAACGTAATATTTGTAAAATTAATAAAATTTTGACTTAAGGACGTTCATGTGCTGTATATAGTACATTCAAGAAATTGTACAAAATTCAATATAGTATATTAATAAAATTTTACATAATTCACAATAAAGTCATCAGTTTTTGTCGTAAATTAAAACTAAAACTCATTATTTTAACAAAAAAATTTTAATTTATCTGTATAACGATTGCAATAGTTAATAATTAATTCGAACGTCGATAGTTGTTACAAGTGTAAATATAAAAATTTCTATTATCCACTAAGACGCTTGTTGTGTTGAAAATTATTAAGAATTTTTTTTTGGACCTAACACATATTTCTAAGTACCTACACAGAAAAAGTACCTTTTCAGAAAAATATTTAAGATGAACTATTTTTCTCCACAAGAAAGGTTTTTTTTTTATAATTGGAAAAAGAAATTACATATTGATTTTGAATTTTTTTTTCTTTCACATGAAAGTTTTTTTTAAAAAAAATCAATGAAAATTGATTTTCTAAAGGAAAGTTTTTTTAAATCAAATGAATGAAAAAAATTATAAAATTAAATATAATTTATTTTGAAATTTATTATAAAAAAATATATAATAATTCGAACATGTTTAAACAAATAAAACTTGCAAAAAAACTTTTATTGTAACCAATAAAAAACCAGCTTCATTATGTTACGCAATAATTGTAAATTAAAATTGGTAATTATTTTAGGTATATTACACACGGCTGATCACCAAGAGCATTAAATCATCAAACAAGAGGGGTATTGTGTGGGTTCGTACCCCAGTCAAACCAATATAAGCTTCAATAAATTTTATGAATTACCGACCCCTCCGACTACGACCATGGCTGAAACGTAACTGAATGCTCTAGAAGAATCTGGAAAAAAATGATTTTCAAAAGACAGTAATTTAAATTTGGTTCAAACAAGCACTCTTCTAGAATGGTCCAGGACCCTATATAAACAAAGATATATGCCAATTTCAAATGAGTTAAAAGTTAACACGTGTTCGATTATCATCAGTTTAAATAAACGTTTGTTGGATTAAATCAAAGTTTAAGATTAATAGTTGTACTGTTAAATCAGTTTAAAATTACCGTTTGTCAGTTATAAATTAACAGTTGCACATTGTTGTATTAAATAGAAAAAGAGACTCATTTCAATTGTGGAAATAAAAATAAATTAAATTCAAATTCTTTTTTTCAAATCGAATAAAATTCAGATTTGAATTTCATAAAGTTTTTGTTTTATTTATTTTTTTTTAAGTGAATGTTGTCCAATTAACATAAATTTAGTAAACTTTTACTAATATTTTGTGTCGAGTATCGGAATCTGTTGTAGGTTCTACAGCGCTCCTTTGAAGGCTAAAGAAAGCCAAGATACCGCGACACACTCTGTTAATTTGATTATTAATGAGAGATAGCTTTTTCAAATGATCGATATTAGGTTTTGAATTTTTGTGGAAACATAATTACGTGATTAAAATTGCTAAATACCAAAGATTAAAGGCTTCATCTAATATCAAGTCTCTAGCATGAACGTCCTTTAGGAAAAATATATTAGTTTAATTTATTTTTAATGGACTTACAATCCATAACAACCTTACCGTAATAGTATTTTTCGCACCTGTTTTGTCGAGAATAATTAGGTACCACGCTAGGTACATTTTACATACAGGTTTAAATACAGGTTATATAGTGCAAAAATGACCAGAATAAGACTAGATGAAATTAATTGGCGATCCAGAAGGAACACCAGTGCTCACTGTAAATCATATAATGCCCGCCTAAAGCTCATAACGTGTAATGAAAATTAATGGAAGAACTTCCTCTTTGCCGATGATTCTCAATATGCACTGCATATGCCAGCTAAACATGCAAGAGTCTACTGAAGATAATGTAAACGTTACTCTGAATGTAGGATAATTGAAATAGTGTAATTCGGAGGTAGCTCATTGATAGAGGTGGTTCAGTGGGGGTGTTCGATGATTTACAGTGAGCTCTGGTGTTATAGCTGGCCTTCTTGATTGCAAGTTCATTTCAACAAGTCTTCTTTTAACAGTTTTTGTACTAATAGCAAGGCTGGGAGCCACGAGAAACCTTTGAGCATTCTCCAACGCAGTAGAAAAACGATTTCGCTGAGTGTACGTTAAAATAAACCTATCGAAATTTTTATTTTGAGATGGCTACAACTTAGCGCAGAATGAAATCCCGTAAAACATCTCTGGGATAAACTTCTCCGACGAGGATGTATTAAGCCTCCTGGTAGCTCACAGGAGCTCATTATAGCTGTAGTGCAAAAATGGGAGGTAAACACCCACAATGGTGTTGCGAACTTCAAAATGTGCCTAGAATGCTTGAGGCAGTCGTTAAAACAAGGGTAGATAAATTATACCGTTAAAAATTTATTTCCTTCCGAAAAATTCGAAATAAAATGCCTTTTTTCAAATTATAAAATTTATGGAAATTTGTCTTTTTTTTAATTACTTTTTTTTTCCGTAAATTATGAGGCTTTATACAATTTTATCCCCACATCAATAAAAACATATAAAAAATTTTAAAAATATAGTTGATATACAAAGAAATTCCAAAGAAAATAATTTAAATGAATTTGTCTATGTGTCACACTTTTTTTGCTGTGCAGTGTATGCTCTATACTTCCTTGGATTCCCAAATAACTGGTTTCTTACATGGTTTAAATTTTCATTGTGATCAAATGTTTAATTTAGCCGGTTGTGCTATTAAATCTTAGTTTCTACTTCTTGTCTATCGTATTTTGAAATTGACCCTAGGATATTTTGTTAAACTGAAAATTAACACAAATAATTTAATTTAATGATTTTCATTTATTTATTAATTCTTTAGTGTTTTAGTTGCTAAGGCTCTTACACTATAAAAGCACACTATTAAAATATTCAAATAATTTTATTATTATTTATTATACTATTAAAATATGTTTTATATTTTAAATGCATGACTAAAATAAATAATTTAGAAACTACCATTCTAATATTTTTATTATTAATAAATGAGATCGATTAATATTTATGATATTTTTATATCTCAATTCTGTAAACAATCGTTAGTGTTAGATTCATTACTAGTTTATGCAATAAGTTGATCAAAATTTAATGATTGTATTGACAAATAAATTAAAACAAAGATTGAACTTTAAAAAAAAATTCGTTACGCAGGAGCTGCTTCAACTTAGCGAATTTCCTTAGAATACAAAAATCACTCTCTAGTGGTTACAATTTTAGTCTGATCAAAATGAAATGTCGTATATTATTTTAGTATTTGCAAGTCCAATTTTATTAATAAATGACATACGTCGAAGGGAATAGGGGGGGAGGGGGAATAAAGAAAGCAGAAAACACAAAATAAAAAATATCTCTCTTAATATTAGAACAATCGAAAAACGCGTCAGGAATAAAGTTGTAGAAAATCTAATTTGCTACAATTCATCACCTTATCATTTTTGCTCAAACTCTAATGTGTACAGTGATATTAAGGAATTTAGTTTTCAATCTTAAACTGTCAATATTTCTGTAAATATTAGCGTAACAGAAAAAATGCTATGAAACAAAACTACAGTAAAATTTAATACCTAAAACTTTACTTCTTATAAATTTTTCGATTTTTCGAATATTAAGGGAGATATGTCAAATTTTGCGTTTCTCCCTCCCTCTAAACCCACCTTTCCCCTTGTCCATATTTACCCATTAACGAACTTGTCCTTTTGATACCAAAAGCGCCTCAAACACCAAATTTCATTCCAATCAGATTAAAATTGTGACCATTAGAGCGATTACAGACATATATATCTATATATATATATATGTATATATATATATATATGTATATATATATATATATATGTATATATATATATATATATATATATATATATGTATATGTATATGTATATGTATATGTATATGTATATGTATATGTATATGTATATGTATATGTATATGTATATGTATATGTATATGTATATGTATATGTATATGTATATGTATATGTATATGTATATGTATATGTATATGTATATGTATATGTATATGTATATGTATATGTATATGTATATGTATATGTATATGTATATGTATATGTATATGTATATGTATATGTATATGTATATGTATATGTATATGTATATGTATATGTATATGTATATGTATATGTCCATATATATATATATATATATATATATATATATATATATATATATATATATATAAATTTTACAGATGATGTTTTTCGACTTCTACTAGGTAGGATCGATGGACATTTGAAGAAATTTTTGCAAAATTTTGAAGTCGGTACGAGACCAATAGCTCTATTTCCTTTCAGGAAATTCGCTAAAACGTGGCTGTTAGAACAAATACATATATACACAACACGTACACTTATTTATACACAAATTAATTTTAAATTTAAAACATTTATACAACTATTATATTTTGAAAACAGAACGGTAAAACCCGATTTTTTTTAAAATTTTATTAAATAAATATTTATCTTTAGTATCGTAGTTTTTTTTTTTAAATTATGTCGAGTATATTTTTCAGTACAACATATAATAGTTAGACGGTCATAAAGTTTTACATGCTTCTTATGAGAGAGAATGATTAGTTTGTATTACTTATCTAACGGTCTAAACGGTCAAAAATTCTGAAACTTCGGGATTTATTAGAAAACGTTATTTTTAGCCTGTGAAAAAAAATGAGCAAAATCTGTCGATAAGTGATTTCATGCTGAGCAGCTGAGCTATACTCTGCCGTTAAAAAATTTTATCCCATTTATCAATCATTTCATTGGCCGATAATTCAAGTTTCGCATATTCGCTATCTAATGTTTGTGGTAACGCCAAATCAATTACATTAATTACTTCTAGATCATCCAGTAAACTTTGAATTCTAAACTTCCAAAAAATATATTTTTCAAACAAATTTAATAATAAATAGACTACTGAAAGTACCAATGTCGAGCAAAAACTACTTTAAATAAATTAAGTATATTAAACAGATTGCATTATTTAACGGCTACAATCCAAAATTAATAAACAACATGATCAGTAAAATTAAATTCAACATCTTACAAATAAACACAACGACACTAGCACCAGAACGCACCAACGTCGAACAAAATAAATAGTGCAAGCTAACATACTTCCCACCTTGTACGAATAAAATTAAAAAAGAACTGGAGGACTATAATAAAAAAATAGCATTCGTGAGCAAATATAAAATTAAACAGATCCTCGGTTACTCAAAGAACAAAATCAAAAACGATCGTGTTTAAAAACACATATTGGCCAAAGGTGCAGACACATCTTAAACCCGATTCAAAGAACATATGGCTCATATGAAATACGGCAGGTTAAAAAAATCCTGACCACAAAATCGAAAAATCCAATTTAAAACTAGTAAAGGCAGTACAAAATCCTTCAGAGAAAAATGCATCCGAAAGAATTTATATTCAGGAATTAAAAAGAAATGTTATGAATTTAAACAATAGACAGATTCCAAATTCAGATTTAATTAAAATTTTATGGAAAAATTAATCGTCAGTACGTCTGTCTCTTTCTAACAAGGTCAAAATATAAAAATCGAATTTTTTTTTTTGTCTATTTATTATACCCAGTATATTTGTAAATTATATTAAGTTTAGACTCGACTCGTAACGCTTGAAGATATTAATCCTTGACAAAAATGCTTCACAACAGTATTCATAAAATGGCCAAATTCGGCCATTTCCGCATGTCCGTCCATCTGTCTGTCAGGGAACCCGATAACTTTAAAACGAAAAAAGATAACGAGCTGAAAACTTTTTTGTGTGTTCTAGAGCAAAACAGTAATGTCAAGTTCGTTAATGGGCAAAATCGGAAAGTGTTCCCCCCGCCAAGGGAGAAAAAATATATCTTTGAAACCGTAAGAGATAGAAAAAAATTTGTTAGCTAAACATCTTTTTCTCTTTAAAATAAACAACTATTGTTTGGAAATTTTTTTCATAAACTCAATAGTTTTCTCATAATTTGTCCTAAAAGTTATACAATTGATAGGCGAATGAAACATGTATAAATGTAGATAAACTCCATACAATATTAACAATTCAAACATTGATATACAACTCAGTATATACTGGGTATTTAAACAATTAATTCAGTTAGTTGTTACATTACTTATTTTTATTTTCTATTTGTTTTTTTATTTTCAAATAGTAAATTACGACTAGCTAATTTACACTGAGGATGACTACTTTATAGTCGAAATTTATAATACAAAAAGTGATCAAGGTATTGGGGCGAATTTGAAATTTTATTTCAAAAACCTAGAGTAAAACCTCATTAATTATCATTTGATAATCTAACATTTAAAAAATACAAACTGATTCTTTCAGTCATTTACATAAACTATTATTATTATTATTACTAACTGTTTTGTATAGTTAGTAATAATATGCATTGCCACCTATTAATGAGTTTTTGAACCTGAGTATGTACCGTCATCTATGAGCATGTTTATAAAACTGATTTGTTTTTAATGGAATACCGCCTATTAACAACTTGTTGAACGCGTGGCGAGAAAATTTCGCCGGGTCGTTGCCAGGTAACAAGCGGTTTAACCCGCCGCAATAAATGATTCACATCAAAAGAATTGTGTATTTGAATATTATTTATTTATTGAATCCGCTCTTCGAAGGTATGTCCTTATTCATTGAAGAATCCATTCAGACTGTCTCATTAAAACAAATAAAAAAAAACATCTCTTTGTATTCTAACTTTGTATTGTTGTAATGAAAATTAATGAGAATAATTTTTCTGGATCCAACACATATATTAATTATGAAATAGAAAAATATTAAGTAAAATATTGCGAAAAATATTTAAGAAAACGATATTTTTCTCCTTGGAAAAAGAAGGAGTTTTGTTTAGTACAAAAAGAAAATAATGTAGTTCGATTTATTTTTTTCTTAAACTAAGTTTTTTTTTAAGTCAAAAATTGAAAAGAAACTAAGAGCTACTTTGATTTAAAGTTTTTCTTTTTTTTTTTTAATCAAAAAATTGGAAAAAATTATTAGATATAATTTAATAAAAAATCAAAAGTCTAAATTGAATGTTTTAATAACATAAATTGCATCACAAATAAATAATTTTGTATAAACAAAATTAAGTAAACAGAATAAGCAAGCTTATGTATTGTAAAATTGTGTATTGATTTTAAATTCACACTGGCCGTGTTCATTAAGTCGGTAGTTAAATATCAACCAAGTGGCGTGTGATTATGGTCCAAACCTTGGAGAAGTATTTTATAAATAATCTGAACACTCCGATTACGCCCATGGTTGTTGATAAACTAAAATATTCTAGAAGCCTCCATGCGAAAATATGTCTCCCAAAAAAAATATTTCTTCAAAACAACAACCATATTCTAGAAAGATCTTTGACGGGTATATAAACCGATGACCAGTGTTGATTCAAATCAGTTTAAAAAAATCGACTATTGTCTGATTAGTTTCAAAGTATATATTTGATTGTTTTTTAAGCGGTTCAAAGTATATAATTGTTGTTCAATCCAGATCAAGTTAAAGTTGCCATTGGTACAAGTAATTCAAAGTTTGACATTGTGTTGAAAAGTAAAAAAAAAAAAAATTGTTGAAAAAGAAATTGAATTCTAATAATTTTTAAAAGCAATAAAAAACCAGGTTTTTGTTTCGTAAAAATTTTGTTAAATTTAATTTTCTTTTTTTTAAAAAAAAAAACGTGCGTGTCATTTCAATTATAAAATATTTAGTAAAACCTTTTACTAATATATTTTTTTTTGTTTTAGTCGAGTATCGGAATCATTTGCAGGTTCGAGCAGTGCTCCTTTGAGGTATAAAGAGAGCCAAGATACCGCGACAGTGTACGGTTAAAAAAACCACATGTGTTCTGGATTCAAGTACATACTTGAAATTTTGTGTTAACTTATATGTTTTATCAAATGTAGTATGTCCATACTTGTCATTTCCTCAATAAGATATATGTACTATAGACAGTAAAGAAATTAGACAAAGCTTAAGATTTTCTTCAGTTTTCAAGCTCAATGGTTATTAACAGTTAAACGTGGTTTTTGTTAGTTCTTGTAGTCAACTCAATCCATTTGTCAAAAAAATTTTTGTTCTAACCATTTTTCTCATATTTTAACAGTTTGCTGTAACCATCTTTGTACTTCACAATTTTATTACTATATATTTTTAATGAAGTGGATGGAGGACAAGGAATTCGTATGCAGACTAGGAATCTTCAAATGTCCATCGATCCTACCTAGTAGATGTCAAAAATCATATATATATATATATATATATATATATATATATATATACTTATATATACATATATATATATACATACATATATATATATAAATATGTATATATATATATATATATGTTCTGTAATCACTCTAGCGGTCACAGTTTCCATTTTATCAGAATGAAATGTGGTATTTGAGGCGTTGTTGAAATTCGAAAGATCAAGTTCGTTAATGGGTAAAATCGGACAAGGGTAAAGGGGCGTTTAGAGGTAGGGGGAAACACAAAATTTGACGTATCTCCCTTAATATTTGAATAATCGAAAAATTTATTAGAAGTAAAGCTGTAGGTATTAAGTTTTACTGTAATTTAGTTTCTTATTCTTTTTTCACTAATATTTACAGAAGTATTGACGGTTTAAGATTGAAAATTAAATTCCTTAATATCTCTGTACACATAAGAGTTTCAGCAAAAATGATAAGGTGATGAATTGTAGCAAATATAATTTTCTACAACTTTATTTCTTACGCTTTTTTCGATTGCTAATGTTAAGAGAGATATTTTATATTTTGTGTTTTCTTCTTTCTCTATACCCCTCCCCCACATTGCCCTCGACGATTGTCATTTATTAATAAAATTGGACTTGATACTAAAATCATATACGACATTTCATTTTGATCAGACTAAAATTGTGACCGCTAGGGAGTCATTTATGTATTCTAATGAAATTCGCAAACTTGAAGCAGCTCCTGCGTAACGAATTGTTAGTTTGTAAGTGATGTACTTATTGTTGATCTGCAGAAATAAATAATTTTAAACTCATTAAAGCATCTTAACTCATTAGCAAACCCAGTATATGAGCAGAATTTTCATCAGCTTTAGTGTTATAAAAATTCTAACAGAAAATAAAAAAAAAAGGATTATTAAATATTTTTATCACAATTTAATTCTTACAGTGAACAGTGAGTGAATGGTACATTTTTCATTTTTTTCATGTTTCCCACTGAATGCAAATAAGTAACAAAGAGAAATATGAATGAAATTAAGAAAAAAAAACGTGGTAATTATTTTAGTTGGTTCGTTTTTAGTCGAGAAGGCAACAGCAGCAGGAATAACTCGACTTTTCTTAAATAAACAGGGAGGGTGACGATGTAATTCAACTAAGAAATGTCATATAAATTGTATTATGTTGAACACGTTTTCGTTGCTGCCATGTTACTGTTTCTATAATGTGCAGCTGCCACCTTATTTTTGTTGTAATTAACAAATTTTCGACGTTCACACCTCTCTCTTAGTTTGACTTACTTTTTTTTTAATGATATTTAAACTAAATTAAACATTTAGTCTTATCGTGTAACTAATATCACGTTTCGAATAGAAAACATCATGACACCATTAACGTTATTTTTAATTTTATTTAAAAAGAATTTTAGGTCAGTCAGTAGAGGTATTTAATGTCACAGAAGGTGTTGCAGAAGTTAAATATCAAATTTTGTCTCAATTCCTAGAACAATTATTTACGCAATTGAGAATAACAAGACTATACGGTCAGAAATATGGTTTACCGCTAATCGACGCAGTGGGTTGTGTTCATCAAACACTTAATCCTTTAATTAGTCAGTTAACTCAAGTAATCCCTTAGGTAATACCTCAGTCCGATTATTTATAAAAACTTTTTAACAAAAAATAGAACCTACGAAAGAAGAAAGTAACTGAAAAGCAAAAAATAAAAATTTTTAAACAAAAAATTAAACTTTCGAAAAAAGAAAGGAACTGAAAAGTAAATAATAAAAAATCACCTTTTTAGTCTAAGTCACACACTAATGTACACTAATGTAAATACCTAAAAAATTTTGAGTCGACGCCAAAAAATCTCCATCGAAATAGGCGAAGGATGAATCTGATTTTCGGTGAAAAGTACATATTACAAAATATTACATTTTGTAATATTTTGATTGTTTGGCTCCGACTATATAACGAGTGCTATATATTGAGTACGACTACATTGAGTGCTTTCAAAGAGTTTACATACAGACAATATACAGCGATTATGATAATGGTTTTTTAGTGGAAGCGCTGGAAAGTCTTACTTTTTTTTTCGTCGCTAAAATTTGAATTTTTTTTTCAAATTTATATGGGACCAAATTTCCTAAAAATTACCTATTCAACAAATAAAGAGTTATCAAAATCGGATTACTCTATAAAATGTTATGCGTAATCATACATAAAAAAAAAAAAAAAATACAGGTTGAATTGAGTACCTTCTTCTTTTCGTCGGTAAAAAAGACAAAAAACTTTTAATATCATTGTGAGACACGCACCAAATTAGCAACGAGTAACATACCTTTGACTCCATATCCCGGAGATAGTTACGATTAGCTAATTCATACTGATGATAACTACATTGTGGTTGAAATACGCATTTAAAAAATACAAATAATTGTTTTAGGAATTGGGACAAAATTTCAAAAAACCTAAAGTTCCCTATGAGTATCTTAGTAATCTTTATGTTGTTGTATCTTTATTTTCTTGTAAGTTAACGATATCAAAGTTTCAACTAATAACAATATTAATTATTCTTTTCAGAAATGCGATTGAAGGATATCTATGGTTTGCTTGGCTATAGAGTTGCAACTAATAGGTATCTTCAAGAGTTATATTTCAAATTTTGCCCCTATTCCTAGAACATTTGTTTTTATTTTATAAATACGTAGTTCGACTACAATGTAGTCATCATCAATATGAATTAGCTAATCGTAACTATCTCTGGGATATGGATTCAGAGATATGTTGCTTGTTGCTAATTTGGTGCCTGTGTCACAATGATATTAAAAATTCTGTCCTTTTATACGATTTGGCTGAGGGTATAATCTGACTTGAGGATTATTTCAGTTGCCTGACTACTGGATTAGGTGTGTGGAAAGCCCCACCTATTTATTGGCGGTATTCTTTAGTGACTATGCGGCGTTTGTTTTGTCACTAAAGTGAGTGTACCTACGTTAACCTTGACATTCAGGTATTGGATTTTTATTTTTATTTTTGAAAATGGTTTAATTTTATTAAATCAGAATTTGGAATTGGGCCATTGTCTAAATTCATTATTTGTTTTCTCAATTTGTATATGTAGATGCTTTCGTATGCTTCTAATTCTGTGGGGTTTTGTACCGATTTAAGTAGTTTTAGATTTTTTTAAACAATTTTATGGTTGTTCTCAATGACGTGCGCCGCTTTTCACGATTTTTCGGTTCTCCCAAATTTCACATGAGCCAGATGTTCGTTGATTCGAATACCAATTTGGCGACGACTTTGACCAACATAAATTTTCGAACAGTTTTGACAATTAACACCATATATGCCCGATTGTTTTTCATTACTAATTTTATCCTTAGGGTTGCCCAGTAACTGTTTGATTTTATTTTTACTAACAAGCGCTCTTTTAAGTTGTGGTCCCTTAATTCTCTAAAAAAACCTAGAGTTCTCTTTGATTATTTTAATAATCTATATCTTCATGGGGTTTCCTATGTCTATGTCAATATGTCTAGAGCACGGAAGTGCGACTGGCCGAGTTTAAGGGGTTTTTTGCCTTTACATATATACGAACTTTCTTTTACCGGAAATGAATTCAGCTAGTCAAAAATAGAACCAATGAGAAGATTTCACAATAATTTCTTCGAATGTAAATACGACTTATTAAAAACTACATAAGAACTGGATTCTAATTTTAAACAATTCACCTGAATATTTGTTCATCGAAGTATTTTTTTTTTAAATAACCTTTATAAATATTTTTTTTATTTGGACGCGAACATCTTATGGTGACCTTGGATTTGTTTTCGAATCTGGTTTTCAAGGTAATTTGAAGGCAAACTTGTATTTTTCAAATACAAGTTCAATAAAACTTAGTTACGCAGGACCTGTGTTAATTACGGGACTCTCTAGTGGTAACAGTTTTAATCTGATGGGAATGTAATTTGTTATTCGAGGCGCTTTTGGTATCACAAGGAGAAAGAGGGTTTAGAGGAGGGCCCAAAGTTTTGTAATTGTAATTTCCCTTAATATTTAAAAATTTATGAGTAGTAAAGTTATAGAAAATTAGTTTTACTATCATTTTTTCTATTACACTAATATTTACAGAGAATTTACAATTTAAAATTGATAGTTAGAATTCTATATATCTCTATACACATTCGAGTTTGAGAAAAATAATAAGGTAATGAATTGAAGCAAACTTGTTTTTCTACAACTATACTATTCATACATTTTATTCCGATTGTTCTAATACTAAGAGAGATATTTTATATTTTATATTTTCTTCCTTCTCTATGCTCCTTTTTTACCTTGACCTATGTCATTTTTTAATAAAATTGGTCTTGCAAATACCAAAATTATACCAGATACGACATTTCATTTTGATCAGACTCAAATTGTGATCGCTGGAGAGTAATTTATGTATTATAAGGAAATTGCTTTGGCTCTTTCAAGCTTCTATAGATATAGATCATCGTTTAATTTTAGTAGGACAGGTACATATTTTTATTATTTTATGGCTTTTAAATGTCCGTTCAAAATGGACAGGATAAGTTTATTACTTTAATAAAATATCTAGAGCACGGTAGTGCGACAGGCCGATTATAAAGGATTTTTTGCCTTCGCACTTACAGTCTATTACTTATCGTTAAATCAGAGCTCATTTGACCCCAGTATATCTTCTGAATGAACAGAGCTACAGTGCTGATTTTTTGAATATAAGCTACGGCCTTGCGCACTACCGTGCTCTAGATTTGTGGAATTATAAGAGAACAAGTTTTTGCTTTTCGTTAAGAAATAAACGGTTAAACAGTTATTCGCATTCAAAAGTCGTTAAAAAACGGGAATGCCTACAAATCTTGGCCATACCAAATCATAGTTCCAGGGCCAAGACCATAAGTCCTTAATAGTTGATATTTGCCATACAGTTAGATATAATGACCAAACCGAAAGGAAAATTATCAAACCACGAAATTTATATCGGGAAATGGAAAAACTTTTGCATTTTTGTTTTGATAAAATTAACATAGGACATATTGCTGTTGTATGAATGGTCCATATTTCTATATTTATAGTGTTAACACATACCACATTTGAGAGGTGTGCGCGATTTTTTAAAACTTTGTTGCTCCACTTCCAGAAATGCTAGAAGGATGCGGTTTTTTGCATTCGACGCGGAATTTTTTATATCATAAATAAGAGTCTTTGGGAAAATTTAATTTTCTCAATGGAACATATGGAAAATCAAAAATTAAATTTATGTGTTTAAGCTTAAGCCATTTCCAGACATTTGATAAGGATGCGATTGATTGCATTCGACTCGACTTATAGATCGAAAAAACTTAATTTTCCCAACGCTACATCCGAAAAAATGGGAAAAAACAAAAATTTGTGTTTATAATATTTTCTACATGGTTGTTGATTAGATATAGACAGTCGATTTTGAATATCGAATATGTTATTATATTCATTGAACAGTTCAAATAAAAATATCCATCCATTGTTTAGTTTGTCTCAATATAAGTACATTTATTCAAATATTATAAGCTTATATTTGCGAATTTCCTCCAAAAGAAATGCAGCTATTGTTTTTGCACCAATGTTGGAATTTCGTAAAAATTTTTACAAATGTCCATCGATCCTACCTTTTAATGTTAAAAATCACTATCGTTAAATTTTATATATATATATATATATATATATAAAGTGTTTCAAAAAGTGTTGATATCCGATCAAAAACATAAATGTAAAAAAGGGCCGAGTTTTCGGGGAGATACTTTATATAATAGTTGCTCCTTAAAAAGTGATGATATCTCAATTAAGGAGCCGAGCTATTTATAACTTAAATAGCGAAAACTGAAATGTAAGTATGTAAGTGTAAAGTAAAATGAAAACAAAAATTTGATTGAAAAAATTTATTTCGTAAGTTTTTTCTTAGTATGTTTTTAAACTTTTATAACGCGGCAAGTTTTCATTTGAAATATTTGAATCAAAAGAAAACAAATTACTTGCCGCAGTATAAAATTTTAAAAACATACTTAGAAAAAACTGACGAAATAAATTTTTTCAACCTAATTTTTTTTTTCATTTTACTTTGCACTTACATTCTTACATTTTAGTTTTCGCTATTTAAGTTATAAATAGCTCGGCTCTGAGCAACTATTATATAAAGTGCCTTCCCGAAAACTCGGCCCTTTTTACATTTATGTTTTTGATCGGATCCATTCTAAATGGACAATTAAAAAGTATAAAAGAAACAAATATTTAAAAAAAAATTGATTGTACATATAATAATTATTCCCTTGTAATCATCATTCGTCAAACTTGAATAACATTCAAGGAAATTGTTATTTAAATAAGTGAATGGTCGGTTTTATATTTTTAGTTCTTGTCATTTGGTTGGTAACTCTACTGTATGAAACATTTTTCTTCTTTTACGTCATAAGGAACGTCATATATAGAAGTCACTGATTTTAGATGAAGGAGTGGTGTAGTAATTCATTGCCATTGTTGAAATATATTATATCTACAATTCTCTCATCTCTTCACAATTATTTTTATATTGCATACGTTGAAAATATTCGGATCAGGCTTTAGCATTATTATTATTATGTGAATATTGGTTTGTATACCGTGTGTGTTGGAAAGTCTTGCTAATAGAGAATCAATGTTAAATATTATTTACTATAATAACTACACACAATATGCTTAGTAAAGAAATAAAATTAGTGGGGGTACTCTTTAGTGTGTCTATTGTGTTGGCTTGCTGGACTGTTTTATACTGCATTAACATGTAATGAGAGTGGGTTAAATATGTTCATTGTTGTTCATTACTTCAACGATTGAAAATTAGTTTTTGAATATTCCTTATTGTTTGTTTATGGAATGTTTGAAAACAAATGATAGTATTCTACTAACGGTATAACATAAAACAACAATCCACACAAATTAAAAGAAAAATAAAACCACAAAAAGAAAAAACAAATAGAATTCCGACAAAAAAAAAGTTAAACCAACAGTTCGAATATTCCTGCATTATTTGCTGAAAAATATCCGAGTCGGTTGTAGAAATCTACCCGGGTATTTTCTACCACTTGAGGAGAAATATTCGCACAATTGTCCACAATTCTTTGCCTTAATTGTTGCAAATTTTCAGGCCTATTCTGCGAATAGATCTGTGTTTTAGATCTGTGTTGAATAGATCTGGCAATCTGGCTGGCCACTTGAAGGTTCCAAAACCACTCAAAAGACGCTCCTGGAAAGTTTTTTCCAGGAACAGCCTTACTAGCATGGCATTGTGTGCAGGGTTACCATCTTGTTGAACCATACAGATTCCAGGTCTAAATTAGGAAGAGCTCGAACAGTTGGCAAAATATTATTTCGTAACAAACTCAAATATTTTTAAGAATTTAAAGATCCGTCAATGAAGAATGATCCTATAATATGGTCACCCAATATTCCAGTCCGGACATTCAGTCTCAGTATGTATGTGTATGTATGGTTTTATAGTTAATATTTTATTTATTTATTTAACATTGATTCTCTATTAGAAATGCTTTTGAAAACGGTCTGCATGGTGGAAAGAGTAAATCAATAATAATTATCTTTGGGATAAATAAATCTATTATGGGTATCAAATATGACAGATAAATTGTAGAGACTGTTCAGGATGGAAGACACTTCGACCATAAGGTCCATTGTGATGCCTAAGGATATGAGGATGTGAGTGGAGGGCAAAGAATTTTGTGTGTAGACTACGAATTGGTAGGATGTGCGGCTGCAACCGCCTTTGATAAGAAATATACCGATAATCATCTTGAGATCGTGATGGAAACTGCAGAAAACCTTCACAAGCGTAGCCTGTTACTTCGTTCTTGTACATACGCCGACAGTTTAGTCAATTAACCAACCCCTTTTTTAAATAATAGCCAAACTGCCGATGTCGGGATTCGAACCCATAACCTCCCAGTTCCAAGTACACACAACGCCTTTACAAGTGCGACTACTTGGCCGCAAATAAGAAACTTTCTACACATACTTTTAAAATCTCTAACATTACTGGAAGTCCAATGCTGATAAGTTCATTTATTTGCTTTTGACTGTACATCCAGTTACTATACTTACAATGAAACCCGTTGTATAAAAGTATGATTATGTACTCACCTGAAACAGATAAGAAAATATATTAGTAAGAGACCTTGTGTAATAAGTATGGGCATTCATAATTGTGAAATGTCAGTGAAAAAAAATTATATAATATAATATTTATACTTTTTCTATAAGAACTAATATGTTGTTCATAAACATTAATCCGATGGAAGGATCTGTTACTGGAATATTTTCCCGTAGAATTAAATTTAATTGAACATTTTTTTAAACGATTTTGGCAATATACATAACATATGGCATTATTATATTTATTAAATAAAACAAATATTTGAAAATTTCGTTTTCAAATATTTGAAAAAGACTAGTTTCAAAAAGACTAGTTTCGGAACACAGTTCCTTCTTCAGCAATAAACATGAAATGCAAAATATTTACATACTGTATGTGTAAATAGCAACAAGATAAACATTTTCTAGTACTTAACACATTAATTATAATACATTTATAAGACTTACATTTTACTTTATACATTTTTCATAATAATTTTATAATAAAATTTCAAATTCGCCCCTATATCTAGATCAGTTTTTGAATTATAAATACGTATTTCGACTACAAAGTAGTCATCATTAGTATAATCATTAGGTAAAACTGTCACCAAATTAGCAACGAATAACAAATCCTGAGACAATATAAGAGTAACTTGAATAAGAGTGATGTTAACAAAAGTAAAATTGAATGAAATAAATTTCAACAAGAGTAATTTCAATAAAATTTATTATTGATTTCA
Source organism: Nineta flava (assembly GCA_963920215.1). Lineage (NCBI taxonomy): Eukaryota > Metazoa > Arthropoda > Insecta > Neuroptera > Chrysopidae > Nineta > Nineta flava. The sequence goes on along the minus strand of OY986044.1, from coordinate 26,282,578 downwards.
ATTTTCTATCTATTTCTAATTGTCAAAGAGTAAATTACGACTAGCTAATTTATACTGATGATGACTACTTTGTAGTTGAAATACGTATTTATAATACAAAAACTGATCTAGGTATTGGGGCGAATTTGAAATTTTATTTCAAAAACCGAGTTCTCATTAATTATCTAATCTATGATAATCTAATACTTTTATAATACTTAATAAAATTTGTCAATGAGATCTAATAATATTGGAAAAACTCAAACTAAAAAATCATTTTGGAATTGACAACTTATACAAATTTTTTAACACATAGGTATATAAAATATAACATTTTATGAATGAAGGCAATCAAAATGCGACGAACCTTCAAACTATAAAACTATTTTTGAATTGACAAATTATAAAAATTTTTTTTAACAAACAGGTATAAATATCATCGTCTGAATTATATTGTGAAATGGTTACTAAAAATTGACTTTAGGTTGTACAGACACAATTATCTGATAACATTTCGCCGACAATTAATATATTAAATAAAGAGGTTCATAAGAGGATGTTTTTAAAATCCAATTGGTCATTTAGAATCGCAATTTTTGAATTCATTCATTTCTAATATTTCCAAATTATTTAAAATACGTCCTTTTGGTTGGATATGTAATATCTCGAATTTATCGTTAAAGGATTGATTTTCCGAGATGAGGTGTTCACCATAACTAGATTTTCCTCCTTTACCCATAAAACAAGCTTTATGTTCTGAGAGACGAGGTTTAAACATTCTTCCGGATTGACCAATGTAAAATTTAATACATGAGTTACATGTAAGTTTATATACACCGCTTCGTTGGTCTGTGTCTATTTTATTTTCTATTTTTTGTTTGGTATATTTTTATTTTGTATTATTTTTTTTTTTTTGCGAATAGACACGGTATAAAATCCTATTTTTGACAGAGGATTCTGTATTATGTAGAATTTAATATTTGGATGATAGAAAACAGATATGAATATTTGATGCATAAACTTTGTTTTATACACTATTCAAATATAATTACCTGGGTGACCAAGCTCTATTGGGGACAGGTTTGAAACGTTGAAATGTTGCTCGTTTATTACTATAGGATACAAAACTCCAGTATGCAACTACTGTTTGTATAGTTTAAAGAACATCATCAGACCAATGTCTAGCAAGTATAGCTTACTTTAAAAAATGGTATCACGATATTTCATATTTATTTATATAAATTATGGCTTACTAAATTAATAGCTGTCTATGTATACAATAGAACCTCGATAGGTCAAATCTTGATAGTTCGAAGTTTTCTCTAGCTCGAATAATATGATCATGCAGAAAACATTTTTCTATTTATAACCTAAAAATTTTATTTGACCTCTTGGAAATCCATGTTTGGTTGTCTGTCCTCGTTATCCTGAGGATTATAAATAATTAACCTATTTAAGTCGAAAAAAATTCAGATACAGAATTTTAAAAATGCTGCCTTCCGTAAAATTCCGATTTTACTATATCGGATAAAAATGAAAAAAAAATAAAAAATATATATATATATATATATACCGTGTAACGGAGAAACTGTGTTTTTCTTTAAAGTAGGCGATATTTATTCTTTTAAAGTAACATTAAACTCTTTATATGTTTTATATGTAATTATTTTAAGTGTAGTATTTTGTAGATTGTCTGATGAAGTTGAAAATAATCAACAAAACGTTGCAACATTTGAAAATTAATATCTGTTAAATTTATATTGTCCAAATACCCAAATAACATTACCTGTTATAGTAGTATATTTTATCATGGACGAGAACATCAATTATTTATTATTAGGGGATGTTCTAAAGCATCCTTAAATATGTGTTTTATTATTGTTTTAAAAAGTCTTGGAAAAATTTCTTTTCTTAATGCTCCTCTTTACCATCTAATAGTGCAAGAGCCCACGGCCAAAATTTTACAATCATCGCTACCCGGATGAAACCATATAGAATCGATAAATTAGATCACCCTGAACTCAAAAAACCGATTCAGACACCTTGGATGCAGCGACTGACCTGAGCGCATTTTACAAAATGTTACAAAAAAAGCAAGCTTCAGTCATCGCTTCCCGTCTGATATTTTGATTTTCAGACAAAAATCACAAAGCGGTGGCCTAGGAAACCATTTCCAACAAAAAGAACGAAGAACAACCCGTTCATCACATCCCTAAAAATAATTTTTTTTACTTAAATTAGGGTTAGTTAATGCGAATTAACCTGTTGTCAGACAAAAATATAATCACCGGACATTTTGCGCGCAATTAAAAAATGTAAAATATATAGCCGACCTCATCGCTTGCCGTCTATAAACTGTTGGTAAACGGAATTAAAAGTAACAATATTGTAGAAATTTGTTTTTTATTGGTTGGAGATACTTTGAATCATCAAGTAAAAGAGTTTGGTACAGAGCACAAGGTTTTAAAACAGGACGCATAACTTTATTAATTTTCATTCTATTGACTATAAATTTTGCGAACAACTTCAGAATAAAATTCCGAAGAAAAATTCGTATGGGATATTTCATGAGTTACTTATTACATTATTCAACATAATTAACATAAAATTGTCCGTTCTATCGAAAATTGAGTTTTTTACTAGCTAAACTCAAGAACATTAATCGATTTGTTTTCTTTTCTTCTACATTTAAATGTGCGTCAGTTACACTGCGTGTCGCAGAGCGATTCAAATTCGACGTGCCTCGAGAGAATAGCATCAATGTCACCATTTTGTATAATTTTTTTGTATTTTTTAACCGGCTTATGACGCAACTTGTATTTAAAATTAAGTTAACGTTCTATTAGCAGTTATTACGTGTGAAGGATAACGTCAGCTAGATTATTATATAATAATAATAATAATTTATTAACAAAAGATCGATACAGATTCTTGTTACGTCATAAAAAGATACATATTCGTATATAAACCTTTTAAGGTATCTATACATAATTACTTATTAAGGTTAAAAGTCATTCAGATTATACAAAGTGAAATCTATGAGATGAACTCTTAGCTTTTGTTTGAATTTGAAAATATTTGCAATCCCTTGAATGTGCCTTGGGAGTTTGTTATAAATTTCTAAATTCACCATAACAGGGCTTTTTTTGAGTGTTGTTAGTTTATGAGGTGGAATAGCAAGCTGAAAACGTCATCAAGTAGAATATGGATGAGTATCTCCTTTTCAAAATTTCCAATATTAGTTTTAATGTACACTGCCGCTTGGTAAATAAAAATTGATAGCAGTGTTACAATTTTATAATCTTTCAAAAATGGTGCACACGATCCTCTTGTTTTTCAGTTAAAAATATGTCTAAGGACTATTTTCAACTTGATAAATATATTATTGGCAGTACATGACGATCCACAACAAAGAACTCCGTATTTTAATTGAGAGTAAATATGCATAATAAAAGGTGATCATAACAGATATATCAGGTGCAATGACTCTTAGACGCCTAAGTAATATGCGTATTTTGAAATTGTGCCTCAAACGTTGATGATATGGGCATCCCTACTTCAATTGCTTTCATGAAAAGCCAGAAGCATTGACAGTGATACAATACTATTCGTTCGAACGTCGATTGACTTTCGTAAACTGTCTGGCAAAACTTTGGTTTTTGTCCTGTTTAGTTTGATGCAGTTTATCTGGCAATATTCATTTAGAGTTGTCTCATTATGTAATATGGCAGAATATTAATAATAATGATAATTAAAACTTAACTTTAGTATTTATCAATCGATGATATTTTGCTTCTACCAATTAGACAACGACGTTGCATACGGGTAAGACATATGTTAAAAAAGGATATTAGAACAGTTAAAAGAGAAGCTCGTTACTTTTGTCCGCATTGCATTAAATTACAGGAGTTATTTTTTTTTTAAATTAGGTTCAGTATCACGTACTGAATGTAAATGAACAAAATCCTAACAAATTTCGAACCCGGAAGTGCCGCCATTTTGAGAAAACCTATATCGGCCTATATCTTCATTACCGTGCACTTCAGGCCAAAAATGGTAATAACTTTTCTTGTAGATAATTGGATTTCCTCTTTTTTCATTAGTTTTTTTTTTGTATCACTTACCGTTTACGACTTATTACTATTTATTTATTGACATTTTGACCGATATCTCTTCTAATAATTATTTAAACAATAAAATGCTAATACCTTAACTTGTAAATCTATAAATTACCTACAAATTTTATTAAAAATTTTTTTGTCTAAAATTAATATTTTAAAGTTATAACGATTGACACCAGCCTGGGTTTAAAAACGCAGTATGGCTAAATATACCTATACGTATTTAATAACTTTAAAAATATTAATTTTAGACAAAAAAATTTTAAATAAAAGTTGTAGGCAATATGAATATTTAAAAGTTAAGTTACTAGAATTTTATTGTTTAACAATTATTAGAATAGATATCGATCAAATAGAAAATTCAATTATCTACAAGAAAGGTTATTACCATTTTTGGCCTAAAATGCAGGAGATATAGGCCGATACGGTTTTCCTCAAAATGACGACACTTCCGGGGTCTTAATTTGTAAGGATTTTGTTCACTTACATTCAGTACGTGATACTGAACCAATTTTAAAAATATAACTCCTGTAATTTAATGCAGCGCAATATGCTCTATTGATTGTACTATATTAGGAACAATAATAAGTATTCATATACGTGGGTGAGAAATAATAGTCGGAAGCCACGAACTAGCTATTTGTAAGCTAACAACAACTAGTGCAGTAAAAGTTACGAGCTATTATTATTATTGAATTTAAATGTGGTTCGCACACTGATTTACTGGAAGATCGTTCGTTCGTTGTGTATTTGCTCTATATTTATAAACCACATTCGATTTTATAACAACACTAATATCTAATATGGTAAAATGTATTTGTGCATACTGAATATACGAAGTCTGGCAACGATATGTCACACATATACATATATATATATATATATATATATATATATATATATATATATATATATATATATATATATATATATATATATATATATATATAATCATTGTGGTTAATGTCTAATAAGTAATTCAAAATTGGAATATGTGTGGAAATATTACATTGATGCAATAATAAGTAAATTTTAAGTGATACAACAGTTTAAGTAACAGATACTTTAACTCTAGAACTCAAGACTCGATGTGAGTATTTGGGACACAATTATATCCTTGGATACATTAGTAGGCAGTTAGTATTACAATAAGTACTGGAGGGTTAACCTGCTAGTTCAGGAGTAACCGTGTAGGAACCATGGGAATGTGAGGAGTTCTTGATAATGAAACTGGCCTTATTTAAAAAAAGACTGATAGTGTATGAAGAAAATTTTCTTTCTTCAATTTTAAAAAAATGTTTTATTGAATAAAAGAGCAACCTCCAAAAATCTTATGGGCAAAACTTGAACACTTGATAGTGTATAAAATGATGATAAAATGCCTCCATTACATCTAAACCGGAAACTCAAGATATATACAGTCGAAACCGGCTATACCGACACCGTTTACAACGACGTATAAGTTATTAAGAATAAATCACAAGTTCCCGACCGAATCCCCATATTAACACCTATGTAAACAACATCGGGTAAAGTGACATTTTTACAGCGACAAATTTATCGGCTATACCGACCAACTGTTATAGCCGACAAATATATCGGCTATAACGACCATACTTTTCAGTAAAACAAAATACCGCTCTCCTTGCGCTACAGTATATATCTAGAGCACGGAAGTGCGCAAGGCCGAGTTAAATACTGCACAGCAAAAAAAAAAACGGCGCAGTTAGAAAAATTCATTTAAAATTTTTTAGCATATAAACGACATTTTTATAAATTTGTACATATTTTTTTCTTGGTCTGGGCGTAAAACTGCTTAAAAAACTTTATAATTTACGAAAAAAAATCAATTTAAAACAAAGTGCAAATTTGCTTAAATTTTAGAATTGTAAAAAAACCATTTTATTTCGAGCTTTTTAGAAGGAAATAAACTTTTAAGAGTGAATATTACCTCGTCTTGCTATAATGATTGCCTCAAGTTTTCTAGGCATACTTTGAATTAAGTTCGCTATACCATATTAGGTGATTACCCCCCATTCCTGGGCTAAAGCTTTTATGAGCTTCTGTGAGCTACCAAGAAACTTAATTCATTTTCTTATACGTCATACAAGTTCATTTTAGATATGTTCTATTGAATTTCACTCTGGGCTACGTTTTGGCCACATATAAATCCGAATCGGTCGTTTTATTTTAATCCGAATCGTTTCTCCACTGCTTATTACGAAAAATATCATACTAGTAGTTTACACAGCCGTTGTATAAAGATTTTTTGTCCATCGTATTTATCTTAGATAGATTGTAGAGGTTGTTTTGGACGGGACACACTTCGAATAGAAGTTCCATTGTGATGCCTAAGGATGTGAGGATGTGAGGGAAGAACAGGGAATTTTTTGTGAAGACTAGGAATTGGTAGATTGTGCAGCTGCAGCCAACTTTGATAGGAACTATGCCGATACTCATTTGGAGTTCGTGAAGGAAACTGCAGAAAACCTTCACAAGCAAACCTTGCTAGTGGGATGAAATTCCTTGAAGAGTCAGATTTCATTGTTTAATAATAATCTAACTTTACTCGGCCTAAACCATGTTATGCAACTATATCAATAACGAATATTTATTAACTCATCATAAATTTATGAAAATTAATGTGAACTTGAATATACAACCACGCTAGAATATAAACATTTCACATCATCGAATGAGACGAATTGAATGTGGTTGCTATTTGGTACAAATTTGTCAAAACCGTCATGACGTGTACTAAACCAAAACTAAACCAATTAAAATTTATTCAAAATTGATTTCATACAATTTCACATAGTATATAATTTAATAAAATTATAAATTATCATAAAGTTTAAATTTATTATATCCCTCAAAAACTTTATGTGATTTTCATATGTTACAAATTTAAGAAATATAATTGTTTGAATATCTGTTCGAAATTGTATATTTAAGGTTGTTAAGAAAATGGTGGGAGGTAAGTCAACCAAAATTAATGGAACTCAAAATACACGAATTCTAACCACGTGGAGATTTTTTTAATTAATAATTAATTAATAATAAAATTATTATGAAAAAATTAAATTAAATAAAAAAATTATTAAAAAATTAAAAAAACTATTTTCTTAATAAGTTTATTATTTATTTTTATTTATTAATAATTATTTATTTAATTTTAATTACACTGACGTTGTCACACCTATTGTGACAGTTTAAATAAAAGTAGCTTTAGTACTAATTTTGGATCAATAAATTATCTCAGAAACCAAAAACAGGATGTTTCGAAATTTGGTCCAGGTATTTATAAGATTTTGGTAATTATTATGATATTTTTTCATAAACCTGACATTTCTGGTGGCCGAGAAATAGATTTTTATATTCATATTGTTACCGCCAAGCAACTAGCCAAGTAGCCGAGCAGTCTAAGGCGTCATGTCTGCGCAGTATGCATTACTTGGAAACAGGGAGGTTATGGGTTCGAATCCCGACATCGGCAGTTTGTCAATTATAAAATAATATGGACGGTTGATTGACTAAACTGTCGGCGTATGGACAAGAACGAAGTAACCGGCTATGCTTGAGAAGGTTTTCTGCAGTTTCCTTCACGAACTCCAGATGAATCGGCATAGTTCCTGTCATAATCGGCTGCAGCCGCATACCCTACAAATTCCTAGTCTACTCACAAATTCCTTCCACTGCACTTACATCCTAAGGCATCACAATGGACCTTATGGTCGAATTGTAACCCGTCCAGGGCAGCCTTTACAATTTACCTCTCTACCGCCAATTAGGGGCGTAGTGACGTAAAACGGCGCCTAGTGCACGCATCCAAACTGCGCCCCTTTCCCTTTGTAAATTATTTTAAAAAGAGATATTTACAAATTTTTTAATTATTTTTTTCCAAGGATATCCTACAAATATTGACCTTGTCCCAAGATAAGGTAGCTCAAGAAAAATTAGAAATCCGATCACTTCGTATGTAATGTAACCAAAAACACTACTGTGCTGCGAACGATGTGTCAAATTAGAACTGAGCAGTGCGCGCGCCGCTCACGTGGTTCACGGACTTCAATTGGATTTCAATTGTTTGATAGAGGTATCTTTTACCGACTAACATTACTTACGAAATTAGTAGCATAAAGTTTAGTTTCACAAAACTAATTAGGATCAAAATTTCACGTGTAAATATTAATTTTTACAAATTTTACTAATTTTGTAATGTTATGTATGTACTATACATAACATCCGCAGTCTGTTCTGGAAGAAATGAACAATGAGAATTAAAGGATCCTCAAAAGACTTCTATTTCGCCATGTTTGCGAATTTGGATTGTTTTTTTTTTAAATAGGTAGTTAGTAAATTTCGGCCCCTCCCCTTGATGGTGCCCAGGGCATCCTGCCCTGCCTGTCCCACCCTATATACGCCCCTGCCACCAAGTCCATTCAACGCTATGATTAACCTTCTTAAAAATCGTAATTTTAACCTTCTTAAAACAGAATCAGCTTCACACTTTGACAGGTTATTCTTTATTATTGAAATAATAAGCTGTCAAATTTTGAAGAACCTGTCATTAAATTGTTTTCTTCTTAACAACCTGAAATCATAAATACAATTTTCTGAGTGTAATTATTTTTGTTGATTAGTCTGTGGTGACATAGCGTCAGTGTATCGCAAACTGTTTTCACATGAAAAAACAAAAGGAAACATGAAAAGTTTTTGTTTGAATTTAATTGCTATTTTTTTTCTTAGATGTACTTTGATCGTTTTTATGTATATAGTTCAATGATTTTGGCCAGATACAATGCCTATGAAGTTTGTCGTTTCTGTTTCAAAATTTGACATTTGATTCGTACCGAATCCATTTCATATGATATAAACAAATATGTACGTTGCGGTTAAGTTAAATCCAGTTTAAAATATTTTTACGCCCACTCGGTAGCAATATAATAAGTTTCATTGTATGTTTTCAAAGAATCCTCAACACTCACGTAATAAGCATTTTAAAATCAACTAATTGCAACGATTTTAAGTTTTGAATTATATTTTACTAGCTGAATTCCCCGGCGTTGCCCGTGGAACTCCAAGATTTGCTCCGGCACTTTTGGTTACTGAATTATTATTCAACTTTATTAATTTTTACCGGCACTTCCACTATCAGAATTAAAATGTTATTTGGTTTCCCAGAACCTCCACCTTTTTAATCCTCGGGTTACATTATTCGAGTTTTCCAAATTTTTTGGAAAATATAATATAACCTATGTCACCCGGGGATAGTGTAGCTTCCCAACGGCGAAATAATTATTCAAATCGGTCCAGTAGTTTCGGAGCCTAGTCAATGCAAACAAACAATCAAATATTTCCTCTTTATAATATTAGTATAGATATAAATTAAAATTTAACTAAATGAATTGTTCTGAAATTGGAAATTTTTATAAAAAGGAAGTAACATTGATTCGAACGAATCTTCATTATTATCAGTTTAGATACACGTAAAATTAGTTCAATTATGAAAAAATTCGATTGGCAATAATCCAAATTATTGTTCACATAAATAAAATAAAATTTAAAGCACAGTTCGGGTGCTCATATCACATCATTATAATGGGGTTTTACGTCTGTTATTCAGACTCTACGATCCTTAACAGAGGCCACCCACATCATTATTTTTAGCAAACTATAAATTTTAGCGAATTTCCTCCAAAGGAAATGCAACTTTTGTTTTTGTACCGATGCTGGAATTTCGTAAAAATTTCTTCAAATTTCCATCGATCCTACCTACTTGATGTTAAAATAACCATCGTTAAAATTTTTATATATGTATAGGTAGGTATATCATATCAACATTTCGTTTATGTGCCTGTGGACTCTCTAGCGGTCACAGTTTTATTCCGATTGAAATGAAATTTGGTATTTGAGGCGTTTTTGGTATTTAAAAGTTGGACTTTAGGGGGGTTTAGACCGAGGGGGAAACACAAAATTTAAAATATCTCCCTTAATGTTCGAAAAATCGAAAAATTTATTACCAGTAAAGTTGTAGAAAATTTGTTTTACTAAAATTTCATTTTTTCAATTACTCTAATATTTACAGATATATTTACAATTTAAGATTGGGAGTTAAAATTCTAAATATCTAACACATTCGAGTTTGAAAAAAATGACAAGATAATGAATTATTGTAGCAAATATGATTTTCTACAACTTTACTCCTTATACATTTTTCGATTTTTTTTAAGGAGAGATATTTTATATTTTGTGTTTTCTTCTTTGTCCATTTATTAATAAAATTGGTCTTGCAAATACTAAAATCATATCAGATACGACATTTTATTTTGATCACACAAAAATTTTGACCGCTACAGACTGATTTAATTATTCTAAGTAAATTGATGCAGCTCCTGCGTAATAAATTTCTTTTTTCGTTTTTGAGCGATCGTGTTCACAAACAGATAACCATGCATCAAACTGTATAAGCTACTGCAAACGAGATTTTTCGTGATTGGTGTGAAATCCTGATCATGATTATTCATAAGTGGTTTATTTAAAAGTGTTTCCTTCAGTACGGCAATGCAATCACGTACTAAATTGAATATTAGGAAAATTGTTTATCCAAAAATTGTATAAACGTCTCTTATTTTAAACTTATCCGTAAACTTTTTATAATTCGTGAGTAGACAAGCATAGTAACAATGTCATAAACTGATTGTTATACAGTATAATCTTGTTGGTTGTGATGTGAACACAATGACTAAATGGTAGTTTAAAAGATATTATCATTTTAGTATCTTATCTTAAACGAACATAAACAATTACGTTAAGTAAATGGCAGAATGTGGCCTACTTTAAATATGAACAAGATCAATGTTGGTGGTTGAAGATGAATACAGATCTATTTACGGCTTTTAATAGTGAAATCATGTGATATCATATGTTTTGATTCTGTACAGGATGTTTAAACTGACTCAGATGCAGATTTATCAAATAAATTCTACCGTAGTGTCGTGAATATCATATTTACAAAATTATAATAAAACATTTGTTTAACGTGAATACGTCTTTAAATTTGCTTCCATAGTGGGAGGCAATTCAGGAAACTGATCGTAACAAAATCGGAACATTCAGTTTGGTGTTATAGCTATATAGCTATCTTCTACATCTAACATTTAATTACAGAACTCGATAGCTAAAGGAAGAATTCGTTACGTTGAGTGAGGACTCTGATACATCACACGCGGTGAAAGGTGAAGCGCCGGCATTTTGAGGTCGTTTTGCTGCGTCACATAATTTCCGTTTAATATAACTTTTGACTCGGAGAAGCTGGGACGTTCGTGATTTTTAATCGTCAGCTCTCGTATAAATCTATCAATTGCGTGTATAAGACAATAATGTGAAATATTTATAGTGAATATTTATCGTGTTAACGTCAAAAAAATTAAAATAAACAATGTCGGCCTATACTCGTCGAAAAACCAAATCAAAATTTAGAGATCGTCTACGGTTGGCAAGGGCTTCTCAAGAGCAATCCAGTTATACCCCGTTACGTTACCCGTTACGTAAAATACACGGCCGTGAACGCGACACAGCCACACCCCGTTCTTTTTTAAATAACAATATTATTTTTTCAAACTTTCTTCGAACTCTTTTTGTTGACCCGACTTCAAAAAGGAGAATGGTTCTCAATTCGTCTGTATTTTTTTTTTTAATATTTTTTTTTTAAATGTTTGTCACCTCAGAACTCTGTCATTTATGAACCGATTTAGAATTTTTTTTGCTTTAAAGAGTTTGATTTCATATCGGTCCCATTGTCTCCAAATCGCATTCTGGTGAGAGTATCCCCTGGAAATCGAGGAAAATCCTCATTTTGTATGTGATAACCGATTTTTGCAAATTTTTTATTTATTTTTGAAAGGTTATACTCATTGATCATCAGGCGGTGTCCAAAAGTTATGTGAATTTCTCTATGCTGACACCGACTCCAAAAATAACAATAATTGTACATATATATTTAAAAAAATTTTGCTTAGGTGAACTAAAACTGGCACAAGAATATGCAATTATTTTTTACTTTTTAGTGCATTTTTTGTTATATAATATTTGATTTTTGAAGTCGGGTTTCCATTTTATCAAAATAGGTTTTATTGTAGAGCGACAGATGCTAAAAACACAATTATACAGAAGCATATTTCATAATACTATTTGATACAGGTTAAAATTTCTTACGAAGACTTCATACTTCATCGAATGTAGAGCAAAGGTAAAACTGTTTTTCGTTTTTTTTTTCAACGATGTGCTCATTAAAATTTTTATTTTTGTTTTAATGCAATTGTTCATGTAGACATTATAGTATGTAAATAGAAAATGTATGTAGTAAATATCAAAACAAATAATTGAGTTAATTGCTTAAATACCCGGTATATAATGAGTTTATAAAGTTTCAACAAAAATTTATAAAGTTTTCAAACAGTTATATTTTTTGTTTATAAACTTTTTTTATCTCTAACAATTTTAAAGACGGATATTCTACCTCCCTCTCCTTGGCGTGGAGCATTATCAGATTTTGCCAATTCACAAACTAGGTCTTACTTTTTAGCTCTAGAACACACATAATTTCAGCTCGTCATTTGAGTTATCGTGTTAACGGTCGGATACGCGAAAATTGAATAATTAGGTCCACCCTAGTGTATATTATAATACCCCAATATATACATATATACCGGGTATAGCAAAGTCTGGACGAAACTTAATATACCCTAATATTTATGTCACTTAGATTCTCATCATTACTTTAACATGCTTTGTCAATTAAATATGTTAAAACTGCATGCCTTTTAGACAAATTAAAGGGAAGATCACACAAGGTCTTCATCAAGGATCAAGGACCGAAATTGAAATTGCCTGGTTTGTGCCTAGTCAGGTACACATGTTTGTTATTATGGAGTACAAAATAGGAAAAATTCTTCATAAGAAAACTTGAGCATTCAAAGTTATAAATACATGGTTACGTTACTAAATGCGATTCTTAGAACAAAGACAGTGATAATATAACAGTGATTTCTATTGCCAGTTCTGCGAATTATCCGTAAGCATTGTTTATGAGTTTTCATGAGTGTTTCAGAATGAGAAGACTTTCCACAGAACATAATCTCATATTTTATATTGGATTCGATATATTTTCTGTAAATGACTCATAGCGGGTTCTTCTGAAGCACGAGTGAGCATGCTACTCTGTGATGACGTCATTTTCGTCTTCAGTTCATGCTCGAGAATTGTACGGCCATTTTTTCAATTGAACGTATTTGTGATAATTTATTATTAGGTTGACTGTCAGTGTCAAATACTTAAGGACATTTTAGCTATTGTTTTCAATAGCTTATCAGACTGTAGTTTAAGTGCATATAATATATTCTTTTAATTTTAAATATATCCGTGTGCGTAAAATAAATATTACATAAGTAAAAATTGAAATAAAATTAAATCTGACGGCACTGCTGACAATATCAGAACTTTCTGACGATGATAATAATTCCTACAATGTCAACATTCATAGATTTTTCGACGCCATATTTCATTGTACTACGGCTCTGACCTTATTAGCCAGAGCAAGATGGAGTGCACTAAGAGTGCTCTCTATCATGAATCGAAAACAAAAAACTCAGTACGAGCAATCTATAATAGTCAATCTTACATACGTTTTATTATAAAATGCTCTCAGCGCGTATGATGGTAGTCAAAAGAAAACGCTATAAAACATTTAAGAAGCACGGTGCGAATCATCAAAATAAATAAACATATGACCTCGCTTTTTGCTCCTTCTACTTTAGCTGAGGATATAGACAGGCAGCAGACACTAACTAATCTCTGTATTCAAAGAAAACAATTATGTCTCGTAACTGGATAATAGCACATGCATCGATCCGAGTGACAGTCAACATATACCTAATTAAACGTTATTAAACTGATAATGCTAAGAATGTTTTATATTTTGCTCCGTGTTGAACATAAAATAGGACACACGGTGCACTGAATCTAAAACTTGTTAGTATACAACATGCATACAAAAGAAACAAAATAAAGTAACATTTGCACTTGCTTAGTATAAAAACAACAACATGAAGAATAACAACAACAACAATAACAATCTCATTTCACAATGAAAACAACAATAATAATAATAATATCTAAATAAGAAGAAGTATAGTAGAGAAAAGCTGAACAAAACTGATATTTTATGTGATGTATGTGATATATATTATAAAAACGTTCACGTTAAAACACATTACAACATTTTCATGTTGTGTTGTGTTGTCTTGTTCTGTTTGTTTGTTGTATTATAAATATTGTGTGTGTGTGTTTGTATTTTTAGTAATAATAATAATAAAGCATATAAAAATTATACTGACGGGTCGTGTGTTTATTTTTGTGTGTTTTAACATCTATACATATAAAATTTGTGATACGAGTATACATGTGTAATTTTCAGTGACAAAAACGAATTTTTGACATCCATTGGAGCATCTCACTTATATTCACTCATTTCTCCCCACTTATATCTGTCTAAGCCGGTTTCTGCTAAGGTTCGGACGTTCACCGAACGCTCACGGAAATCTACGATTGTATTCAAGTTAAGTACTTATTGAACGAATTGACGTTTAAGGTTGTCCTGCATGAAAACACTTTTCGACAGATTTTGCTCCTTTTTTTCACAGTCTAAATTCTGGTGTTTCATAATTTTAAACCGTTTAGAACGCGTGATCGTTTAGATCGCAAAGTAATCATTCTCTCTCATTAGAAGCATGTAAAACTTCATGCCCAATTATTATCTGTTGTATTAAAACAAATACTCGACATAATTTAAAAATAAAAATTCGTTACACAGGAGCAGCGTCAACTCAGCGAATTTCCTTAAAATACATAAATATCTCTAGTCACAATTTGAGTCTGATCAAAATGAAATGTCGTGTCTGATATCATTTTAGTATTTTCAAGGCCAATTTTATTAATAAATGGCATACGTCAAGGGGAAAGGGGGGCATAAAGATAGAAGAAAACACAAAATATAAAATATCCCTCTTATAATATTGGAACAATCGAAAAATGTATAACGAGTAAAGTTGTAGAAAATCAAGTTTGCATTACCTATTACCTTATCATCTTTTCCAAACTCTTTACTTTTGCAGTAAAACTAAGTGCCTACTACTTAACTCCTGATAAATTTTTCGATTTTTCAAATATTAAGGGAGATATAACAAATTTTGTGGTTCCCCCTACCTATAAACCCCCTTACACCTCGTCCGATTTTACCCATTAACGAACTTGACCTTTTGTATACCAAAAGCGCCTCAAATACCAAATTTCATTCCAATCGTATTAACACTATGGCCAATAGAGAGTCCACAGACACATAAACTTATAGATGCTTACATATATATATATATATATATATATATATATATATATATATATATATATATATATATATATATATATATGTATATATACATATACATATATATATATATATATATATATATATATATATATATATATATATATATATATATATATATATATATTATTATATATATATATATATATATCTATATATATATATATATATACACATATAAATATAAATTTTAACGATAGTGATTTTTGATATCTAATAGGTAGGATCGATGAACATTTGAAGATATTTTTACGAAATTCCAACATTGGTACAAAAACAATAGCTGATTTCCTTTGGAGAAAAGCTTACGCTTAAAAAGTTTTCTATTCAAAATAAATTAAAATATGATAAACTGAAATTAAATAATGTTCAAATAATTAATTGTTAACTAATTTTTACTTTATTAATTCAGTCTTTTTAAATGCTTTTTAAAAATTGCCTTACGTGATATATATGGCTGAAAACAATTTTCAACACAATAGAACACAAATATTTTAATATTGAATAATTATTACGCACCAATAGTTGATTAAATAATCCTTTCATGTCTTTATTTATTATTTTTCAATAAAATAATTCCGTCACAAACCTAGCAGCGTCGAAAAAATATTCAATAATTGTAATGCTAATTGTTATTTTGTATTTTATTTTAAGCAACATGCATTTGGTTTTAATGCTGTATAGTAACCAAAAAAAATATATATAGGGATTCTATACTAAATATTTAAATTAGTTTGTTTGTTTATAACGGGTGGGCCATTTAAAAATTGGAATTTAATTTTGCTATAAAATGAAAACGCATGGATATTTTTAAATGGTTGTTGCTTTATGGAAAAGAGAATACTTTGAAATTAAACATGGAACACAACATCGTTCAAATGACTGCCATGGCTGGTTCTACAGTAGCCCATTCTGTCGACCTAATTTTTCAGTACATTTTCGATTGTTTGGGCCTCTATTTTGTCAACTTCAATTACATGTTTCAAGTCGTCAATCGTCTCTGGATGGATAGCGTAACACTTATCCTTTACCGCTCCCCACAAGAAAAAATCCAGCGGAGTCAAATTGCAGCTTTGAGGTGGCCAATTGACATCAGCATTTCGGCAGATAATGCGATTTTCGAAAACAATGCACAAAAGATTGATTGTTGCGTTGGCTGTGTGGCACGTTGCACCGTTCTGTTGAAACCAAATTTCGTCTATGTCATCCTCTTCAATTTTGGGAAACAAAAAATTGCATAGCGATCGCCTTCGGCGTTTCCATGCTCGTTTTCAAAGAAAAACGGCCCAATAATGACGCCATACCAAAATCCGCACCGGACAGTCACTCATTGTTGATGCATTGGTTTCTCTACGATGACGTGTGGATTTTTTAAGCCCCAGAAACGACAATTTTGCATAATGACGTATCCTAAGAGGTGGAAATGAGCTTCATCTGAAAATATGATTTTTCGGTGAAAACGCTCATCATAGATCAAGCGGTCTTCGGGCCATTGAGCGAACTGAAAACGCAACGGATGCTCACGCAGCTCTTGCACTAATTGGACTTTGTATGCATTCATACCGAGGTCTTATGCAAAATTCTTCTCAAAGAAGTGCGTGAAATGTTCAATTCTTGAGAACCACGACGAGTTGATGTTGATGGTTATTCACGCACACTCTGTACAACAGTAGCGATGTTTTCGGCTGAGCCCGCTGAACGAGTAAGGACACGGGTTTTTTTATCCAACAACGATCCAGTTTCACGAACTCGCTTCACAAATTGATCCACAAACTGCGTTTTTGGCACATCCTTTTTGTCAAATGTTTTTCGAAAATTTCTTACAGTTTTAGTAGAAGACTCACCACTTTGGAAATAAGTTTTCAATATTTCCCAACTTTGTTCTAGCGAAATGCGTCCCATTTCGTAAATTTCAAACAAAAAACTAACTTTCGGTCATATCGGAACTGTCATCAAATCTTCCATCAAAATAACTCAAACATCAAAATAACCTATAGTTTAATTTCCAAAAGTTGATGGTCTACCTGTATCTAGAGCACGGTAGTGCGCAAGGCCGAGTTTTAAGGGACACTTTGGACTTCTCACTACAGTGCTATATCTTATCGTTAATTTAGGCTCATTTTTTGGGTGCTGTATCTTTTGAACGGAAAGAGCTACAGGGTTGATATTTCGAATATAGATACTTTACGGAATTATAAGAACCAATGTTTTCAATCAACGTTAACGAATTAACCGTTAAAAAGTTATTTCACTTCAAAAATGCAAAATTCGCGGGAACGCCTTAAAAAACTTAAGTATTAGATATCAAAATTATGAGCTACTTCCAGATATGCTGTAAAGTTGATATTGGGCATGTAGATAGCTGTAGTACCCAAACCGACGGGAAAATTGCGAAAACTTGAAATTTGTATCGGAAAAGTGGAAAATTTAACATTTTTTTGTTTTAAGACTAGTTCAACTCAAACTACCATGTAGAAAACGATATATATCATATATACCTATTAATTTTTAATTTTTATACCATATAGAAATAGACATTACAATTTGAATACAGCAGTATGCGTTGATTTTAAAAGTTATGCAACGGAAGCCTCGGAAAATTGGAAAAACATCCTCTAAAATTTTGTTTTTCTTTTCTATAAATGCTATAAAGTTTGAATTTTCACTAATCGACCCGAAATAACGTCAAAATTTACAGAATATTTTGAAAAATTTCATTACCTACGTCGCAACCACACCGAAAATGGGAAAAACATCCCTAAAACTTACCTCTTTACTTCTATTCATGATAGAAAGATCGGTTTTTTTCCATCACAACCCTTCGAACTTGGTAAAAACACCCCCATAACCAACCTTTTTGTTCTATACATACAACAAGATGCAGTTTTTTGCAATCGACGCTTAATAGCTACAAATTAGGAAGTTATTTCGAAAAACTTAATATATTTTTTTGCAAACTCCCGAAAAATTGAAAAAACACCCCCCAAAATTACGTTTTTCAGTTCTATATATGATGAAATGATGGAATTTTGACCAATCGACCCGAAATAAAGTCAAGTTAACAGAACACTTTGAAAAATTTTTTTACCTATAACGCAAACCTCCGAAAATGGGAAAAACACCCCTTAAACTGCCTTAAGGCATTTTGATCAGACTAAAAATATGACCGCTAGAGAGTGATTTATGTATTCTAAGGAAATTCGCTAAGTTGACGCAGCTCCTGCGTAACGAATTTTTTTTTGGTGAAGTGGAGCCAACGGGTCAAGTCATTTCTTCAAAGACTATAACGTTGATAATCAATTATCTGTAATAAACGATTAGTTTAGAAGTCATAATCGAAACAAATCAAATAACATCTTATATATACAAAATTTTATATAGTTATTTTAATAAAAAATATATCACTCTTATTTCACATTAATTTGAGGCGTTTTAATAAAAGGCCTATGATATATGATCGATGAATATTATTATCAATAATCCAATGTATAAAATTTATGCTTTCTTTTCAGTTTTCTTTGGCAATAACACTGCTTGAATATTTGGTAATATACCGCCTTGAGCAATTGTTACAACAGATAGTTTATTTAATTCTTTTCATCATTACGAATTGCTAATTGAAAATAAACTTGTTTATTTTTAAACTTGTTTACTTAAAAAAAGTTACATTGTAACAATACAATAAAACAATCAATGTTTTCTATTTGGAGTATTAAAACATACTGATATATTAAACTAGAAAATTTTTATTTAAATACTAAATGTCTATCTAATCAAAAAGGAGGCGGTAACCTTGTCAACAAATCAGATCGATATATGCTTCATATCTAGAGCACGGTAGTGCGCAAGGCCGAGTTTTAAGGGACACTTTGGACTTCTCACTACAGTGCTATATCTTATCGTTAATTTAGGCTCATTTTTTGGGTGCTGTATCTTTTGAACGGAAAGAGCTACAGGGTTGATATTTCGAATATAGATACTTTACGGAATTATAAGAACCAATGTTTTCAATCAACGTTAACGAATTAACCGTTAAAAAGTTATTTCACTTCAAAAATGCAAAATTCGCGGGAACGCCTTAAAAAACTTAAGTATTAGATATCAAAATTATGAGCTACTTCCAGATATGCTGTAAAGTTGATATTGGGCATGTAGATAGCTGTAGTATCCAAACCGACGGGAAAATTGCGAAAACTTGAAATTTGTATCGGAAAAGTGGAAAATTTAACATTTTTTTGTTTTAAGACTAGTTCAACTCAAACTACCATGTAGAAAACGATATATATCATATATACCTATTAGTTTTTAATTTTTATACCATATAGAAATAGACATTGCAATTTGAATACAGCAGTATGCGTTGATTTTAAAAGTTATGCAATGGAAGCCTCGGAAAATTGGAAAAACATCCTCCAAAATTATGTTTTTCTGTTCTATAAATGCTATAAAGTTTGAATTTTCACTAATCGACCCGAAATAACGTCAAAATTAACAGAATATTTTGAAAAATTTCATTACCTACATCGCAACCACACCGAAAATGGGAAAAACATCCCTAAAACTTCATCATCCATCACAACCCTTCAAACTTGGTAAAAACACCCCCAAAACCAACCTTTTTGTTCTATACATACAACAAGATGCAGTTTTTTGCAATCGACGCTTAATAGCTACAAATTAGGAAGTTATTTCGAAAAACTTAATATTTTTTATTGCAAACTCCCGAAAAATCGAAAAAACACCCCCCAAAATTACGTTTTTCATTTCTATATATGATGAAATGATGGAATTTTCACCAATCGACCCGAAATAAAGTCAAGTTAACAGAACTCTTTCCTTACTTATAACGCAAACCTCCGAAAATGGGAAAAACACCCCTTAAACTGCCTTAAGGCATTTTGATCAGACTAAAAATATGACCGCTAGAGAGTGATTTATGTATTCTAAGGAAATTCGCTAAGTTGACGCAGCTCCTGCGTAACGTATTTTTGTTTGTGAAGTGGAGCCAACGGGTCAAGTCATTTCTTCAAAGACTATAACGTTGATAATCAATCAATAATCGTTGATAATGAAACAAATCAAATAACATCTTATATATACTAAATTTTATATAGTTATTTTAATAAAAAATATATCACTCTTATTTCACATTAATTTGTGGCGTTTTAATAAAAAGCCTATGATATATGATCGATGAATAGTATTATCAATAATCCAATGTATAAAA
Source organism: Nineta flava (assembly GCA_963920215.1). Lineage (NCBI taxonomy): Eukaryota > Metazoa > Arthropoda > Insecta > Neuroptera > Chrysopidae > Nineta > Nineta flava. The sequence goes on along the minus strand of OY986044.1, from coordinate 26,261,808 downwards.
TTTATGCTTTCTTTTCAGTTTTCTTTGGCAATAACACTGCTTGAGTATTTGGTAATATACCGCCTTGAGCAATTCTTACAAATTATAACAATTTATTTAATTCTTCATCATTACGAATTGCTAATTGAAAATAAACTGGTTTATTTTTAAACAACTTGTTTACTTAAAAAAAGTTACATTGTAACAATACAATAAAACAATCAATGTTTTCTATTTGGAGTATTAAAACATACTGATATATTAATATAGAATAGAATAAGTATATTTTTGCATCAATATTTTACATAACTTGTAGTACAACACATCTTAAAGTATAGTTCCTAGCCTATGCTTTACCTATAATATATCATCTTATTAAATTATATACATCGAGATTATAGAGTCGTTTTAACATCGTTTAGAAATGGGAAAAATTTAATACAAAAACCATTGACATGAAACTTAACCTAGGTTGGATGGATAAGCCATCCCTAAAACTAAACTTAAATAGAAATACGGAAAGAAAAGAAAATATGTACAATTTAGATAACAACAGAATTAGTTGTAATCGAGATCATGTGGCATGCGGAATCTTTTCCCGAAGAGCAGCGTATTCGGGTCAAATTGACCCAGTACGTTGATTTCCGGGAAAGGATTTTCGCGGGAAGATTGGAAAAAGGATTTGGAGGTAGTTTGGATAAATTTACGGATAGTAGGATGTCCAGTTTCAACGTGGAGAGCTTCAGACGGATATCTCAGGGGTTTTTTCGAAATCGTCCGAAGACAACGATTTTGAAATTTTTGCATTTTCGCAAGGTGCGAAGGAGCAACGTTTGACCATATTGGGGCTGCGTACGTGAGTACGGGCCGGATACATGACTTGTAAAGTCGATGTTTTAAACGTTCGTCCAGCTTGCTCTTGGTGTTGAGTAACGGGTATAGTCCTGCAAAGGATGCGTTTCCAAGGGCAAGACGCTTTTTGGCGGCTTGTGCCCAATTCAACTGCCTTTGAAAAGTTATTCCTAGATACTCGACACTTTGAGATTGCCGGATTTCAGTGTTAAACATCTTCAATTCAAGTGGGTAGGAGGAAAATTTATTCCTTCTAGTAAACAAAACGGACTGAGTCTTCGTGGGATTTATCTTGATTTTCCATAGCTTGAAATAGTTTTCAAGCCTGGATAGATGGGTTTGGAGGCAACTCGAAATAGCTTTCGGTTGCCAAGAAGAGCAATGATATATTAATTTAGCTATTTTTTATTTAAATACTAAATGTCTATCTAATCAAAAAGGAGGCGGTAACCTTGTCAACAAATCAGATCGATATATGCTTCATATGTTATTTTAATTACAATTAAAGTTGTTAAATTTTCCGTTTGTAAGAAAGGTAAGTTTTCGAGAAAATCTTAATAAAATATTTGCTTCTTAATAAGTGATGATATGGGATAAAGGACCGAGCTATTTACAAAGTAAATAGATCCAGACTTCATATAATAGTTGCTCCTTAAAAAGTGATGATATACGAGAAAGGACCGAGTTATTAACAAAGTAAATAGCTCTAGACTTCAAATAATAGCTGTTCCTTAAAAAGTGATGATATCCCATAAAGTTTCGAGCTATTTACAAGCTAACCAGCTCGGTAAACTATTTATTAAAAAAATAAATGAGGGGTAAATTAATTAAGTGTAAGAAAAAATTTGGTTGAAATTTATGTCGTAAGTTTTCCCTTTGTATGTTTTTATTAGCGAATTTCCTGAAAGGAAATAGAGCTATTGGTCCCGTACCGAAGTCAAAATTTCGCAAAAATTTCTTCAAATGTCCATCGATCCTACCTTGTAGATGTCAAAAATCACCATCTGTAAAATTTATATATATATATCTATGGACTTATATATATATATATATATATATATATATATATATATATATATGTGTCTGTAATCACTCTAGCGGTCACAGTTTTCATTTTATCGGAATGAGATTTGGTATTTAAAGCGCTTTTGGTATTCAAAAGGTCAAGTTCGTTAATGGGTAAAATCGGACCAGAGGAACGGGGGTTTTAGAGGAAGGGGGAAACTCAAAATTTGACATATCTCCCTTAATATTCGAAAAATCGAAAATTTTATAAGAAGTAAAGTTGTAGGTATTCAGTTTTACTGTAATTTTGTTTCTTATCATTTTTTCTGTAACCCTAATATTTACAAAAATATTGACGGTTTAAGATTGAAAATTAAATTCTTCAATATCTCTGTACGCATTAGAGTTTGAGCAAAAATGATAAGGTGATGAAATGTAGAAAACATGATTTTCTACAACTTTGTTTCTTACGCATTTTTCGATTGTTCAAATATTAAGAGAGATATTTTAAATTTTGTGTTTTCTTCTATCTTTATGCACCCCTTTTCTATTGACGTATGTCATTTATTAATAAAATTGGCCATGCAAATACTAAAATCAGATACGACATTTCATTTTGATCAGACTAACATTGTGACCGCTAGAGAGTAATTTATTTATTCCAAGGAAATTCGCTAAGTTGAAGCAGCTCCTGCGTAACGAATTTTTAAAATTTTATAACGCGGCATGTTTAAAAATATTTGAAATCATCAGAAAAATTAACTTGCCGCGTTATAAAATTTTAATAAAAACATACTGTACAGAATATTGTACAGAATCTCATATATGTAAGGTATACAAGTGTTACACATACAAGTGTTACACATTTAATTGTTTTATTAATAAAAATTCGTTACGCAGGAGCTGCTTCAACTTAGCGAATTTCCTTAGAATAAATCACTCTCTAGTGATCACAATTTTAGTCTGATCAAAATGAAATGTCATATATGATTTTAGCATTTGCAAGTCCAATTTTCTCAATAAATGACATACGTCGAGGCGAATGGGGGGAGGTATCAAAAAAGAAGAAAACACAAAATATAAAATATCTCTCTTAATATTAGAACAATCGAAAAATGCGTAAGGAATAAAGTTGTATAAAATCAAATTTGCTACAATTCATCACCTTATCATTTTTGCTCAAACTCTAATGTGTACAGAGATATTAAGGAATTTAATTTTCAATATTAAACCGTCAATATTTCTGTAAATATTATTGTTACAGAAAAAATGATAAGAAACAAAATTACAGTAAAACTTAGTACCTACAACTTTACTTCTTAAAAAATTTTTCGATTTTTCAAATTTTAAGGGAGATATCTCAAATTTTATGTTTCCCCCTCCCTCTAAACCCCCCTTTCCCCTGGTCCGATTTTACCCATTAACGAACTTGACCTTTTGAATATCAAAAGCGCCTCAAATACCAAATCTCATCCCGATAAAATGAAAACTGTGACCGCTAGAGTGATGACAGACACATATATATATATATATATGTATATATATATATATATGTCCATAGATATATATATATAAATTTTTCAGATGGTGATTTTTGACATCTACTAGGTAGGATCGATGGACATTTGAAGAAATTTTTGCGAAATTTTGACTTCGGTACGGGACGAATAGCTCTATTTCCTTTCAGGAAATTCGCTAAAACACAAAAATTGCAGGACAATTTTTAATGCGTGTTACCTCAGAACTCCGTCATTTATGAATCGATTTTGATATTTTTGTTTTAAAGGGTTTGATTTCCCATTGTCCCCAATATTATACTACAACCATACTATATTGATGTTTTAGCCCTTCAAAAAGCGACCAGAGCCAGTTGACGTAATATAACGCGAAGCGGTCTCCTTTGTAAATGTGAATCTAAAAAGAGTAAAGTATCGCGAAGCGAAAGGAACGCATAGCATACGCGAAGCATATGCGAAGAGTAACATAACGCTACGCGTTTTGTGCGAAGCCATTGGCTTCGTATATTTAAGCCTTTCAAAAATTATTGATATCCGACCAAAAACATAAATGTAAGAAAGGGCCGAGTTTTCGGGAAAATCCTTAATGTAATAGTTCCTTCTTAAAAAGTGATGATATGAGAGTAATGACCGAGCTATTTACAAAGTAAATAGCTCTAGACTTCATATAATAGTTGCTTCTTAAAAAGTGATGATATGGAAGAAAGGACCGAGCTATTTACAAAGTAAATAGCTCTAGACTTTATATAATAGTTGCTTGTTAAAAAGTGATGATATGGAAGAAAGGACCGAGCTATTTACAAAGTAAATAGCTCTAGACTTCAGATAATAGTTGCTCTTTGAAAAGTGATGATATCCCATTAAAGAGCCGAGCTATTTACAAAGTAAATAGCTCGGTAAACTATTAACTAAAAAAAATAATGAGGGGTAAATTGATTAAATGTAAGAAAAAATTTGGTTTAAAATTATTTCATAAGTTTTCCCTTAGTATGTTTTTAAAATTTTATATAGCGCGGCAAGTTATTTTTTCTGATTTCCAATATTTTAAAACTTGCCGCGTTATAAAATTTTAAAAACATACTAAGGGAAAACTTATGAAATAATTTTAAACCAAATTTTTTCTTACATTTAATCAATTTACCCCTCATTATTTTTTTTAGTTAATAGTTTACCGAGCTATTTACTTTGTAAATAGCTCGGCTCTTTAATGGGATATCATCACTTTTCAAAGAGCAACTATTATCTGAAGTCTAGAGCTATTTACTTTGTAAATAGCTCGGTCCTTTCTTCCATATCATCACTTTTTAACAAGCAACTATTATATAAAGTCTAGAGCTATTTACTTTGTAAATAGCTCGGTCCTTTCTTCCATATCATCACTTTTTAAGAAGCAACTATTATATGAAGTCTAGAGCTATTTACTTTGTAAATAGCTCGGTCATTACTCTCATATCATCACTTTTTAAGAAGGAACTATTACATTAAGGATTTTCCCGAAAACTCGGCCCTTTCTTACATTTATGTTTTTGGTCGGATATATTTTTATGTATACAAAAAACTTAATGAATTTTGAAATATTATGCTTAGAAGGCGGTGATATTAATGTATATAATGATTAATAATGTGCTATTAGTTTATAGTTACTGTGGCAACGACAATCAAAATTTTATAATTCTTTTTTAGAAGAATAGTTTCTGTGGAAATGAAAAATTGAACGAAAATTTTAACCGTCTCCAAAAAAAGGAGGACCTTCTATGTTCAACTATATGTATTTTTTTAAAGTGTGCTCACCGATTTCTCAGCCAATTGTGGATCGATTTTGAAAATTCTTATTTTGTTTGAGAGAGTATACTCTCGAGATGGTCCCATTGTCACCAAGTCCTAATCTGACGAGAAAATCCCATGGGAATCTAAGGAAGGGAAACCGACTTTAAACCGCTCTTGAGTTATCGTATCCACAGACGGACATGTAGAAATACGATCAATATTTTTAAGTGTTACAAAGTCGCGATCAAACTTAATATACCTTACACATTTACATGTACTGTAAATGTCTTTTGGATTAAATCTGTATATTGTTATTGTCAGCTTTTTAGTGTAATGAGTTTTTGTGTTTTTTGAAGTCGGTTGAAGTTTTTATAAAATATATTTCATGTATTCGTGTTAAACAAACACAAAATATAAAATATCTCTCTGAATATTGGCACAATCGAAAAATGTATAGCGGCTAAAGTTGTAGAAAATTAAGTTTGCTACAATTCATTAACCGATCATTTTTCTCAAACTCTAATGTGAACAGAGATGTTTAGAATTTTAATTTTCACTCTTTAATTGTAAATATTTCTGAAAAATAATAAGAAACAAAATTACAGTCAAACTTAGTACCTACAACTTCACTCCTGATAAATTTTAAAATTTTTCAAATATTGAGGGAGATAGTCAAATTTTGTGTTTTCCACTCCCTCAAAACCCCCGCTCCCCTCGTCCGATTTTACTCATTAACGAACTTGACCATTAGAATACCAAAGCGAAAGTTATATATTTGTAATATTCCGTAAGTAATTTATGTGCAAAATAAAATCGACTGTGTTTTTCCAATTTATGTTCACGAACAATAATAGTGAATAATAATTAATTTTAAATTATTATTTTGTTTAACTACCATAGCGACTCAAATATCAAATTCAATTCCAATCGGAATAAAACTGTGACCGCTAGAGAGTCCACAGACATTTAAAGAAAAGTACATATGTATATATGTATATATATATATATATATATATGTACTTACTATATACTGTATATATGTATATATATATATATATATATATATATATATATATATATATATATATATATGTACTTTTCTTTAAATGTCTGTGGACTCTCTAGCGGTCACAGTTTTATTCCGATTGGAATTGAATTTGATATTTGAGTCGCTTTGGTAGTTAAACAAAATAATAATTTAAAATCAATTATTATTCACTATTATTGTTTGTGAACATAAATTGGAAAAACACAGTCGAATTTATTTTGCACATAAATTACTTACGGAATATTACAAATATATAACTCCGTGAAACAGACTGTATAACCTTTACCGGTCAATGATAAATTGCATGAGAAATTTTTTTTATTACAATTACTATAAGGTAAATTTTTGATGTGGAATATTCCCTTCTAAAGTTACAGACAAATTGATTCCCGTGGACAATAATTGAACTTAAAGCTCCGTACTAGCGGTTAAACTGTATTTTGACATATAATGAAAACTGTAATCAACACAAAAACCATATAAACCAAAAGATGGTATATAATGAAACATAATGATGAAATAAAGATATATCCTTCTAAAACAAATTTTAATTGGTTATTGTTTGGAACTTTGTATTTTTTGTAGTTCATAAAAAGTAAGTTGAATTTGATATTAAGTTAATTAACCTTCCGCTCATGTGACAACATATAATGATTATTATATCGTTTCAACTACGGCTCTACACAAAAGAACAAAGTTTTCGTTTGTTACATACCAAAAAATACATTTTGCGACATTGACTAACATCGAAGTTTCATATTGATTTTGTTGTCGGTAGTTTTTATTTCATGCTGTATCATATATTTTGTTACTAACTTTTATGAAAGATATAATTCCGTTTTCATCATTTACAATTACGTTAAGTTTTTGAAATAATAATATCTTTATTTTAATAATTTTTGTATAAGGGAAGAAGAAAATACAAAATATAAAATATCTCTCTTAATATTAGAACAATCGAGAAATGCATAAGGAATAAAGTTGTAGAAAATCAAATTTGCTAGAATCATCACCTTATCATTTTTTCTCAAACTTGCTACAATTCATCATCTTATGATTTTTGCTCAAACTCCATCACTATGTATACAGAGATATTAAGGAATTTATTTTATATAAGTAAATATTAGAAAAAAATATAAGAAACAAAATTACAGTCAAATTCAGTACCTACAACTTTACATCTTATAAATTTTTCGATTTTTCAAATATTAAGGGAGTTATGTCAAACTTTGTGTTTTCCTCTCCCTTTAAACCCCCCTTTCCCTTTGTCTGATTTTACCTATTAACGAACTTGACCTCTTGAATACCAAAAGCGCCTCAAATACCACATTTCATTACGATAAAATGAAAACTGTGACTGCTGATTACAGACACATATACATATATATGTTTATATATATATACATATATATATATATATATATATATATATATATATATATATATATATATATATATATATATATATATATGTACATATATATATATATATAAATATCCATATTTATATATATATATGTCCATATATGTCCATATGTCCAAGTTTGCTACAATTCATCAACTTATGTCAAATTTTGTGTTTCCTCCTCCCTTTAAACCCCCCTTTCCCCTTGGCCGATTTTACCCATACTAAGTTTTACTATAATTTTGTTTCTCATTTTTTCTGTTACACTAATATTTACAGAGAGTTTCAGCAAAAATGATAAGGTGATGAATTGTAGCAAACTTTATTTTCTTCAACTTTATTCCTTATACATGTTTCGATTGCTCTAATATTAAGAGAGATATTTTATATTTTGTGTTTTCTTCTTTCTTTATACTCCCTCCCCCCCCCCGAGCCCCATTCCCCCGACGTATGTCATTTATTAATAAAATTGGACCTGCAAATACTAAAATCATATATTACATTTCATTTTTATCAGACTAAAATTGTAACCGCTAGAAATTGATTGATGTATTCTATGGAAATTTGCTAAGGTGAAGCAGCTTCTGCGTAACGAATTTTTATTTTTTTTTCATATTTGTAAAAAAATTAACTAAATTATCCTTTAATTAGTTTTATTTTCATAGACACCTTATAATTATATATAAGGTTGGTCACCAATTGAAAAAGTTCTTTCCATTATACAAGGATATTTTGTGGTCAACTTTTATCTAAGGGGTTTCTTTGTTAAATGGTGGGGGAATTTATGTAGTGGACTCGCTACCTTATCTTAACTCACTCACTTTGCTAACTCACTATACATGCCCTTTGTTGTTTCGTCAAAATTATTTATTAGGCCAAATAAATTTTGATTTAAATCTCAAAAATCTGTCTATTGAATTTATTGTAAAAATAAGTTGTAGATAATTGAAACCATCTCTTTTCTACTTTAACAAATTTATTATATATAGTTATACAATATTCCGTAATTTTTTGTATCATATTATTGACTATTTCAACTATTTGAAACACTTAAATTATTTATAGTATTATACTTTAATGTCTATAAAAGTTTTTGTGATTCTCGTTCGATATTTTCCAACTCTCAAAAGTTGATAAATTAAATTATAATAAAATAAAATTCCTTAAAGCAATATAACATATTCCATTTAAAATAATATGCCTTTATGTTTTGTATAAAATTAATTTATTAAACTTTTACGTTCCAACTTAGAACAGAAAATCCACAAACGCATAATAATCAACATATAACATGATGTTTGTTAATTGAATGCAGAATAAATAGTTTAGAATTTAAATGTCTACGACAGTTTGTAATTTTCGATTCGAAAATAATTTCATCATTCCTAGAACGTTTGGCCACAAATATTGATCATTTTTTTAGCGAATTTCCTCCAAAGGAAATGCAGTTATTGTTTTTGCACCAATGTTGGAATTTCGTAAAAATTTCTTCAAATGTCCATCGATCCTACCTATTACATGTTAAAAATCACTATCGCAAAAATTTGTATATATGTATATATATACATTTATATATATATATATATATATATATATATATATATATATATATATATATATATATATATATATATATATATATATTATATATATATATATATATATATATATATATATTTACATATGCACTTTTTTTAAATGTCTGTGGACTCTCTATAGTGGTCACAGTTTTATTCCGATTGGAATGACATTTGGTATTTGAGTCGCTTTTGGTATTCTAAAGGTCAAGTTCGTTAATGGGTAAAATCGAACGAGGGGAAAGGGGGTTTAGAGAGAGGGGAAAACACGAAATTTGACTATCTCTCTTAATATTTGAAAAATCGAAAAATTTATCGGGAGTTAAGTTGTAGGTGCTAAGTTTTACTGTAATTTTGTTTCTTATCATTTTTCTGTTACACTAATATGTACAGAAATATTTACAATTAAAGATTGAAAGTTAAAATTCTAAATATCTCTGTTCACATTCGAGTTTGAGGAAAATGATCAAATTGAATTGTAGCAAACTTGATTTTCTACAACTTTACTCTTTATACATTTTTCGATTATTCTAATATTAAGAGATATATGAAATATTTTGTGTTTGACACAAATACACGAAATATATTTTATTGTTAAAAATTTTGATTGTCGTTTCCATAGTAACTATAAACTATAATCGTTATAAGTCGTTCTATTTTAGCTATTAATAAATTTAATTTTTGCAAATACTAAAGTCATATCAGATATTATATTTCATTTTGATCTCACGAAATGACCGCTAGAGAGTGATTTATGTATTCTAAAGAAATTCGCGAGTGATTTATTATTCTAAAGTTGATGCAGCTTCTGCGTAACGAATTTTTTTCAATTTTATAAATGATTTGTGCCTTAATGAATTTTAAAATTTAAAAAACTGAAGAAACTTGTTCCCATCTTCTAAGTTTGATTATTATTGAAGTTTAGTTATTTTTATCTATTTTGTTTATTTGTATGTTTTTATACCCGGTATACATAAATATACCAGGGTATATTAAGTCTAGTTCCGGCTTTGTGACGATTGAAAATATTGATCGTAGAAAAAAAATTTTGTTTTAGATGTTCATAAAAGGATCTAATTAGTCCATTTCCGCATATCCAACTGTCCGCACACGATAACTCAAAAACAAAAAGACATAACGAACTGAAATTTCGTTTGTGTTCAAGATCAAAAAAAGTGAGGTGAAGTTCGTAAATGGGCAAAATCGGATCATGTTTGGGAAAAATGGGTAAAATTGCCCATCTTTGAATCCGTAATAGATAGAACAAAAATTAAAATACAAAAAATTTTCCTTTTTTATAAATAAATAACTTTTGTAATAAACTTTTTTACATAAATTCAGTATATACCAGGTATTTAAGTAATTAACTCAGTTAGTTGTTATTTTCACTTGTTTTAATTTAATTTATGTGTTCTATTCTTTAGTAAGATATCAAATTCTTTGTATGGATATTTGTAACCATTTTTCCAAAAGCCAATGGAAAGAGCGATATATATTTTTTTTGAATTAGATGAATTCATGATGAAGTGCTGTTGGTAAATTTTCGGTTAACACATGTAACTTCAGATGTAAGTGTTCATGCGAATGATTTGGTGAGCAAGCGCAGTAGTATTTTTTAGCGAATTTCCTGAAAGGAAATAGAGCTATTGGTCCGGTACCGACTTCAAAATTTTGCAAAAATTTCTTCAAATGTCCATCGATCCTATATATCCTATGTACATATCCTATATATATATATATATATTTATATGTATATATACATATATATATATATATATATATATATATATATATATATATATATATATATATATATATATATATATATATATATATATATATATTTATTTATGTCCGTAATCGCTCTAGCGGTCACAATTTTAATCTGATTGGAATCAAATTTAGTATTTAAGACGCTTTTGGTATTCAAAAGGTCAAGTTCGTTAATGGGTAAAATCGGTCTAGGGTAAAGGGGTATTTAAAGGGAGGGGGAATCACAAAATTTGACATATCTCCCTTAATATTCGAAAAATCGAATAATTTATAACAAGTAAAGTTGTAGGTATTGAGTTTTACTGTAATTTTATTTCTTATGATTTTTTCTGTTACACTATTATTTACAGAAATATTGATAGTTTAAGATTGAAAATTAAATTCCTTAATATGTCTGTACACATTAGAGTTTGAGCAAAAATGATAAGGTGCTGAATTGTAGCGAACTTGTTTTCTGCAACTTTGTTTCTTACGCATTTTTCGATTTTTCTAATATTAAGAGAGATATTTTATATTTTGTGTTTTGTTCTTTCTTCCCCCCCCCCCACATTCCCCTCGACGTATGTCATTTAATAACAATATTGGCCTTGCCAATACTAAAATCATATACGACATTTCATTTTGATCAGACTAAAATTGTATCCGCTAGAGAGTGATTTATGTATTCTAAGGAAATACGGTAAGTTGAAGCAGCTCCTGCGTAACGATTTTTTAGCCATGATTTCAGTTTGATGAAATAGAGAATAATTCTATTTTGACAATTTATTTCATGAAATCTAATATGTAACGTAATATGTTAAGAATAGTGTTTACGAAATGTTTATACCGTACTTCCTTGTGATTGGTATACTCTGATCATGTAATTGAAGTGGTTGACAAAGAAAGAAATACTAAACAAAACGAGAGTTATAGCTATTAAGTCAAGTCAATTTTGTCGTATGGACAGTAATGTACCTTTAGTTATATCAAATATTTTTACAGCGATTGAAAACTTTCATCAAAACTTGCATGTGTAAAAACGGGCTTAGTCAATGAGTTAATTATATATTTATGCACTCCCTACTACTTTGAACCGTAACTTAAATATATTATCCACCACTTATTCGTATTCCAGGCATACGTAGTAATAGTTATAGATTGAAGGGCCAATGGTAATAAGGATATTAGTGACTGTTATGCGCGGGGGTATATTCGATGGAGATGGTGTCTTTTTACAGCAATTTATTAATTATTAACTTAGTAATTTATTAACGAATAATTATTTTACATAAATATTAATTATAATAGACTCTAATTTAAAATATAATGTATAAATATACTATATAAACGAGTTGAGGCGTAACTCGTTTGTGATAAGAAAATTTCGAAAAAAGTACATGATGGAAATAAACACTTTAGTATGGTACGTGCAGAGTTTAAACACAATTATATATACAGTCAGTCATAAGTATTGAAATAAATAATGTACAAATAAAAGTGGTAGACAAACATATCTATCTCGGAACAATGATATCCAATGACGGTAGATTTAATAGTGAAATAAAAAGCCGTCTAGCTCTGGCTAAACAATAAATGATTAGTATTAAGACAAAACACAAAGTTCTATTCAAATGTTCGATATTTACCACAGTCCATTTTTATCTCACTATATTGACCTCTTTTGGATGGATTAAATTTAAAAAATCCTTAATCATGTTTCTTATTATTTAACTGATTAGTTATGTTCCATGTCGGTAGAAGATTAAAAAATGTTTACACTTAACTTTCTGGATTTTCTTGAGAATAAAACTATTAAACTGTTTGAACATTAACATTCAAGGAATCTCAAAAATCAAAATAAGGCTCACACACAAATGTAATTTCCGATTCAGGTTTTGATGAAAAACTTAGTTAACTATTGGCATAGAATCAAATTCATTTGTATTCGACTTTATATGCGCGAAAGGGAAACTTATTTAAAAGTAGAAGGGCAACTTATTTAAACCATATTTTAATCATATAATTAATACTTAGTATTAAATATATGTTTCCTCCCATTCATTTTGAAAATAGACTGATCCACTCAAACTGTGACGATATTCGAGAGTTCTTTACAAATGAATTTAACTCCACAAGCGTGCATGTGGCCGATACTATGTTATGGTTGTGAGGGTTGGACAATAAATCGAAATTTGCTCAAATCAATAGATGAGATGCGTTTGAAACCTGGTGTTGGCGAAGAATTTTAAAAATATAAAACCTTTTTTGACAAAATGGAAACCCTACTTCAAAAATCAATAATTCTATAACAAAAAATGCACTAAAAAGTAAAAAAATTATTGCATATTCTTGTGCCAATTTTAGTTCACCTAAGCATAAATTTTTAAATATATATGTACAATTATTGTTATTTTTGGAGGGGGTGTCAGCATAGAGAAATTCACATAACTTTTGGACACCGCCTCCAAAAATAACAATAATTGTACATATATATTTAAAATAATTTTGCTTAGGTGAACTAAAATTGGCCATTTCTCGCTTTTTAGTGACTGAAGTTCTATAACTGATTTTATTTGTCTAAATATGGGTAGACCTACTAAACAACCAACTAATTTTTAGTGCATTTTTTAACACATTTTTTTTTATTTGTTTATTTTTTTTATTTTTAGTGCATTTTTTTACAGATTTTAAATTTTTTTTACAAGCATTTTGTTTTTTTTTTTTTTTAAATGTTTTTTTGGGGTCGGTTTTTTTTTTGTAAAAAAATTTTTTTAAGTCGGTTTTTAAAAAAATTTTCTTATTTTCCCATTATGAATGAGTATATCCTTCCAGAGCAAAGATAAATTCAACGTGTCAACAAGTGTCTACATTGTAAAGCTTAATATTTATGTGAATTAAATTAATCTTTTTAATTAAAAATCTCTGAATTTATAAAATATTTTGCAATAAAACCTATTTGTGTTTTGATTATTAAATCGTGATAAAATCTAATACTTATTGGTGAAATCGTTTAATTCTTTATGTATTACTTTTTTTTAAGGTTAAATAATTTTGTTAATAGTGACTAAATACAATCTATTTAAATCAAGTGTGAACCGCAAAAATTTTGGAGTTTGATAACATCTCAACGACGTAAAAATAAATTAAGTGGTTGTGAATTAGAAATTCTACAAAAAAAAAAAAAAATTCTAAAAATTCTATATAAAATAAAAGTTTTCGTCTAATAATAATAAATAGTGATTCAAGATAATTGTGACTTGGTTTATTGGTTTATTATTAAATTGCCGTGGCAAAGTGATCAGCGTGTTGGACTTGTAGTCATAAATGTCCATCAACTAACGGTTCAAACCTCGGCAGTATCGTACTATTATTACTTTTTAATTTTTATTTAATAATAAACAATGGATTTATTAACTGAGGATAACAAAGTTCTCTACGGCGTAATTTGTCAATACTTTAATGATAGATTAAGCTTAAACGAAAATAAAATTATGAATGAAATGAAAGAAATAAAGCAAATAAACCAGCAACTACAAAATAAATGTTCAGAATTGGAAAGAGTTGTTAATTCACAAAATGAAGTTATACTGCAACTGGAGAAAAAAATAAATGAAAATAATTTGATTATTCACGGAATAGATGAAGACTCCAATGGTGAAGGAAATATTGAAGAAACCGTTGTCCAACTTATAAATTCAAAGCTTGACTTAAACGTAACAAAAAGTGATCTTCAAAATTCATACAGGCTAGGAAAATATATAGCAGAATCTAAGCCCAGACCTGTTCGCATACAACTTCTAAATAATAAGGTTAAAAGCCAAATAATTAAAGAACGCACTAAATTGAAAGGCACAAAAATTTACATTAACGAAGATTTACCAAAGATATTAACAGCAAGGGAAGCTGAGAACAGGAAAAAACGACAGGAGAATTATACTAAAAAATTTAATACCCAAAGACCTAAACGCCCCATCCCACAATCATCAGAGGAAGGTGACGAAGTGGACAAGATTGTTCAAGATTTAAAAAAACCATATACCGCCATAGCATCTGTTGAAAAAAACTTCAAGTATTAAGTATGGTGTTTTGGAATATAGAAGGCATAAAAAAAAAGTTAAATAATGAAAATGTTAATAAATATTTAAATAAATTTAGTATTATTGGATTAATGGAGACGTGGTCTAGGGAAGGAGAAAATTTCAAGTTAAATGGATTTGAAAGTATTATTAAAAGTGGGGAAAGAAAATCGGGAAGAGGGAGATATCCAGGAGGCCTTGCAATTTTTTATCGAAATGAATTCCATAACTGTGTAAAAGAGATAAAAAGCTCTATAAATGGTGTTATCTGGATGCTTTTTTCATATGAACGAGTGAATCTACTAGTAGGAGTCATTTACCTTCAACCAGAAGGCTCAGAATATTGCGATAATAATTTTTTTGTCTTACTGGAAACTGAAATAATTGGCTTTATTCAATCATATCCGAATACTGAAATCGTAATTGGAGGGGACTGGAATGCTAGGATCGGGCGTGAATCTGATCTGATCTATCAAACAGAAGACCTTTTTAACCTAGAGCTCACCAACAAAAAATGGATTAAACCAAGAAGTAGTATGGATCAGGTCAAAAATTCTCATGGCACAAAGTTTTTGCAGTTTGTGAAAGATAATGGTTTAATCATATTGAATGGAAGAGTTAAAGGTGACAGTGAAGGGGAGTGGACATACGTGTCAAAGAATGGGAGTAGTGTGGTTGATTACGTATATGTATTACCGAAGGTTTGTGGGACAGTAATATTGATATGGCAATAGGAGAAATGTTTGAGTCACCGCATTTTCCTCTAGAAGTTTCAATAGCAATATCTAAAACTAATTATGAAATTGTACATAGTGATGATGATTATGCTCTTGCTAGATACAGGTGGTCCTCACAATCAGAATCCAGCCTATTTAATAAAATTAATAGCTCTGAATCGAATCTTTATCTCATTGGTATCGAACACATGATTAATACAAATAAAATAAATGAAGCCGCCATGTTACTACAAAAATGGATGAATTTTATATGTAGTGAGTTTGAAATCAAACATGGAATAATACATATGTGTCCAAAACACCCCTCGATAAATGGTATGATACAGAATGCAGAGAAAAAAGAAGAGAAGTGAAAAGAAACTTAAGAACAATGAGAAGATATAGGCATGATTTTAATAGGGAATTTTATTTAAAGAGTAAAACTGAGTATAAATTACTATGTGAGAGAAAGAAGCATGAGTATGAAATAGAATTTGTATCAACTATTAATGACGCTCTTAGTAAAAACAATACGAAGGCATTATGGGGACTTATCAACAGTAATAACTGTAAAACCAATCGTAAAAGTAAGAGTGGTAATATAAATCCTGATGATTGGATTGACCACTATGAACAATTATATGGAAATCATAGCTCAGATGACTCTGACGTGCTAAATACGACAGAATTGGAATCTTTTGCAAATAATGATAGCATTGAGATGGATATTCACGATATAGAATGGGCGATTAATTCATTAAAATACGGTAAGGCTGGAGGAATAGATGGTGTTCTTAACGAATGCATTGGGGTGGCACAAAAGTACTGTCATAAATTTAGCAGCATATTACTAAAACTATTTGCAACTATGATGCAGAACAAAAAATTCCCCAAAGTTTGGAACACAGGACTAATTGTCAATATTTACAAAGGCAAAGGTAATATAAACTGTCCTGATAACTATCGAGGACTTACCCTTACGCCTAATATAAGTAAATTTTATACCAAGTTATTGGCTACTCAAATACACCAATGGTGTACAGAAAATAATATTATTAATGAAAATCAGGCAGGATTTCGAAAAGGATATGAGGTCATGGATAATATATTAGTTTTGAAAACGATCATCGACCGTAATTTATTAATCAAAAGGTCCAAAATTTACCTCTGTTTCATAGATTTTGAAAAGGCATTTGATAGAATTGATCGTACTATGCTGTGGAAAAAACTGTCAAATATAGGCCTGGCCAGTAATACTATAGCCATACTCCAATCAATATACTCCAATTCAAACTGTTGCGTTATGATGAATAATTATACGACAACACGTACTTTCAATACATATCGTGGCTTAAAACAAGGCTGTCACTTGTCTGCACTTCTTTTCTTGATATACATTAACGATCTATACGATTCAATGAACGATATAAATAATTCCTCTCCATGTGTGCAAGGAAAGGAGATTAAGATTTTACTATACGCGGACGATGTTGTGATACTGTCAAGAACAGTAGGCGGAATGACTAGGATGTTGAAAGGAGTTGAAGACTATTGTACGAAATGGAATTTATCTGTGAATGTAAATAAAACAAGGACTATGGTAGTAAGTAATGGATGTAGGATCTCAGCAAAAGAGGTGTGGAATTATAATGGATACAAAATCGAAAATGCGAAATACTTTCAGTATCTGGGTGTAATTTTAACCCATAATGGAAAATTCTACACATCTACACATAGATTATATAAAAAATAGGGCCAAAAGTGCATTAATGAATATTCGAAAATTTGTCTATAAATACAACGAATTTCCATTCAAGATGATTTTAAACATGTTCAGTGTACTAATTCTACCTATAATCACTTACGGCAGCGAAATCTGGGCTCTGAACTGTAGCAGAGATCAATTTAGAATTGTGAATACATTTGCCTATAATTTTTATAAAGAAATATTTTGTGTCCCGAAGTCGACTCCTAATTCGGTAGTCAATATTGAGCTGAGTGTGACATCGATTGAGGATATGTGCAAGACTTACAAAAACTGTGTCTGAAAGGAAATTTGCAATTTACTACTAAAATGCAAGAGTTAAATATCGAGTCTTATGAAAATGTAAATAAAAATTTAATTAAAAAAACAATACTAGAGAGATCTATTCATAATTCTTTAATAGACATAAATGCAAAGAGTAGCCTCAGACTATATAGCAAATTGGCTCACTATCAGGGGGGTGCTAGATATTTGAACAATGTGGACAGGGATGGTAGGTATATAATCGCCAATTTTCGTGTGTATAGTTTTCGATGGAATTCAAGAAGAGCGAACGATGAACGTATGTGCGTTTTATGTGGAGGTCTCGAAAGTGTGGAACATTTGATTGAGGATTGTGAGGGTACTGCTGGATGCTTAAGAGATAAGGTTAACAAATGTAATCTGTATTCGTCTGTTAGCATATTAAATGAGCATGACCCAATAACTCTAAGCTATATAATTGAATACTTGAAATACATCCTAAATCGACGTCAATCCAATTTATAGAATTTACCACGTATTAAACTTGAATGATAATATTGTTTTTGTTTGCCTCTTTATCTGTTTGAAATTTTCTTATTTTCATTAATCTATTTAAAATATTGTAAATTATTTTATTAAGAATTGTTGTGAAATTATTTTATTTTATTAAGAATGTTATTTTTATTTATGTGGATACAATGTAGAAATTTAAAATTATTATAATTGTTATTATTTTTTTTGTAATTTTCAAATGTAATTAATTGATTATTATGTCAAATAAATGAAATGAAATATCCTTCCAAAAAAAAAAAAAATTCGCAGAAATATATATAATATTTCCAGGGGATCCCCACACAGAATGCGATTTGGTGGCAAAGGGACCAATCGGAAATCAAACTCTTTAAAACAATAAAAAATTCAAAATCGGTTAACGAAGTTCTGAGGTAACGAACATTAAAAAAAATAAAATACAGACGAATTGAGAACCATCCTCCTTTTTGAAGTCGGGTTAAAAATGGAATGAGTTTACATCAAACGACCAAGTGTGGAAAACATTGGAAGCAAAAACAAAACAACTAACAAATAGTATCTATGAAAGATAATTAGAAATACTAGGGCACATGATTAGAAAGGGGGAAATGGCAATGCTAACACTGACTGACAAGGTGGAAGGAAAGAAAGGCAGAGAAACAGGATGCCTAAGTTTTTAAAATAGTCTAATATCAAACAATCTGAAGCCCAACCAGTTTATTCATCTGGCTTACGGTCATCGAAAATGGAGGAGCATGTGGGTCAATGCCTGTTGTAAACAGATATGACACTGTTATCATCATCATACAGTCATCGCGGCGAAAATTAACAAATTTAGCTTTAACAGTTTGAACATAACATTTACCTTTAACACGCTTAAATGCAGATATTCCATAAAGTAGTTATTTATAATTTTTTATTTTTGATACAGCAATGAGAAAATAAAAGAATTTAGTTGCATATAGACGTAACGATAGTGGTGACATGTGTCAAACGCCACCAAAGTCACGTATAGAGTTTTGTTTTTCATTAATATTGAATTGTATGTATATATACACAATCATATATTGGCCGGGGCCATTATAGAATAAAAACATACATTTTTTTAAATGTGCACTGCACATGACCTTTATGGATGATTGCATGAAAATATGTAAAATTAATAAACCAATACAAGCACTCTTCTCAGCATCTCACTCAGTTGTACCAACTGTAAACTTTGTTGATACTAATTGCCAGACTTCATATCATGAATATAATATTAGTAAAATAAAATAAAATAGGATAAATGTAAATTAATTATAATTGAACGATATTTATTTATTATTTTCTGAATTTCTAATATTACTTTGACTCTTTATTAGCAATGAGTATCAAATTTTGTTTTTGTAAAGTTTGTTATGACTAACATGCTCTATACATTAATATGGGACGTTTTCCTACGCAATCTCAGGCGTGTTTATAAATACCAACTTCCTTCATTAATTTTAATCAATTCATACTCAAAAAATTGAAAGTATTTCAGCTACTATACCATAAATTTAAGCTCCGGCGAGAGGAGGTGTAGGGGGTGGGGTAGTCCCCTAGGCCCGGGCAAAGAACGGGGGTCCGGTCAAAGCCAAAACTTAGTTTTTCAAATAATTGGCT
Source organism: Nineta flava (assembly GCA_963920215.1). Lineage (NCBI taxonomy): Eukaryota > Metazoa > Arthropoda > Insecta > Neuroptera > Chrysopidae > Nineta > Nineta flava. The sequence continues at coordinate 26,241,928 of OY986044.1, read as the reverse complement.
AAAGTGGTCATATTATCAAATATATTCATAGGATCACTGTTTTACAAATGAATTTAATAGTATTATATTAAGTGCTCATTACAATAATAACGCGTAAATCCTGCATTTAAATTAACATATATACAATATCTTACCCTCGGGGCCCGTTCTGGCTCTCGCCGGGCTTCTTAACCTATACTATAGATTATAGAACAACAGATGATATAGCCATTATTTCATTCATATAGCCATTAATTCTAATATTAAAACTGTAAATATTTTTGTGGATATATTTTAGTTTATCATTAAAAATGGGTTATAGATTATTAGTAAACATTATGTTTAATTACATTGAGTCACTCGTGTAAATCATTTGTGCAAACGTTGATGGTTTTAAATGAGAACACATTTGCATCTTAAAAGAACGACAAAATAAAAATTTAAAAGCGACGGTATTATTGGCTTATATGGTAAGTAGAAGAGTCATGTCGGTTCTGGCGCAAGCTTCAAAGCTTGGCCAACAGAGGCAGTGGTGGCGCTGCAATCGGCGAGTTTGTAGTTGTGAACTTTGCTTACAGAGAGAGTGGTGCTGTTTGAGACCTTGCGATCGTATTGGTTAGAGATAAGAGTGAGAGAGAGTGGGTGGGTTTTGGAGAGGGCGGGGCACGTGTTTTGGTGGTGGGTATTCTCGAAGACTTAAATTAGAAATAGCGATTACAACGGGAAAATTTTTTGAGTGATAAGTTCGTACAATAAGCGGCGGCAAACATTTGATGTTAGTTTTAATTGGTTTAGTGCATTAATCATGAAAAACAAAATGGAAGACCTAGTTAGTGTTTTAATTAGGAAAGGCGGTTGCAACGTGGTGGCTTCTATCGCAAGAGTCTATTTTAGATTTATCTAGAGCACGGTAGTGCGACAGGACGAGTTTAAGGGTTTTTTGGCCTTCGCGCTTACACTACTATTACTTATCATTACTTATCGAAAAATCAGAGCCGATTTGACACCGAAATATATTCTGAACGAAAAGAGCTACAGTGCTAGTTTTTCGACTATAAGCTATATAGGGGATTAAAAGAACAAGTTTTTGCTTTTCATTAAGAAATAAACAGTTAAGAAGTTATTCGCATTCAAAAGTAGTTAAAACGCGGGAACGCACGAACTTTTGCATTTTTGTTTTGGTAAAATTAACATAAGAAATATTGCTGCTCTATGATTGGTCCATACTTTCTATATATATACTTAAAATTTAGCACACACCACTTGTGAGATTTGTGCACGGTTTTTTAAAACTTTGTTGCTCCACTTTCAGAATTGCTTAAAATTGCATTAAATAAGTATCTTTGGGACAATTTAATTTTTCCAACGGAACATATGGAAAACCAAAAGTTTAATTGATGTGTATAAGTTTAAGCCACTTCCTGAAATTTGAGAAGGATGCTGTTTTTTGCATTCGACGCGAAATATCTTAAAACCTCTTTGTAGATCGATAAAATTCAATTTCTCAACGCAACATCCGAAAAAATGGGAAAAAACAAAAAATTTTTCTATATATGTACTTCAAATTTAACAATACTTTTGAGAGGTGTGAACAATTATTTAAAACTTTGTTGCTCTACCTTCAGAAATGCTAGAGGGATGCGGTTTTTTGCAATCGACGCAAAATTTCTGAAACCTTAATAGAAACGGAACAGTTCTGAAATTTATTCGATTGTAAGAATATTGTTTATCCTGACATATACCAGGAAAAAAGTTCATATTCTATTCCAATCGATTTAAATGTTAATTAACAGTTACCGGAAAAAAAAACGAAATAAGTATATATTTTTTATTATTTGTATATACTTTAGCGTCACAATACAATACTTGTAAAATTCCATTTAGGTTACGTAAGACAGATTCGAGAGAAATAGCGTATAAATGTTATTGAATTCTTAATTAAATATTGATAAGAAAAAATTAACTCGTCAACCAGGAATCCAGCTTCGACCCTCTGGATATCCAGTCCAGCGTAATTATCGCCACACCAAAGACGATTCTGATGTAGGATCCAAATGAACTATTTGAAATAAGTTTACATTATACGACATTTGGTGATAAAACTAATAGCAGAATAAAAATCATCTAATGGCACACCACTTCGCATTAATAAATATTATTTCATAAAGTATTTAAAAACTATTGACTTCTCTCAACAGAAAGAATAAATATGGAGAGTATTCTTAAAAGTTTTCCTTTTAAATTTTATGAACTTTAGTCACATCGTTTTGTTGTATTTTGTAGCACACACACACAACACCAAAAGAGCTCCATTTTATGTATACCATCTGCGCTCGTTACACATACAAACATTTTTTATGATTTTGTCAATAAAGAATGTTGCATTTTCTTTTACACTTCTGGTGCACAGAATTATATGAGTTGACATTTTATGTTTTGTGATCGCAATCGTAAGAGAAATCAATATGGAAATATTCATTTAAATTTATGTCTCATTTTGGAAAAAGTTATTTTATGTGGTATTTGGTTATAAATGTTTGAATGTTTGAGTAGTCGAATTACGTCTTAAATGAATCATAGTGAAATGGTGTTCATTAATCTCGATAATGCAGTAAATGTGAGATCAGTTACTCAAGGACTAAGTTTGGTGTATAACGACATTTTGAAAAATATAGGTAGATAGATTCAGTGATCATTTTATGTTTGTTAATTTTGTGACGTACTATTTACTCCATGTATATTTGAATGAGATGAATATTTATCCCTGGTAATGTAACTTAAAGTTGCATCGATTTAGTCGAGAGAGAGTAAACCCGTTTTTACTCATGTAACTTCAGACGCTTCGGAATGCAACAAAGAGGCTGTCTCTCGATGCACTGAGGCTGAACAGGCTGCAACTGCGGGGGGTTATCGGATTCATTACCGGGAATTGTACCCTGCGGAAGCATCTGCACCCAATGGGACTCCATAACGGGTCCATTGTGTGCAGATTGTGTGGCGAGAAGTAAGAAACATTCAGCCACATTATCTTTGACTGCGAGCCTCTAGGTTACAGCAGGTACAGAATATTCGGTGCATCTCACCCCGTATATGTGAACCTTCTGGAAGACTTGATAAGCAAGCTATGGCCAACGTATGTGAGAAGCGAGTATCGTCAGGATGAGGTAGAAGGGGGAGCACAATAGACCATAAGGTCGAAGTGTAATACTTTTTAGACCCCAAGGTGTATCTATCTATCTATCTATTCATGATAATAGATTTGGTGAGAAATCGCAGTGGTACTTTTATACCCAGTATATGTACATATACTGGGTATAATATCTGGGAACATATATCTGTCCGTCTGTCTGTGAACCCGATAACTCAAGAACGAAAAGAGATAAGGAGTTGAAATTTTTTTATGTGTTCTACAGCAAAAAAGTCAGGTCAAGATCGTTAATGGGCAAAATCGGAACGTGTTTCCCCCGCTAGGATGGGGGAAATATACACTAACGTTCCAAAAAAAAACCGAGCTGAAATGTTAATTTTCATACATTTCATAAAACTCCTCACTTTTGTAACTCTCTGCATATTGTATAACTTTGTACCCAATATCAGTGTTCTTGTATATTGCATTAATATCAGTGTACATCAATCCTTTCTACATTCTGCGCATTGTCCTTATAATTATCCTTTCTACTCATTATGCAAATCCATTTTTCCATACAGAACTTTGGTCCTAATTTTTACAGAAAATTTTTTTTAATAATTTCAAAACACTATTGTTTTCGAAAGGAATAAACTTTTTTCATATTGTTTGGCTACATTCAAACATAAACAATTTTGTGACTTTTTAAAATAAAATTAATATTTTAAAATGTATAAGCTTTTAAAAAGTCACAAATTTGACCATTAAACAACCACCAAAATCTTTTTAAAAAGAAGGGTTTTTAGATTCAACATTATAAAGATAAACCCATAATCCCAAATATTTTTATTGTAAAAAATATGAAAAGAAATTTTTCCGTTCGTAAACAACTATTTTTGAGAGTATTTAAACAATTTCGCTTTTAAAAAAGGGATAAAATTTCACTGTGCAAAAATTGCATTTTTACGATTATTACAATGAAAGAAAAAAAAATCAATAACAAAAATCGTATCAATAAATTTTAGTACGATATTATCCGATACGGTATTATGAAACGGTATTAGCCTCTGCTATAATGTTATTTAAGTCCGTTTACATATTATTATTATTAATATTAATATGTTTTGTCACTCAATGGATGTTTATACTGTATTGGATGTTTATTCATTATATATATCGGATATTGTAATGACGGTAATTTCATCAAAATTTAAAGATTCTAAAATTTTTTTAATTTAATTTTTAACAGAGATACACGTAGAGTATTTATTTAAAGAACTATTTTTAAGGGCACGAAACATATTTTTTTAAACTTTTTGATGAATAGATTTTAGAAATTACCCGAATAAAAGTTGTTTTGTTCTTAGACGGATATCTTATAGTGATCTTATTTTTTATTCATTTTATTCTTCATAAATTATTTCTATAGACTATGTTTCTCAAAAAAAACAATCTTAGCAAATATAGACTTAATTACTCAGTTTTAATGAGAGGGAGCTCTTTTCTGACAAAAGGGCTCCCTCTGAGCCTTCCCCTGGGAGCCTCTTTTTCAAAGGGGAGCCCTTTGAAAAGTTGATCTTAAAATAACCTTGAAGGTCCTGGTGTTAAGTAGAAAGTTCGTTCAGATCATTTTTACCAAAAACGAAATCAAAATTTCCTTGAAGAAATATTCAGGTGCCTTGATTTAAATGAGCATTCTGTACAAACCTCAAAAAAAATTTAAGAATGTGATTTATATTATATAATTCATAATTTCAATGTTGTCCAGTACAGTTGTTATTGTATTTAATATTTATACCAGTTAATATATTTTTTTGTATTTAAATATAACAAAGATAAGTAATATATTTTTAACGTGTTTAAAATGAAATGGAATTAAAACTTAATTTATATTTTTTTAGAGAACAAACATTTTAATTACTCGTGTGTAGAAACAGAATAAGCCTATAAAAAATATATGTATGTTAACACATATAAAGTGTTATATCGTTCTCTTATATATAAAAATGGTATAAGTAGATATCATGGTTCTTGTCCATCAACTTGAGAAACAAATCAAAATAGCATTAACACTGTTGACACCATATGACGAAGATATGATAATATATAATATGCAGATTTACAAAGCCTTAGATAGATAGATTGTACAAGATGCCCTGGACAGCGAGAAGAGTGATGCCTAAAGATGTGAGAGGAGTGAACAGAATTTTTGTGTATTGACTAGGAATTGGTAGGATATGCGGCTGTAGCTGACAATGATAGGAACTATGCCGATATTCATCTGGAGTTCGTGAAGGAAACTGCAAAAAATCTTCACAAGCACAGGCGGTTACTTTGTTCTTGTCCATACGCCGACAGTTTAGTCAATTAACCGCCTCTTTTTTTTCTTTATAATTGACAAACTGCCGATGTCGGGATTCGAACCCATAGCCTCCCAGTTTCCAAGTAGGCATACTGCGCAGATATAATGCCTTAGACAGCTCGGCCACTTGGACTGGTTACAAAAGCCTTACTATGTTCTAGCACGACTATGTCATATTCGGTAGGGTTATCCCTGGACTATCTAGGGGATGGTTTTTATACTTAAAACTTAATTTCTGATCTGTAAGCAAATTAGTTTTTGACGTTTTGTACATTTTGCTGTATTTATGAAACAATAATTCTACATGAAAATATCAATTAAAAAATTATTAAAAAAATTAACCTCCTATTAAGCTCCATACTAATTCGCCACATCATCATCATCATTGCATCTCTTTCATAAACATTACATACAACATTTGAACTGCGATCTCTGAATACATGTGGAGAGTCATGCAATTAATTAAAGTATCATTTATTATGTAATGTTAATTATACTTTTCGGTTTTTATGTATATGAGTATTATACATTAATGTAACCATAACTGAAGCATTTTCAAAAGCTTCATTATTTATGGAATAATGATAATAATTATTATTATAATTTATTAATAAAAGGTCGATATAGATGCTTGTTATGCCATAAAAAAAATATATATTCGTACAAACCTTTTAAGATCTATATAAAAATTCCTTACAAAGGTTAAAAGTATAATTCAGATTGTACAAAGTTAAGTCTATGAGATCAGCTCTTATCTTTTGTTTGAATTTAAAAATATTTTCAATTCCTTGAATGTGCTCTGGGAGTTTGTTATAAATTTCTAAACTCACCATAACATGGATTTTTATGATTAATAATATACAAGTAACAAATATTTGTTTGAACGAAAATTTTTTGATTGAAATTATTTACGTTTAGTCAAATTTTCAATCGATTGAACGATAATATACTTTTAAGTAAAATTTAATTTAACGCAGGAGCTGCTTCAACTTCTGCTGAATTTCCTTAGAATATATAAATCACTATGTAGCGGTCATAATTTTCGTATGATCAAATTGAAATATAATTAATATCTGATATGATTTTAGTATTTGCAAAAATTAAATTTCTAAATAGCCAGAATAGATCGATATATAATGATTATAGTTTATAATTACTATGGAAACGACAATCAAAATTGTCATTTCAAAATTAAAACAAAATTTTAATAAAATAATTTTATAGTTATCTTGTAGTAGAGTAGAGTTTCTGTGGAAATGACAAAATCAACACAAATTTTAACCAACTCTAAAAAAAGAAGGAGGAGATTCTATGTTCGACTGTAAAGTAATGTAACAACTAACTGAGTTAATTGTTTGAATACCCAGTATATACTGAGTTGTATATCAATGTATATCAATTATATATTCAAAATGTTAACAATTCGCTTTCCGAGGAACATTTAATCACAAATTATGAGAAAACTCTTGAGTTTATGAAAAATATTTTCAAACAAAACTTGTTTATTTTAAAAAGAAGATTTTTTGTTAACAAGTTTTTTTTCTATCTCTTACGGTTTCAAAGATGTATATATAACCCCCCCCCCCTCCCATGTGAAGGAAAAAATCACGTTCCAATGGTTCCAAAGGATAAGCACTTTTGTCCATTTTGACCAAACACAATCCGATTTTGCCCATTTACGAACTTGACCTTATTTTATTGCTCTAGAACACATTTCAGCTCGTAATCTCTTTTCGTTCTTGAGTTATTGTGTCCACAGACAGACAGACAGACCGACACGCGGAAATGTTACTACACAGCTTATATTCCGAGTACGCACATTAAGGATAGCCGTAAAATATCTTGTTTAGCAGATGGCTGCTAAAAAACGAGACCATTTACAGATTGATACAGTGCATGGTCATCAAACTGTACCCTTTTTTACCGACGAAAAGAAGGAGGTCCTCAATTCAACCTCTATATTTTTTTTACGTATGATCACGCATAACTTTTTACAGAGTAGTCCGATTTTGATAATTCTTTTTTTGTTGGGTAGCGCATTCTTTAAAGTTGGCCCCATATAGATTTGAAAAAAAATTCAAAAATTAGCCACAAAAAAAAAAGACTTCACGCCGCTTCCACTAAAGAACAAATATCATAACCGCGGTATATTGTCTGTGTGAACACTTTGAAAGCACTCAATATCGTTGCGCAATTTGAATAATTTTTTAACCGACGATAAAAACGGAGAAGGTTCTCAGGTCAACCCGTATATATATATATATATATATATATATATTATATATGTATATATATATATAAATATTTATATATATATATATATATATATATATATATATATATATGTATGACCATGCATAAATTTTTACAGAGTAGTCCGATTTGAATAATTCCTTTTTTATTGGATAGGGTAACTTTGGATACGAGACTGTGCCATAAAATTTCAAGAAATAATTTCGCTCCTAAGGGTAGAAAAATAGGGAAAAATGGATTGTTCACCCACTGAACTGTTATCTGTGAATCGATTCTGTTGAAACTTGCCACACTTATATAGTTCTAATGACACTTTAACATGTACAAAAAAAGAAAGGAACTGAAAAGCAAAAAATCTAAAGCAAAGAACCTTTTTAGTCTAACTAAGTCTTACACTAGTGTAAGACTTCACCCTAATAATACCTAAATATTATAATAATATTTAGGTATTTACATTAGTGTAAGACTTAGACTAAACAGGTTTGTTTTTATTTTTAGTTTTTCAGTTACTTTCTTCTTTCGTCGGTTCTACTTTTATGTTAAAAAGTCTTTTTTACTAAACCTTCACACCAAATAAAAGTATAGTCATTTTTTTATGTTCATAATTAACCATACCCCATAGTGAATAAATATTTATAATGAACGCATTGGGGTTATAATATGGTCGGGTGTTGTTACCACATACCTCTAATAGGTATATTGATTCATTTTTTTTTAAGTATCAGGATATATGAGGGGTATACATACTAGTCAATGTGTATATAAAATCTAGTGGTCGCATTAGTATTAAAATTCACACTAAATATGCATTGTATTCAACATACACTCACTAGTAAGTGTTACAGAAATAATAATTCGGTATGTAATAGGCACTACAAACGGGGAACATTGAACAGCAACATTATGCAGCAACCTAGGATGTTGCTGTGTGTGTATAGCTGTTGCAACAACAACAAAAAATGTCCTTGAACGATTGCAGTAAATTCAAATTTATGTGATTTATGTGAGTTTAATGTTCCTGTACAAATTCGTCGTCTGTAGCGAAATTGCAGCATATTGTCTCTAATTAGTCATGTTTGCCTAATATTTTTTTATGTTTTATTACATAGATTTAGCTTTATATATATAGTATATATATATATATATATATATATATATATATATATATATATATATATATATATATATATATATATATATATATATATATATATGTAAGCATATACTAATAACTTAATACTTTATTATTTTTATAGTTTTATAGGGATGTCACTGTAGATACATAAACTAAGATAAATAAATTAGATACAAATTAAATGAGACAGATAGAGACAAGATGACAAGTGATTGAATTTCTAGTATATAATAAATAAACTATACAAATTAAATGAGATAGATAGAGACATGATGAGAAATGATTGAATTTTATGACTAGCTATATATATAAAATAATAAAATTAAATTTTATGTTCCCAAACATTGGTTGCCACGTCTGTACTGAAAATATTTTATGGGCGGAGTTCACTGTTGCTGCAACAATCTTCTGCGTCTATTCCGTACTTAAAACTACAACAGACACTCCATGCTGTTGCAACTTAATAATAATATGGTAACATGTTAACACTTATGCCTGTTTGTGGATGGATATAATATTACCCAGCCCGCTCCCTACATCTCACAACCTTTTTAAGCCCATTAAATGTCCGTTCATGCATTAAAAGTATATATTGTACATAGGACGTGTTTTATACCAAATTAAATTGTGTTCCCGATAATGAATTCAATGTTTTCACTAATCGTATAGAAAATAAAATGAGCAATGTGAATTATTATTAAATAAAACTAATATTGGATATTTTCGTAAAATCACTTTATTTGACTAGTTTCGGAACATAGTTCCTTCTTCAGAAATAAAAATGAAATTGTTCATACTGTAGCAACACAGTAAACATGTTCAGGTACTTAGCATAACATTGTATGAATGAGATCTAATTATATTGGAAAAATCTAAAACTATAAAAACATTTTGGAGTTGACAAAATATACAAATTATTTAACGCATAGGTATATAAAATCTGCTGCAAAATGATCTCCTACGGGAATAGCAAATTATTTTGTCGATTGACGTTTTTTATGGCAAAAACGCCAGAACTATTCCTAAAAAGTATCAGGAACTATAGAACTCAGCTTCATGCGAGAAGAACACACATTTGTTTTTGATCTGCTGCAAACTGATCTGCTACGGGAAGTTGGCAGATCATTTCGTCAATTGACGTTTTTTATCCCAAAAACGCCAGAACTATTTCTGAAAAGTATCAGGAACTGTAGAACGCAGCTGCATGCGAGAAGAACTCACATTTGTTTTTGATCTGCTGCAAAATGATCTGCTACGGGAAGGATGCAGATCATTTTGTCAATTGACTTCTTTATGGAAAAAACGCCAGAACTGTTTCTGAAAAGTATCAGGAACTGTAGAACTCAGCTGCATGCGAGAAGAACTTACATTTGTTTTTAATTTGCTGCAAAATGATCTGCTACGGGAAGTTGGGAGATCATTTTGTCAATTGACGTTTTTTGTGGCACAAATGCCAGAACTATTCCTAAAAAGTATCAGGAACTATAGAACTCAGCTTCATGCGAGAAGAACTCACATTTGTTTTTGATCTGCTGCTAACTGATCTGCTACGGGAAGTTGGCAGATTATTTCGTCAATTGACGTTTTTTATGGTAAAAACGCCAGAACTATTTCCGAAAAGTATCAGAAACTGTAGAACGCAACTGCATGCGAGAAGAACTTGCATTTGTCAATTGACTTCTTTATGGCAAAAGCGCCAGAACTATTTCTGAAAAGTATCAGATTGCCAATTGGCTTCTTTATGGAAAAAACGCCAGAAATATATTTGAAAAGTATCAGAAACTGTAGAACTCAGCTGCATGCGAGAAGAAATCCCATTTGATTTTGATCTGCTACAAAATGATCTGCTACGGGAAGTTGGGAGATCATTTCGTCAATTGACTTTTTTATAGCAAAAACGCCAGACCTATTCCTGAAAAGTATCAGGAACTGTAGAACTCAGCTGCATGCGAATAGAACTCTCATTTATTTTTTATTTCCTGGACAATGATATGCTAAGTTCACTGGCATAAAATTTGCCTCCTTTACCCATAAAACAAGCTTTATGTTCTGAAATACGAGTTTTAATCATTTTTCGGGATTGACCAATGTAAATTTAATTACATGAGTTACATTTAAGTGTATTTTCCCCGCTTCATTGGTCTATGTCTATTTTTTGTTAACGATGTATTTTCTAAAAAATTTATTTGTCTTGAAAGCTGTTTTGAGGTTTATAGTTTAAAAAAATAATGTGTTCGACTGGGTTAGATTTATAAAAAAAGGTGGTTGTAACATATTTAACTTCTTGGATATCGGGTTTTGGATAAATGAGCTAAATGGGTTGTTTAAGAAGTTTCTTATCAAGCAAATTATCGACTAATTTGGATTTGTAGCCATTATTAATGGCGATTTGTTGAATGATATTTAATTCAGGATTAAATTTATCATTGTTTAACGGTACAGACACTAGTCTATGAATCATTGAATGGAAAGCAGCAATTTTATGGCTATGTGGATGGAAGGATGAATTGTAGATTATGAATTGTGAACTTCTGGAGATAGTCAGGTCACGGAAGTTTAAGGAGTTGTTGGGTTCAATTTCCATAGTAAATTCAATGTTGGAGTGTACTGAATTAATAAACTCTAAGAAAACATTTAATTGTCTTTGAGTACCCACAATGTGAATTATGTTGTAACGATGCGAAGTGGTACAACATATTTACACCGGACACATACTAGCCAACGATCTGCGATCTTAGATCTTATATCACAATGTTACGTGCATTTTAATTATACCATTTGTATACTACTTTGTAATGTTTCTGTGATACGAAACCTAACGAAATGTGTTGTCACAAAATTTAAATCATATTTTGTCATATTCATCTTCACTATCTTCCACAAAACCGAAACGATTATAAAACCCAAGTCAGTAATTGTAAGACATCTAATATGATGCCATGAATAGCAACCGATCTCATGAATTAGAACTGTCATCATTGACATTGACATTTATAAGTACACGATAAAAAAAACTATTTGTCGTTTTAATACAGAGAAAAATGCCAAAATAAATAGATTTTTAATAATAAACATTGTGTCTTTTATTATTTAATGACCATGATAAATTGATTGCTCTTAGAGGTAGAGGTAGATTGTAGAGGCTGCCCTGGACGGGCTACACTTCGACCATAAGATCCATTGTGATGACTTGGATGTGAGTATGTGACTGGAGTGGAAGAAATTTGTGAGTAGACTAGGAATTGGTAGGATATGCGGCTGCAGGCGACTATGATAGGAACTATGCTGATATTCATCTGGAGTTCGTGAAGGAAACTGCAAAAAACCTTCTCAAGCATAGCCGGTTACTCCGTTCTTGTCCATACGCCGACAGTTTAGTCAATCAACCGCCCCCTTTTTTTTATAATTGACAAACTGCCGATATCGGGATTCGAACCCATAACCTCCCAGTTTCCAAGTACTGCATACTGCGCAGACATGACGCCTTAGACCGCTCGGCTACTTGGCTGGTTTGATTGCTCTTACTGTGTGATATTTGTTTTACATTTATTTACAGAGAAATATTTTACATTATTTTTTAGCTTATAAAATTCTGAGATGAATCTTTATAAAAGTTCTCCTCCAAGTAAGGGACATTTTTTTAAAATATGATTAAAATAATATTTCCCCTTACGCCAATATAACGTTCAATACACATTTTTATTATGATTTCCACTGCCTCAAAATATAACGTAATCGTCATTTATAACATAAATATAACGTAATCGTTTGGTAAACGTCATTTGTTTACCAAAATATGTAAATTTATTTGCGCTGACATGTGAACTGAAGGTATTGTTTAACGAACGAAATAAGTTTTTATATTGACATCAATTTCACATGGTACACATTTTTCTATGCCGCATTATTGTACAAAAGTTAGTCGTAGCCCCGTATTGTAGCTAGAAGTGTAAGTTCATTCATTACATAACATAAAAATTTACATAATCATTTCTCCACTGACTACAAATTAGCTAAAAATGCAATAGATATATTTACCGTTACAATTCTACCAACCAACAAAAACCTGAACTATATAACAGAACATTACATAAACTCCTCATACAAAAACTTGCACAATTCTCAATATATTGTGTATGTACGAGTATTATACGAGTGTATATATATATATATATATATATATATATATATATATATATATATATATATATATATATATAAAACACTGTGAAGTAAATACTGCACTTATGATGGTCTGTTCAACTATTTTAAAAAGTGAACACATTTATACTAGAGGTTCATATCAAACCAAAAACTGAATTACCTCTAAAATGGAATTTTTTTAGTTATAAATGTCTGATGTTAAAAATGTTTACCCTAATTTCGAATAAAAAACCACTATATTCATTTATTAATACCTATAAGTTTAGAAATTCAAACCTAACCAAGAATATGAGAGTCCAAACCAATAACGTCATTGTGTGCCATGGCTGTTCAACATACGTTGGCGCAGTGCCGTAACTAGCCTTTTAACCGCCCGGTGCGTGCTTCTATAACTGCGCCCTTGAAAAATTTTCTAATCTTACCCAGTTTACCAAGGAAATCCGTAAACTTACTTAAAGATTTACTTTACGCGCTGTCTTCATCTTTCTTGGCCCATCGTCGAGTGCAGATACGTCTTTATCAACTTGATTTTACTGAATGATCTTTCACAGGTAGCTATAGTCACTGGCATTATTAAAAAATTTATATAGTGACTACAACATTGTGAAACATAACCTTTAAATCTAGTTCCACTATAGCTTTAAGAAGACCTAGACTTGACTGATGTTCACATTTATCAAATAATACAGTCGCTTCAACTTGACTCTTCAAAGTTTCTAATTTGGCCCACGAGATACACACAGGCGGTGATACCGGAAGCTCTGAAAGACACTGAATTAGGAGAATCCGTCATCAACTTCTCATCTTTGATGGCTGGCTATTGGTACATGCGATGACTGAGGTATATGACTTATGGATTGTGTCGGCTGAGATGTGCAGCAGGTATGGCTGGGTATGGACTATGTGCGACAGCTGGCTGGGGTACACTGACTAATGGTTGGCTAAAAAACATGGGCGATGGTCGGCCGAGATGCGCTGACTGAAGAGTATGCGCGATGGCAGGCTAAGAGATATGCGCGATTGTCTGTTGAGATGCGTTGGCTGAGGAACAACTTTGCATGTGCAGAAGGGAACAAAAAGTGCAAAATCGACCTTAGAATTCCTTATGGAAAATAACATGGGAAAATGACCTTTTTTGTTCTCGTACTCTCATAGCCTATATACTTTGACAAACTGCCGATATCGGGATTCGAACCCATAACCTCCCAGTTTTCAAGTATTCATACTGCGCAGACATAACGCCTTAGACCGCTCGGCCACTTAGACGGTCATTCTTGGCGTACTCCACCTTCTATATCAATAAAATTAGTTGCAACATTTTCAAATAATTTTACTGCAGATTGTTGATTACCATACCGAGCTTGGAGATTCGCATATCTTTGCTATCAATGTTCATTTGTTATAAAATTTGTTGTAAGATCTGAGAAGCATAAATACAGATCGTTTTTAATCACGATGAAACGTTCGATTAATAAACGAAATATTAAAGGCGTTTCTAGTCTGTTTTCTTGGTACAAAGTCAAACTGTTCCGGTGCTATTTCGGTATTTAGTCTTCGCTGTATTCGATTTGAAATTACTTTCGTAAGAATTTTAAATGCATGATTGATTAAGCTAATTGGTCGAATTTAATCGCATTTATTGGCTTTTGAATTCTTCGGGATCATAATGCACATTGAATGGTTCATAGTGGTTGGTATATGACCCGTTTCATAAATTGCATTTGAATCTATGTGTTAGTTTACTAATAGAGGACGCTAGTTACCTTACCAACTTGACAAAATCAACTAGGTTTGCGATAAATCTACGTACAAATTGATGTCTTTCTAAGAACTACTAATACGCAAAATAAACTAAATGCATCCTGATTAAATGATGTTGAATCCTTTTGCTTAATAATCTGTGTTTTTTATGCACAAAATATATCCATAAAATACATCCCAGATGATAAAGTGTGAGGAATTCCATCGAAGGAATCGTATTCATTTATAAAACGGTTATCACAACTTTCTAGAACAAACAAAAAAAAAGAAGAGAATCTTCGATATAGATAACAAAACTCAATTATAAAAAATCACTTCTATTTCAAACTCCAATATTATAAAAAAAATATCCTCAAGAGTAAAATATACCACCCCTCCAATATTATACAAATCCTTTCTGTGTAACATACAAAGTAAATATGCATTATGAAAATAAGAATAATAATGATATTCAACTCCTGGCTGTATGAATGTTTAAATATTATTTTAGTATGCACTTGTATTCGTTGTTATCCATTTGCACGGTTTTCTTATTCGTTAATTAGAATATATGGTAATCAATATATAAATATATATATATATATATATATATATATATATATATATATATATATATATATATATATATATATATATATATATATATAATTTAAAAAAATATATATATAAACATATAATTATATATATAATTTGCTCCTGTTATCTGCCTCACAATATTTATATTAAGAACTCCAACTTTGCCAGTTTTTTTCGTCATTTGTGGAAAAATATTTTTGTAAGACTCGGGTGACATTCAGTCACCAGATGTAGCCACAATCACAGGAATGGAGGCAGATGTAGCAATGATGATATTATGATTAGTACCTGAAAGTTTTTGGTAGAAGAAGGAGACTTAGAGAATAGAAAATAGATATTTCGGATTGAAAACTTAAGCGTAAGAACGTGCTATCCTGTTGACCGTGGATTAGTTTTGGAGTATTAACTTACCGCGAAGTGCTCGAAATTATTATAAACTCAGTTATCAAAATTATTACATCCTTATTGTATTAATTTAATATTCAATTTAGAGAGAAACTCTCGAGACTAGTCTCAGGGTATTGTCCATTTGAGATCACTTTTTCTCTCGTGACAACTCTCTGAGACTCGATAATCATTCCAGTCTCGAGACAAGGATATTTCGTTTCCACTTGAGAGTCTACTCACAGCTGTGACAAGACAATAATTATAATAAGTAATGTAGCAACTAACTGAGTAAACTGTTTGAATACCCAGTATATACTGAATTGTATATCAATGTTTGCATTGTTAATATTTCTGCCTATTCAATGTTTATAAAATATGAATTATTTGTAAATGTTTGTTGTGTCACAATTTTTTTTAAATATCTCATGACCTTAAAAATGGGCACATTTTTTGCTTTCCGAGGAACTTTGAGCACAAAGTATGAGAAAACTATTAAGTTTATGAAAAAAATTTTCAAACAAAAGTTGTTTATTTTAAAGAGAAATAGATTTTTTGTTAACAAACTTTTTTTCTACCACTTACGGTTTCAAAGATATAAAGGGGGGAAACACGTTCTGATTTTGCCCATTTACGAACTTGGCCTTAATTTTTTGCTCTAGAACACACAAACAAATTTCGTTATCTCTTTTCGTTCTTGAGTTGCGGAAATGACCGAATTAGGCCATTTTATAAATACCTTTGTGAAGCATTTTTGTCAAGGTTTAATATTTTCAAGCGTTACAAAGTCGGGACTAAACTTAATATACCTTGTATATTTATATATACTGGGTATAAATATTATAACATAAACAAACTATATTTCTCTATGGATATGATCCATAGATAAAATATAGTAGTGGGACAACAGTAAAGTCTCCGAGAGCTCGCAAACTCTTCCAACACGGACAGAAAACTGGAGACTGAGTCTCGAGAGCATTGATATGCATGTCCACCTGTGATCGGTGCTCTCTCGGAGATCTGTTCGGACTTATCTCCGATACTGCTCTCAGCCCCCTATTAATTTGTGAGTCGAGTCTCGTGACTACTCTCGAGACTGTTTTGTCTCAGATGGACACCTACCTGAACACTATCTGACGGTTTTAAAGGAACAGATTATTACTCTTTAAGCTCTAGATCACTGGTGACATTGGGCTACTCTAATGTGAACGGTATTCAAATCAGTCAAAAAAATTTGTTCATCAATGATATTAGCGTTAACCAATGAGCACCATAAGAAGTTTTGCTATCTTTTTTTGCATTTCAAACGCACTTTTTTTTTCATTTCAACTACATTTTTATAAATTTGGATATGTTTTTCTTGATGTAAGGATTCATAAATTTTAAATTTAAAAAAAATAATTTTTATTTCGAGATTTTTAGAAGGAATTACACTTTTACAGTCCATATAACTTCTTTTTGCTCAAATAACTGCCTTAAACCGTGTAGACACACTTTTAATTTAGTTCGCTACAACATCTTGGGTGATTACCTCCCTTTCCTGCACTTAAGCTTTTATAGGCCCCTGTGAGCCACTACGAGGGTTCATCCTCTTATATGTCGGACAAGTTCATCGAAAAGATGTTCTATGTTTCGATCGTTTTATTTTAATGTACACCCTTTGGAATCGTTTTTCCAGTACTTTTGAGACTGCCCAAAGGCTCTGTATGGTTCGTAATGTTGCTACTAATGCAAAAACTCTTAAAAAAGACTCGCTGAAATGAATTCACAATCCAGAAGCCATTGTAAATCATCGAAGCCACCCTGTAAATCATCGAAGAGCCCGCCTTAAGCTCATAACGTGTAATGTAAATGAATGGAAGAACTTCCTCTTTGCAGATGAGTCTCGATATGCCCTGCATCAGCAAGATAAACATGCAAGAGTCTACTGAAGGTCATACAAATGTTACTCTGAACGGAGGATTATTGAGAGATTATAATTCGGAGATGGCTCATTGATGGGGGTCGCTTAGCGGGTTATTCGATGATTTACAGTGAACTCAGATGCTACGGCTGGCCTTCTGGGATGGAAGTTCATATCAAAAATTCTTCTTCTAACATTTTTTGCTCTAAAATCAAGACTAAGATATATTTAAATGAGGCTTTGGGCAGTCTCAAAAACAGTAGAAAAACGATTCCGAAGGGTGTTCATTAAAATAAAAAGATCGAAATTCAGATTTTGAGATGGCATAGAACAACTTTTAGATGAACTTTTCCGACGTATAAGAGGATGAATTAACACTCACAGGTGCCCATAAAAGCTTTAGTGCAGGAAAGGGAGGTAATCACACAAGATGTCGTAGCGAACTTAATTAAAATTGTGCCTACAAGGCTTGAGGCAGTAATTATAGCAAAAGAAGGTAATATCCACTGTTAAATGTTTTATTCCTTCCAAAAATCTCGAAATAAAATGTTCTTTTTTTGTTTAAGTTTTAAAATTTATGAAAATTTTCCTTTTCTGTTAATTAATTTTTCCCCCCATAAATTAAAAGGTTTTCTTTTACAATTTAACCCCCATATCAGCTGCTGACTTTGTTTTGTGGTGACCATGTTCTTTATGAAGAAATATCAATAAAAATTCTTTTTGTGAGTAAGCTGTATTTTGATTTAAATATTATTGTATTTTCTATATTATATAATATTTCTATATTTCTATAGATTTCCATAGAAATCTTATCTATAGAATTTCTTATCTTATACTTTCTACCGATGTGTGCAAGTCATTACCGTGTATCGAATTCTACCTATTGTTCGAGGATATATCGTAGAAGGCAGTCAGTAATAATGCAGTGTAAATAGTGGTAATAAGATTTCAGTTACCACCCACCATCAAAAAGAAAACGGAGCAATACTATTTACTATAGTAACTGTGTGCTGTGCCAAAAGCAGTAGGATCCATACCAAGTCTTTGGGCAGTCTCAGAATCAGTGGAGATACGATACCGAAGATTGTACATTAAAATAAAATGATCGACAATCGGACTTTTATATGGCCACAATGTATCCCAGAGTCACTAGTAGCTCAAAGGAGCTGATAACAGGTTTAGTCCAGGAATGGGAGATAATCACCCAATATGGTGTAGCGACCTTAATTAAAAGTATGCGTAGAAGGATTGAGGCAGTCCTTAGAGCAAGAGGAGCTAATATCCATGAAACGTTAAAAGTTTATTTCATTCTAAAAAGCTCGAAATAAAATGTTTTTTAAAGTTTATGCTAATTTGTCTTTTTTTCAAATTAATTTTTTTTTTAATTATATTGTTTTTTATACAATTTTACGGTCAGACCAACAAAAACATATAAAAATTTATAAACATGTAGTTGATATGAAAAAAAATACAAAAAAAATAATATAAATGAATTCTTCTAAGTGCGCCAATTTTTTTACTGTGCAGTGTATAGTGGTTAGTGAAGATAGGTTATATAGGAATTCAGGTGGGACCTTGCCATTTAGTCATAATAATCGATATTAACCTATAATAACATCGGATAAAGCAACGAATCTTTAACGAAATTTATATATACTAAATTTATATATATATATATATATATATGTTCGGTTAAAAGTAAATATTACAAAATATTGCATTTTGTTTGTTTGGCGCCGACTCAAAATTATTTAGGTATTTACATTAGTGTAGGACTAGGATAGGTGAGACTAAAAAGTAATTTTTTTATTTTTTCCTTTCTTTTTTTGAAGGTTTAATTTTATGTTACAAAGAACTAAATATGAACAATTAGAACTGAATATGTGTGTCAAGTTTCAACAGAATCGATTCACAGATGAAAATTCAGTGGTGAACAATCCACCATTCCCTATTTTTCAACCCTTAGGGGCGAAATTTTTTTTAAAATTTATATGGTACCAATTTCGAAATATATCTTATCCAATAAAAAAAGAATTACCGAAATCGGACTACTCTCTATAAAGTTGTGCGTGGTCATACATTTAAAAAAATATATGGGTTGACTTGAGAATATCCTTCGTTTTTTACGTCGGTTAAAAAAAAACATTCAAACTGCGCAAAGATATTTTGTGCTTTCAAATAATGTTGACATACAGAACGTATATTATGATATTTATGATATTTTTCTTTAGTGGAAGCGCTAAGAAGTCTTATTTTTTATTTTTTTTGTGGCTGAAATTTGAATCAAAAAACAAAATCGGAATACTCTGTAAAAAGTTATGCGAGATCATACATAAACAAAAAAAAATATATATATATACAGGTTGAATTGAGTACCTCCTTCTTTCGTTCATTTATATATATATATGTATATATATTAGTTGTTATAGGTACGAACCTCTAACGAAATTTATATATATATATATATATATATATATATATATATAAATATATAAATATATATATATATATATATATATATATATATATATATATATGTATATATATATATTTCGTTAAAGGTTCGTCGCTTTATCCGATGTTGTTATAGGTTAATATCGATTATTACGACTAAATGGCAAGGTCCCACCCAAATCACTATATAACTTATCTTAACTAACCGCCTATAACAACATCGTATGAAGCGACGAACCTTTATCGAAATTTATTGGCTATAACAAGCAACCGTCATATTTTTTAGTAAAACAAAACAGAACATTAACCTTATTCTAATGATTAATAACATAAGAAGGATTAGTTTGTTTCCCCTCACCCCATCCATGAACGGTCAAATCTACATGTTATTTTTAGGGTTAATTGTAATTAAGATAATCAAGTGAAGAACGAGGAAAAATAATCGTCTAACAAATTCAATAGAATGGATTCCGAGTCTCCCATTCTCACTGTTCAACGGCTTCCACAAAATTTCGATACCTTTTTCTAATTACAAAAGTTGGGCGCTTAGTCCAAACGAAACTACTTACAAAGTACCAGATGCTCTTCATCTGGTACTTTGGTAATTGGTACTTTGGTACTCACATAGATATATCTATATAGAAATTAATGTAATTTTGAAAGAGAAACTATTTATTTTTAACTATTATATTTCGAAAACAAAACCGTAAAACTCGATTTAAAAAAAAAATTGATTAAAGAAATATTTATCTTCACTATTCTAGTTATTTTTTAAAGTCTGTCGAGTATTTTATTTAATACAACAGTTTGTCGCGCATGAAGTATGAAGTACCGTTGGTCGGGCATGAAGTTTTACATGCTTCTAACGAGAGAGAGCGATTATTTTGTTACAGACGAAAGATGGAGGTACTCAATTCAATCTGTATATATTTATTTTTTTGGTTTATGTATGATCACGCAAAACTTTTTACAGAGTGTTCGATTTTTGTTTTTGATTCAAATTTTAACCACAAAAAAAAAAACTTTCCAGAGCTTCCACTAAAGAAAAATATCATAAATATCATAATATATGTTCTGTATGTAAACACTATTTGAAAGCACTAAACATCTTTGCGCAGTTTAAATGTTTTTTTTAACCGACGTAAAAAACGAAGGATATTCTCAAGTCAACCTCTATATTTTTGAAATGTATGGCCACGCATAACTTTTTACAGAGTAGTCCGATTTCGGTAATTCTTTTTTTATTGGATAAGATATACTTCGAAATTGGTACCATATAAATTTTTTTAAAAATTTCGCCCCTAAGGGTTGAAAAATAGGGAATGGTTGATTGTTCACCACTGAATTTTCATCTGTGAATCGATTCTGTTCAAACTTGACACACATATTTAGTTCTAATTGTTCATATTTAGTTCTTTGTAACATAAAATTAAACCTTCAAAAAAAGAAAGGAAAAAATAAAAAAGTTACTTTTTAGTCTCACCTACCTTAGTCCTACCCTAATGTAAGTACCTAAATAATTTTGAGTCGGCGCCAAACAAACAAAACGCAAAATTTTGTAATATTTACTTTTAACCGAAAATCAGATTCACCCTTCGCCCATTTCGATGGAGATTTTTTGGCGCCGACTCAAAATTATTTACGTATTTACATTAGTGTAGGACTAAGGTAGGTGAGACTAAAATTTACTTTTTGATTTTTTCCTTTCTATTTTCGAAGGTTTAATTTTATGTTACAAAGTTATTATTTTTTGCATTTCAGTTACTTTCGTCTTTCTTCTTACTAATTTTTGTAAAAAAGTTGTATTATTAATTATCTCGCGTTCTTAACGATTAAAAATTCTTAAACTTCTGGATTTATTAGAAAAGGTTATTTTTAGTCTGTGAAAAAAAATGACTAAAATCTGTCGAAAAGTGATTTTATGCTGGAACTACCTTAATGGGAACAAATTTCCAATAGTTTTTCATCCCTCAACTTTTCTTTGGAACACATTGCTCACGCACGTTTAACATCCTGTTTAACAATGAGAAAATCAATAGACAAAAAAACCTCGTACATAAAGAAGTAGGTTTATAATACCTGTGGATTGAGATCTCCCGTAAAGATAATAATTGGTTAATTAACAATTAATTCTAATTTAGACATAACTAAACGGTCATAAGAAATAAGGTTAGTACACTTTAATTTGTAGAGAGAGTGAAAGATAAGTGGATGAATGACGTAAGATAAAAAGATACGAAAAATAAATCACACCATTCCTCTTCAAACTAATTATATATAACCCACAATTCTATAATGAAATAATGAACATATCTTACCTCAATTATAAGTTTTCTGTTTGTATGTGTATTTAAAACTAAATGTAAATTTAAACGATGGTCCTCTCTCTAAGAGAATGCATCGACTAACAGTGGAACGGAAATAAACGAGAACCTCTGGTACTTACACACATAACCCGAAAGTAGTAATCGTATAATAATTATGATAATAATGCCTTCCATCCTTTTCTATTCAACTAATAATAATATAGCATCTGTAGATTTCCACAAGAGAAAACTTTATATGATGATATTTTCCTCATTGGTAAAATACAGTTGAGATTTCTTAATGATGTCGATTTGAGAACCTAACTTTTACGAGTCTATTAAGCACAATGTACTTTATGTGTTATAGCTTAGGTGATTCGTGACAAGCATACCATTTGTATACATTATTATTATTATTATAGTTGCATGCATGTAAATGGACCGACTACGTCATCATAAGTATGTAGTGTATGTTTGTATGGACATAATTTTTATTGCAATTTGTTTGATGAAAGTGTTAAAATAAAATTGTACTTTTAAACATAACAACATTTATATAAAATGCTACTCTATTTTTAATTATCATTACTTTTACAACTATCTTTAGTTATTATACTTCACATAGCTATATCTGTGGGTATAAAAAAATTACAGACGAATTGAGAACAATCCCCCTTTTTGAAGTCGGGTTAAAAAGTACTGCATGCGACCTTCTGGTCCATTGTGCTCCCCTTTCTACTTCAGTCTGACGCCATTCGCTTCTCCCATATCTTGACAATAGCCAGGAGCTTGCAGATCAGGGTTTTCTGAAGGTTCATATATTCGGGGTGTGATGCACCGAATATCTTGTATCTGCTGTAACCGAGAGATTCGCAACAAGATAATGTGGCTAGAATTTTCCTCCTCCTCGCCACACACTCGACACATAATGGATTCGTTATGGAATCCCATTGTGTGCAGATGCTTCTGCAGGTAATAATGCCCGGTAATGAATCCGATAACCTTCCACAGTGTTATCCTATTCAGGTATATCGCAGGATAGCCTCTTGGATGCATTCCGAAGCAATATTTTCCCGACCTTTTGCTGCGGTATATTTTCTCGGTGATCACGGTGCTAAACATTTACATGCTGTCTTGGGAATTCCTAAAATAGGCTCTGGGCCTATGAAGGGTATTCTGACTCCCTTCTTTACAAAGGTATCTGCTTTTTCGTTTCCTTCGACACCATTGTGACCTGTCACCTAGATCAGTTTAACATACTTCACATAAATATAAATACAAATTTGTGTTATTTCATAAAATAAATGTGTTTACATTTTTTATTGAAATGGTTTCTTTGCGAAATTAGTAGAAAGAAAATGTTAAACTTTATAAAATTTTAAAAACATAATAAGTGAAAACATATGAAATAAATTTGAACCAAATTTTTTCTTACATTAAATCAATTTATCTCTCATTAATTAATTTTCTAAGGAAAAATTTACATAGTAAATTTATATTCATTTCACTCACTCTTGGTATATAGCTCGGTCCTTTATCCCATATCATCTCTTTTTGAGGTGCAACTATTACATTAAAGATTTCCCCGAAAACTCGTCCCTTTTTTACATTTATGTTTTTGATCGGATATCAGTTCTTTTTACAAGGCTGAAATATACAAAGCCAAACGCTTCGCACTAAACACTACGCGTTTTGTAATGCTTTGCGTTACTTTAAGCTTCGCGATAGTTAACTCTTTTTCTTTCTAAGTAGATTTACATATACTAAGGAGACCGCTTCGCAACATTAACTCGATCTTCTCGTTCCACCCCGTGAACCCCAGACTCTTGGCTTCGCGTCAATGAAAGATTACAAAAAACCGCTACCTTCTAGCATGAATAGAAGTTAAAAAAGTAAATTTTGATGTTTTTTCCCCTTTTCGGGGATGTTACGTTCGGCATAATAAATTTGTCGATTTTTCTTATGGAGTTTAAGTTATTCCGTGTCGAATGCAAAAAACTGCATTCTTCTAGCGTGTCTAGAAGTGGGTTAAATTTTCTAAATTTACATGGCCTGAAAAACTAAATATCTCTTTTGGTTTCCGAGATATTTAAATTGTTGGCCCAAGAAATCTTTTATTTATTAAAATTTTCAAATAAATCTTTTATGTTTGAAACTCATTATTGATGTTAATTTATTGAATGAATGATTGAATGAACGAAATTAATTTTTTTACCAAATAACAAAGTTTTTAGTTCATATTTCGGCAGGGTCTAACATTCAAATGGTATTTCATATTCGACAAACTTATTTCGAAAGTTGTACACTATTTTGGATGTTATAGTATGGATGCACTGCTTCAACAAACCTCTTTCGAGAGTTGTA
Source organism: Nineta flava (assembly GCA_963920215.1). Taxonomy (NCBI): domain Eukaryota; kingdom Metazoa; phylum Arthropoda; class Insecta; order Neuroptera; family Chrysopidae; genus Nineta; species Nineta flava. The sequence goes on along the minus strand of OY986044.1, from coordinate 26,217,160 downwards.
CACGATTTTGGATGGCATAGTATGGGTACACTGCTTCAACAAACCGGTTTCAAGAGTTGTACACGATTTTGGGGGATATGTTTATTATTTAATGTTATCTTGGAGGCAACCGTACACAAATACTCTAACTAAATGATTAATCAAATAATTTTGTTTCAAATATTTATAGTTTTTAGGGTGCTAGACGAGTATTCCATATCAGAATCGAGTATTCCATACTCGATTCTGATTGGTCATTAATATATTGACGAATCAGAATCCAGAAAAATATATGTTTCTTACATATGTTCAATGTTAAATAATAAACAAAATTTTCAAATAAATCTTTAATGTTTGAATTCATTATTAAAACTTCTTATTAAAACTCTCATAACCATTTCCTACGCAAATTTCTTTCCAGCTATGTCTTTTGCTATTATTATGTTGGGCTCTTCCACGATTATAGAGAAAATTTTTTAAACCCAAAAAAGAATTATAAAAATTATATTTGGTAAGAAACATAAAGACTGGTGTAAAAGTTTGTTTAAAAAAGATAATATATTAACAGTTTATGCGCTCTACATTTTTGAAATTATTTTACAAAGAATAAAGAGTATTAATCGTCTAATAAAATCGACGATGCTGCTGCTTCGCAATTAGTTACCTTACAGAGGCCCTATTAGTAGCCATAAATGTGTACAAAATAGAACAAGCCATATGGAAATTACCTTGAATAACAAATTGTGCAACTGTACAATAATAATTAAAACTCTCATGTTGAAACAAAACTGCACATTTCTAACTGCAGTTAAAAGAACATTAATAGACATTGCGCCATATGCATTAAATGAAATGTTAATATGACCATTTTTAGTTTTCAAATATAACTGTGTTCATTTGTATTGAACCCTTGAATATTGTCATAGTTTGAGTGGATCAATCTATTTTCAAAATAAAAGGAAGGAAGCATGAATGTTTCCCTCACTTTTAGTCCCTTTGTCATTTTACTTAGTGGTGTGAAATAGACTCAGTGATAACCAACAAATGTATCGTGGTGTTATCATATATTTATTATAAATATATGGGTGTTATATACAGAACGACAACTAGAATTCTCAAATAGTTTTTAGGGCCACTGATCTCAATTTACTGTTGTTAATATATTGTAGGGTTTATATACTTTGGTTTATTGATTATCAATTCCTAAATATTAATAAATAAATATGAATATATGATATTACTTATACTTAACTATTATTTTTGTTTTTTTATATATAAGTATTTGAAATTTGTATAATATTGCTACACCTACTATGATAAAAATAATTAATAAAGACAATCACTTATATTTTAAAATCAATAAAAAGAGACAAACATATAACAATATTAACTGATTAAAAAACTACTTTTTTGACAATTAAAAAAAGCAAAAATAATAGTTAAGTATAAGTAAGTATGTATATATATATATATATTTTTTTTTTTTTAATTATACTGCATTTTTAACTACTACGGTCATTACGCAGTATGCGTTCAATAAAATTACATTATTTGATCATTATTTATATTTGGAGAAGTCATTTTGTTTGCTTCAGATATTTAAAGAGGTTATTTAGATCTTGTTGTTGATTTTCTAGTAGTTTATTTAGATTTGGAGATGCATTGGTGAGCCTTCTTATGTCTTCATGTTTGGTGCATGTCAGAAGATGTTGTATTAATATATATATTTAATAATCATAATAATAATAATAATAATATTAAATAATACTGGGGTTTAACCTCCGTTACTGACTACCACCGTCTATTAATAGAGCCATTGTAGCATATATTTACCTTTATGTATTTTTATAGTAACCAGAGGTGAACAGAACTACATTTCATTATAAAAAATAAAAAAGCTACAAATTAAATCCATGTATTTAAAATTTTTGTGAACGTAAACGCTCTTTTTTAATCAATTCCAACGTGTGATTAAATACACAACTGCCAACTGTGATGGATTCAAGTTTAGTAGATATACATTAATATGTGTGCGTGTGTATGTGTGTGTGTGTGTTATTGTTTCTATTTTATTTGGCCGTATTTATGTAACCAGCATGTTACAGTATTGTTATTTGGTTTATGTTTATTGTTGTTTTTTTAAGTTTATTTATCTTTTGTAAAACAATGAGCGACATTCCATGATCATCATTCATTCAATTATTCACTCACTAGTGATTATAATTAAAAATTACATAATCTAATTTTATTTTATTTAATTAATTATAATTGATTACTATTCATATTGTTTGTGTATACGTACGTCAACAATGCAATATTTGTCAAACAGTTACGTTTTTACAAAATACAATTCCTGGTTGGCGAGTTAATTTTTTACCGACGAAAGAAGGAAGTACTCAAGTCAACCTGTATACATATATTTTTTTATACATATATTATAATGTATGATCGCGCATAGTTTTTTACAGAGTAGTCGGATTTTGATAATTCTTTTTTTGTTGGATAGGGTATAATTCATAGTTGGTCCCATACAGATTTGAAGAAAAAAAAATTTTAATTTTAGTTACAAAAAAATAAAAAATAAGACTTTCCAGTGCTCCCACTAAAGAAAAAATATCATAATAAAGTAATATACATATAATTTATAATAATATTTTATATACATATAAAAAAGTAGCTTTTTAGTCTAACTAAATCCTACACTAATGTAAATACCTAAATAATTTTGAGTCGGCGCCAAAAAATCTCCATCGAAATGGAAGAAGAGTGAATCTGATTTTCGGGTAAAAGTAAATATTACATTTTGTAATATTATGTTTGTTTGGCGCCGAATCAAAATTATTTAGGAATTTACATTAGTGTAGGACTTAACCAGTCTAGGAAGGTTATGGATTCGAATCCCAACATCGGCAGTTTGTCAATTATAAAAAAAAAGGGGCAGTTAATTGACTAAACTGTCGGCGTATGGACAAGAACGAAGTAACCGGCTATGCTTGAGAAGGGTTTCTGCAGTTTCCTTCACGAACTCCAGATGAATATCGGCATAGTTCCTATCATAGTCGGCTGCAGCTGCATATCCTACCAATTCCTAGTCTACTCACAAAATTCATCCACTCCACTCACATCCTAAGGCATCACAATGGACCTTATGGTCGAAGTGTAGCCCGTCCAGGGCAGCCTCTACAATCTACCTCTACCTCTTAGTGTAGGACTTAGTTAGACTAAAAAGTTACTTTTTTATTTTTTCAATGCTTTTTTGAAGATTTAATTTTTTGATACAAAGTCGATATTTTGTGCTTTTCAGTTACTTTCTTTTTTCGTCGGTTCTATTTTTTGTTACAAAATTTATTCATATCAATATTTAATAATTGATTACTTTGCATTTATGGATAAGAAGTTATAACTTACTATTTTTGGTTATAAAATCTTTAGGATTTATGTCTTTTATTTCTTTATCTCAATTTTTCATATTTACCTTTTTGAACCGGTCGATTTTGATTCTGTAATTGTTACATTAAATGTGTATATATATATATATATATATATATATACATATATATATATATATATATATATATATATATATATATATATATATATGTATATATATATATATATATATATATATATATATATATATATATATGTATATATATATATATATATATATATGCCATTTTTGCCTAAAGTCAAATTTTCTTTTGTCGGAGACATATTTTTAATCGTAAGCAGTTTTTTATGAATTTAAAGAAAAAAATAAAAGTTTGCGTAGCCTGTAACACGGAAATTTATTTCAATGAAATAAAGTTTGAAACATATGTTCTCACTTATTCACAAGGGAGATCTCTGGAACATTCAAAGCTCAGTTTCTATCAGAACAGGCACAGAAGAGCTTTATTATGTGACGTTGTCTTTCAACATAAAAGGATACCCACAGGCACGATGAGGCATAACATGATAAACATAAATGAATTTTTTCAAATGTAATGGAAAGACAAATTAATTTTCTACTGCGATTAGTTCGACAAAATGGACAACAGATTGACAGAAAGCTTGCAGTGTCGCCAGGCGCCAACAAACAAACTTGTAAAGCAGCCCTACGAAATAAGGACATTAGTTACCATGGAGGAATGTCGAGCTTAACTTCTGCATGGGCATGGACATGTTGGAGAGTTTAATAATTTATGTATCCACAAACACCAACAAACGAAGAAAATACAACTTCAATACTGGGCAAAATTGTCTGCAATATAAGATAAACAAATTATTAGAAAGTCGTTGAGTTTACACATTCGGGTTCAACTTTTCCATATCCTGTGTCCCCCTCACACAATTGTGCAGTTTTATTGTACATATTATTGTTATTTGTTTTATAAAAATTTTCACTGCAAATTAGTGTCTTCATAGTATTTTCCATTTTAAAACAAAATTGCTAAATTTAGGATTGTAAGTTGTAATTTTGAAAAGGGTAGTAAATAATACACACAAATAAACAACAAAACACCATAAAGTTATGTTGAAAATCATAATTTAAATCTAAAACAAGTTTGTTTTCATTATTTACATATCGGTAGCTGTTTTTTTTAGATCAGTTCGCAGTTATACTTTCACAATTGTGCAGATTTATGAAGCATCTATCATTTTGGTAAATCCTGTTAAATCTGCATGATTTAACTTGGGGATAGAGTTGTGTATAAATATACGATTGTATCTAAACATTAATATTTTTCCCTGATCTATAGCACGGTAGTGCGCTAGGCCGACTTTAAGGGAGTGTTGCATAAGTGACAGTGATATTACTACCCGGAATATTAAAACCAAAATCGACCTCTTGTAACATTTGAACGAAAAGAGCTACGGAGTTATCGAAAAAAGGAGGATTAAGGAATATAAAAGAACCTTTTTTTACTCAACGTTAAGAAATTAATAGTTGAACAGATATTTAACTTCAAAAACACAAAAATATTGACCATGCCCTAGATTTTCATTAGGCAGGATATAAATTCCAGGCCCTACACCAAAGCACCTTTAAAGTTAATATTTGGCATACAGTTAGGTCTAGTACCCAAACCAAAAGGAAAATTATAAAACCCCGAAATTGAAGATAGATAAATAGATACATCTTCGGGTCTAAAAAGTATTGCACTTCAGCCGTATGGTTCATTGTGCTCCCCTTTCTACCTCAGTCCGACGATACTCGCTTCTCCCATATGTTGGCAATAGCCTGGAGCTTGCTTATCAGGTCCTCCCAAAGGTTCATATATTCGGGGTGAGGTGCACTGTATATCCTGTATCTGCTGTAACCTAGATGATCTTCCTGGATGATATTCCTCCTCGCCACACAATCTGCACACAATGGACCCGTTATGGAGTCCATTGTGTGTAGATGCTTCCGTAGGGGATAATGCCCGGTAATGAATCCGGTAACCCTCCGCAGTTTCATCCTGTTCAGCCTCAGTGCATCGAGAGATTGTTTCTTTGTTGCACTCTGAAGCAGTACCTTCTCGAGCTCTTGCCACGATACTTTTTCCCAATGATCACGGTGTTTAGCATTTGACCACTCGTTAATCACCTGTTAACATGCAGTACTTGGAATTCCTAAAATTGGCTCTGGGTCTATGAAGGGTTTAACGGCTCCCTTCTTTGCCTAGGCATCTGTTTTTCGTTTCCTTCGAAACCACTGTGACCCGGCACAAATCAATTTAACATTGTTCCTTTTTGCCAGCTCCAGCAGTTCCTCCAGACAATCCTTGACTACCCAAGAGGTGACCTCAGTTCCAGACAAGTTTTTTAGAGCAGCTTGACTGTCCGCGAGAATACATACGTTCTGATTTATGTTGCCTCTACGTAGGTTCCACGGACGCAATCCAGTATGGCGTAGACTTCTGCTTGAAAGACCGTGGCATATTTCCCCTAGTTGAGGCTAATGTTTGCTTTAGGTCTCTCATCGTAGATTCCCGCCCAAGTCCCTTCTTTAGTTTTTGATCCGTCTGTATACCCGACGACACTTTTCTTGAGATAGGGTGGTTCTCCTTCCGTCTACATGTCCCTATCACACACTACAGTGAAAGGTTTTGAGAAGGAGTATATTTTGGTATGTATATCTTTGCCCATTTCAAAAACGGGGTCTGAGATGATTGATGTTATTAATTCAGTTATTATTGCAAGACAGTCTATAGGCGCTGGATCTCGCTTCAGCAATTATCACAATGCTGAAGCTAGAATCAGCCCTAGTATGATTTTCATGGTAGTTGTGGGTGTACTGCTCATGGATCCAGTAATGCACAAACAGGCCAGTCTTTGGATCCTGGATAGCTTTTTGCGTGCTGTTATTTGATTAACTTTTGGCCACCACACTAGAGCAGCATAGGTTTTAATTGGCATTACTACTGTTGTGTAAAGCCAGTGGATAATTTTGGGTTTTAGACCCCAGACTTTTCCATATGCTCCGTTGAAAAGCATGAGAGAAGTTTTGCTCTTATTTGTTATGTATTCCAGATGAGGGTTCCATGTTAGCTTAGAGTCCAACATTACTCCCAAGAATTTGGTTTCCCGTGCGATCTGTAGTCTTTCACCGAAGAGAATGGGAAGTTTTGGGTTATCTACCTTCCTTTTCCGTGTGAATGGAATAAATGTGGTCTTACCAGGGTATATTTTCAATCCCTGGATGATACACCGTTCCTGTGTGAATCTGGAACTAGTGTGGTCTTACCAGGGTTTATTTACAATCCCTGGTTGATACATCATTCCTGTTTGAATCTTAGAGCGCTTTGCATAAGCTCCGAGATTGTGCCTTCACAAGGTCCTTGGATTGCAATTACAATACCGTCCGCGTATCTCTATGTGTAGTATTCTTTTTGGTAAAGGTTTTTCAGTAAGCTGTTCACTGTCAGGCTCCACAGGAGTGGGGATAAGACACTACCCTGCGGACATCCCTTTGTGGCTCTTACATTGACAGAGTCTCCAAGAAGGGAAGTATTCTTCTACTTATTTGTATTCTTCTACCTATCAGCATAGAGTTTATCCACCTGAAAAGGTGTCTTCTACTCCGTGCTGACTTACAAATTCAACTATGGAATTGTTAGAAGCATTGTCAAATGCACCCTCCAAGCCAAAAAAAAAGCACAAGGTTGTTTGTTTCCTTTCGAATCTCTCCTTCATCCTGTATATTAGGTTATGGAGGGATGATCCATAGCATTTTCTTACCTGATACGCGTGCTGGTTGGCATGAAGCGGATTTCTCGACAATTCCCCTTGAGTTAAATGAAATCTTATTAGTCTTTCCATTGTTTTTAGTAGCAACGATGACAGACTAATTGGTCTTAAGTCCTTTCCCGTAGAGTAGTTGAGCCTCCCCGTTGTTGGTAAGAAGGTCACTCTTACCATTAAAAAGGTCAATACCCACCATCTGACGTTGCGAACTAGGTTTCAACATTGCAGTTTTAGTAGCTTCGAATTTACTTTACTACAAAACCCCAAAAATCTACTTTTAAGTGCTTGGTCACCATCAATATTTTTAGAAAATTTCAGTTGTCCAAGAAAGTTGAAATTGTAAACAAAGGTAGTTCTTAGTCAGAAACCACCCAGAAAAATCTGAAAAACCGATATTTTTATCTGGAGAATGACAATGTTTACAATAAAAAAAATTACAATGATAATAATCTTATTGGTTTAATATTTTCTACATGGTAGTTTTATTTGGATATAAGCTAGAATTTTTGAATAATTACTATCTGATAAAAAAAATAAACGTTAAAATCGTTACGCATGAGCTACTTCAACTTAGCGAATTTCCTTAGAATACATAAATCACTCTCTAGCGGTTATAATTTAAGTGTGATCAAAATTAAATATCATACCTAATATGATTTTAGTATTTGCAAGGCCAATTTTATTACTAAATGGCATAGGTCAAGCGGAAAGAGGCAGAGAGATAGAAGAAAATATAAAATATCTCTCCTAATATTATAACAATTGAAATATGTATTAGGATTAAAGCTGTAGAAAATCAAGTTGTCTCTATTCATTACCGTATCATTTATCTTTTTTTAACTTTCAATCTATAATTGTAAATATTTCAGTAAATATTAGTGTAACAGAAAAATCATAAGAAACAAAAAAAGTAAAACAGTTCTTATAAATTTTTCGATTTTTCGAATATTCAGGGAGATATGTCAAAGGGAGATTGTCTTTCCCTCTCCCTTTAAACCTCCTTTCCTCTTATCAAATTTTACCAATTAACAAACTTGACCTATCAAATACCAAAAGCATCTCAAATGCCAATTTTCATTCAAATCAGAACAAAACTGTCACCGCTAGAGAGTCCACAAGACACATAAACTTATACACCGTGTAACTGAGCAAGCGTGATTTTATAAATTTAAAATAATAATTATAATTGGTTAATATTAGTTACACATAGTTTTATATTACCTACATTAAAAAAAAAAGTAGTCTAAATTAAAAATCTATTATTTACTTATAAAAAACCATAAATATAATTTTAATTTTTTACCGAATTCCAACATTGGTACAAAAACGATTGCTGCATTTCCTTTAGAGGAAATTCACTAAAAAAGGGATAAGTTTTCAGGAATATCCTTAATATAATATTTTCGCCAAAGAAAAATGAGAGCACATAAATTTAACCCTCAATAATAGTTTCTCCTTAAAAAGTAATGATAAAGATGAGAGGGCCCAAGTTATTATTAAATGTGAGAAAATGGATATTTATTTAATCTGCGTCGAATGGAAAAAACCGCATCCTTCTAGCATTTCTGGAAGTGGAGCAACAAAGTTTTAAAAAATCGTGCACAAGTCTCAAAAGTGGTGTGTCCTAAATTTTTAATATGTCCCATTTCTCGATATAAATTTCATTGTTTCATAATTTTCCCTGTGCCTTGGGTACTAGACCTAACTATATGCCAAGTATCAACTATAAGGATATCTGGTGTACGCCCTACGTTTTAATCCTATCTAATGAAAATTATGGGCGCACGCGCTATTTTACGGTTTTTGAACCGATATAACTTTTTAACCGTTTATTTCTTAACGAAAAGCAAAAACTTTGCTCTTATAATTCCCTAAATAGCTTATATTCGAAAAATCAGCACTGCAGCTCTTTTCGTACAGAAGATATTTCGGGGTCAGATCGACTCTGATTTAACGTGTAGTAATAGTACTGTAAGCGCGAAGGCAAAAAACCCCTTAAACTCGGCCTGTCACACTACCGTGCTCTAGATATGTAAATTTTTCATTAGAAAATTAATGAGGGCTTATAAGTTTAGCCGTCTATAATAGTTTGTCCAAAAATAGTCATGATATGGATGAGAGGGACAAGTTATTTACCGCGTGTGAGAAAATGAATATAAATTTATTATGTAAATTTTTCCTTAGAAAATTAAAAAGGGGTAAATTGATTAAATGTCAGAAAAAATTTGATTGAAATTTATTTCGTAAGTTTTCCCTTAGTATGTTTTAAAAATTTTATATCTTAGCAGGTTTTAAAATATTTGAAATAAAAGAAAAAAAACTTGCCAAGATATAAAATTTTAAAAACATACTAAGGAATAGCTTACGAAATAAATTTCAACCAAATTTTTAGCGAATTTCCTCCAAAGGAAATGCAGCTATTGTTTTTGTACCAATGTTGTATTTGGAAAAATTTCTTCAAATGTCCATCGATTCTACCTACTAGATGTCAAAAATCACTATCGTTATCAACATATATATACCCATAAGTATATATGTACATTGTACCAGCCAAGTAGCCGAGCGGTCTAAGGCGTTATGTCTGCGCAGTATGCAGTATTTGGAATCTGGGAGGTTATGGGTTCGAATCCCGACATCGGCAGTTTGTCAATTTTATTAAAAAGGGCGGTTAATTGAGTAAACTGTCGGCGTATGAACATGAACGAAGTAACCGGCTATGCTTGAGAAGGTTTTCTGCAGTTTCCTTCACGAACTCCAGATGAATATCGGCATAGTTCCTATCATAGTCAGCTGCAGCCGCACACCAATCAATTCCTAGCCTGCATACGAATTCCTGATCCTCCACTCACATACCTTACAGACCTTACCTCCACTTACAGACCTTATGGTCCAAGTGTAGCCCGTCCAGGGCAGCGTTTACAATCTACCTCTACCTCTACTACCTCTATGTACATTGTAGTTTATGTGTCTGTGGACTCTAGGGGTCATAGTTTTATTCCGATTGAAATGAAATTTGGTATTTTAGGCACTTTTGCTATTGTAATTTTAATCAATTAATGATGATTTATAAAAACATTGGCTTTTCCCAATGAACTTTAAGTGATAATATATAACGAACAAGGCATCAAGTTTACAATTTTTGGAGTCCTTTTGGGCTTCAAATTAAATTTAAAGTGGTCACTTCTAACTAATAACATGTGATCAACGAGTGGTCAAATGCTAAACACCGTGATCACAGGGAAAAAGTACCGTGACAAGAGCTCGGGAAGGTACTGCTTCAGAGTGCAACAAAGAAGTTATCTCTCGATGCACTGAGGCTGAACAGGATGCAACTGCGGATAGTTACCGGGTTCATTACCAAGCATTATCCCTTTGCGGAAGCATCTGCACACAATGGGACTCCATAACGGGTCCATTATGTACAGATTGTGTGGCGAGAAGAAAAAAACATCCAGCCACATAATCTTTGACTACGAACCACTAGGTTTCAGCAGATACAGGATATTCGGTGCATCTCACCCCGAATATATGAACCTTCGGGAGGATAAGCAAGCTCCAAGCTATTGCCAACATATGGGAGAAGTGAATCTCGTCGGACTGAGGTGGAAGGGGAAGCACAATGGACCATAAGATGGAAGTTCAATACTTTTTACCCCAATATTAATCAATCTATCTAACTCATGAAAAATCACAAATTAAATCGTCACACGGTATATTTCATAAATTTGTTGGTTAGGCTACAAATACCAATGTTTATTCCGAATGCTATATATGATATGTATACAGTTTTCTATTTTACCCGCATTTATAATTTCCGAAATTTATGCCTACGTTCACAGAAATAAAGTTTAAATAAATCACCTTTTCTAAATTAATATATAAATATTTAGTTGAATATTATAGTGGAGTCAATAAGAGTTTTTACACAAAAATCCTCAGAAACAGTGCCGATTATCAGATTGTTTTTGTATATTATTTGAAATCATAAATATTTTGGCGGGCAGACTTACCTTGAGGGTGGATGTCACCCCATTTCGCTGGTAAACAATTTTTCATTCAAAATGACCCTACAAGTTGATAGAGTAATTACTTTTAAGCAAAAAATGTTCAATACGGTTTTTAGGTATGGTTTCTGAGGTATTTACAGTTGAATTTGCCAATTTTTCGTCATATTTAGTAACAAAGTATATTTAGTAACAGTTTTTCGCAAATAGTTTCAAAACCTTAAATTTAATCGGTAAAAAATATAAAGAGTAAAATTAAAGTTAAACAAAGTTAAAATTAAAGTTACTAGGGTTTTTTATGTTTCCGTTGGAGTAATATTAACCGAGTTTAGCTAACGGAAGGTTGCTCTCTGTTTACCAAAAATCAATGTGCAAGCTTTCATCTCTGAATAACGAAAAATTTGCAACTTATACAGGAAAATTCATAGAACATTTTTATTCTTTATATTTTTCCCGACTAAATTTAAGGTTTTCGAATTATTTGCGAAAAATTGTTACTAAATATGCTTTTTTCGATTAGAAATTGGCAAATTTAACTGTAAAGAACTCAGAAACTATAAACTTTGCAAAAAAACTGTATTGAAAATTTTTTGCTTCAAAGTAATTACTCTATCAACTTGTGGGATCCATTTTGAATGAAAACTTTTTACCAACGAAATGGGGTGACATCCATCCTCGTGGTAAGTCCGCCCGCAATTATATTTCTGATTTCAAAAAGTATATAAAAACTTCTTTTTTTTAAAATCATTAAAATCGGTTCTGTTTCTGAAGATTTCGTAATTTCATCTATTTATAGGCTTTATTGATTCCACTATTATTTCGTTGTATCGTTGTATTGTATATATTATTTGTCTTGTGAATGTAATATTTTGCTTACGTATTCATTTTCGATTTAGAATTTATGACGATTAATATACATTTCGAGTATATCGCTCAAACAGGAAATATTTATAATTAAATAGAAATATTTTCATATTATATCGAAAATGAAATTAATATATGACATGTCTTTCATGTATGTAAGTTTGTTATATTTGTTTCGAACCTTATAAGAATAATTCATGTCTTGTGACGATTTTTTCCTATTCTCGAATTTATGGGACAAATGAATTTTTCTAGATAGCTAGAATATTTTTCTCCCATGTTCTGCCAAGCTTGTAACAAAAGTATTTACGCGTTAGTCGAAATTGAACCCAAATTGAACGAACATAAAGCTTAATTTATGGGTACCTAGAGGAGGTAAATCTAGTTATGGTGAACATCTTATCTTGGAAAATCCATCCTTTAACAATAAATTCGAGATGTTACATATCCAACCAGAAGGACGCATTTTAATTGCGATTCCATACTAAATGACCAATTGGATTTTGAAAACATCGCCTTAGATAATTGTGAATGTACTATCTAAAATCAATTTAATTAACTATTTAACAATATAATTCAGACGATGTTATTTATTACCTGAAAATGTATACCTGTATGTTAAAAAATGTTTATAAATTGTCAATTCCGAAATATTTGTATAGTTTTAAGGTTTGTCCCATTTTTATTGCCATTCATTCATAAACTGTTATATTTTAAATATCTATGTGTTCAATAATTTGTATAATTTGTCAATTCAAAAATATGTCTCTATGACTTAAAAACTCAAAAATGTTTTTGGAAAACAAAAAACTGTTCTTATTAATTATAACAAATATTTTTTTTATTATTGAAATTTTGGTTAAATCACTTTATTTGACTTGTAATGAAAATTATTGAGAATAATTTTGTTGACCCAACACACATTTTAATTATGAAATAGAAAAATATTAAGTAAAATATTACGAAAAATATTTATTAACAAAACAATATTTTCCTCCTTAGAAAAAGGAGTTTTTTTTTTAAAGAAGTACAAAAAGAAAATATATAGCTCGATTTATTTATTTTTCTTAAACTAAGTTTTTTTTTAAGTCGAAAATTGGAAAAAGATTAATAGATGCTTTTGATTAAAAGTTTTTCTATTTTTAAAAAAATCAAAAATTGAAAAAAATTATTATATATTATTTAATTTTAAAAAAAATCAAAAGTCATACAAATTGAATGTTTTTGATAAATTACATAAATAGATATTACGAAAATCAAGTCAACCTCGATCACAAATAAATAATTTTGTTAAAACAAGTAACCAGAATAAACAAGCTTGTTATGAATGTATCATAAAATTTGTGTATAGATTTTGAATTCACACTGGCCGTGTTTATTAAGTCGCTGGTTAAATATCAACCAAGCGGGGTGTGTGATATGGTTCAAATCTCGGAAAAGTATTATAATTTTTAATTAATTTTATCAATAATCTGAACACTCCGACTACGTCCATGGTTGTTGATATACTAAAATATTCTAGAAGCCTCCATGTGAAAATATATTGTCAAAAACAATATTTATTCAAAAAAACAACCAAGTTCTCGAAAGGTCTTTCATGGGTATATAAACCGGTGACCAGTGTTGATTCAAGTTAGTTTTATATCGACTATTGTCTGATTCATTCAAAGTTTAAAGTTCGGCAATTGTCTGATTAGTTCAAAGTTTAAAATCAAGTATTGTCTGATTAGTTCAAAGTATATGATTGTTGTTCAATCCAGATCAAGTTAAAGTTGGAATTTGTACAAGTAACTTGATCAAGTAATTCAAAGTTTGACATTGTGTGAAAAAAATTAAAATAATTGTTGAAAAAGAAATTGGATATTCATTTTTTTTAAAGCAATAAAATCAGGTTTTTTTTTGTTTTGAAAAAACTTGTGTTTAATTTAATTTTTTTTTTCTTTTCTTTAAAAAAAACGTGCGTGTCGTTTCAATTACAAAATATTTAGTAAAATATTTTACTAATATATTATTTTTGTTTTCGTCGAGTATCGGAATCATTTGCAGGTTCGGGCAGCGCTCCTTTGAGGTATAAAGAGAGCCAGGATACCGCGACAGACTAGTTTCAAAACACAGTTCCTTCTTCAGAAATAAAAGTAAAATGAACAATTTTTACATACAAGTAGCAACAATTAAATATTTTCAGGTATTCAACATAACATTTTGTGAATGAGATCTAATTATATTGGAAAAACCTAAAGCTATCAACATACAAAATTGAAAAACTGTTCGTTTAACCGAACGTCACAAACACTCCACTGTGTTCGAAATGATTTATTTCCTTGAACTGGTGGACTGGGACTCAAGAGACGTTTTCAATTGGTAAATAGCTCAAATAGCAATTGTTTTAACTATCTGTGAATGTACACTCCCGTTCAAAAAAAAGAACAGACCTTAACCGAATCAGCCTCTCTAATAAAAAAATATACAGAGAGTTAAAAAAGTGAGGAGTTTTATGAAATGTAAGAAAATTAAAAAATATACAGAGAGTTAAAAAAGTGAAGAGTTTTATGAAATGTAAGAAAATTAACATTACAGGTTTGTTTTACTTTTTTTTTTGAACGGGAGTGTATACACAAAATGTGAAGAAAACATGAACATACGATGCAAACTTTCATATCATAGTAATAGTCTATTTGAGAATACATAAATTGATAACATGTTGGTTTATTTCCATTGACGCTGTAAAAGAGATTACAGCAAGGAGATACGAACAACTAGCAGCTACAGTCAAGAGATTTCCGAAATGTTTTGAATTGATTAAATATGCATAAAGATATTATGATTATACGATCTTATCTACATGAACTTCATAACATCATCGTTTTCATTAAATCACTTAAGTGATTTATAAACCTCGATAATCATTATCATTAATTGGTATTGAACTGTGTGGTTCAAAATCTATTGTAACCGTTAGAAAATCTATAATAATGATAATTTATAAAATACCGGGTTTATAAACATAACTTAAAGCGTATAACTAAACATAACTAACAATTGCGATTCCATACTAAATGACCAATTGGATTTTAAAAACATCCTCCTTATTGAACATACTTGTGTAAATTATTTATTGTCGGTAAAATGTAATTAGATAATTGTGTACGTACAATCTAAAATCAATTTAATTAACTATTGCACAACATAATTCAGACGATGTTATTTTTACTTGTATGTTAAAAAAATTTTATAATTTGTCAATTCCAAAATAATTTTATAGTTTTAAGGTTCGTCCCATTTTTATTGCCATTCTTTCATAAAATGTTATATTTTGTATACCAATGTTTTAAATAACTTGCATAATTTGCCAATTCAAAAATATGTTAATAGTTTGGGTTTTTACAATAACATTAGAATATCAGATCTCATTCACAAAATGTTATAAAATTTCAAATCGCCCCAATACCTAGAATCTAGATCAAGTTTTGTATAATATATATGTATTTCGACTACAAAGTACTCATCATCGGTATAAATTAGCAATATAAGAGTAATTTTAATAAGAGTGATGTTAACAAGTGTAAACTTGAATGAAAGAAATTTTAACAAGAGTAATTTCAATAAAATTTATTATATGTTAATTTATTTTGTTTAATTTTGTCTATTGATTTCGATTTTCTATCTATTTCTAATTGTCAAAGAGTAAATTACGACTAGCTAATTTATACTGATGATTATTTATAAATGATTTAGCCATATTTTAGAAATGTAAATCTTGAGGGCCTGAATATTGATAGTCGCACAGATATTATAACATTATTCTACGTTGACGATCTAGCAATTCTTTCGTCTTCAAAAGGAGATGAACTGAGTTAATTGTTTAAATACCCAGTATATACTGAGTTTGTATATCAATGTTTTGAACAATTCTTCAAATTCAAAGTTTATCAATATTTTCAAGCGTTACAAAGTCGGAACAAAACTAATATACCTTGTATGTTTACAAATATACTGGGTATAGAAATATTATGAATGGATTCTATGTACATGTATACATGCATTCCTTTGTTCACCTATCAATTGTATTGCTCATTTTCAACTTTGAGCACAAATTATGAGAAAACTATTGAGTTTATGAAAAAATTTTTGACACAAAAGTTGTTTATTTTAAAAAGAAGAAGATTTCTCGCCCAAAAATTTTTTCTATCTCTTACGGCTTCAAAGATATAAATTTTCCCCCCTAGCGGAGGGAATTACTTTACGATTTTGCCCATTATCGAACTTGACCTTACTTTTTTGCTTTAGAACACACAAACAAATTTTCAGCTCGTTATCTCTTTTCGTTTTTGAGTTATCGGCTTCACGGACAGACAGACAGACAGACGGAAAGGCGGAAATAGACTAATTAGGTAATTTTATGAACCCCTATAATAAAAATTGTTGTCTGCGATCAATATTTTCAAGCGTTATAAAGTCGGAACTAAACTTAATATAACATGTATATATACAAATATACTGGGTATAATAACATGGAAGTAAATACTATTAAGACCAAAATAGTCGTATTTATGAGAGGTGGCAAACTAAGCAATTCTGATACATTCATATTCAACGGCAAAGAAATGGAAACTGTTAAAAACTACACATACTTAGGCGTATATCCCTTTTCTAGTTAAGGACTATTTCACTGTGCATGTGAGAACGCCATTAAGAAGGCAAATATAACTCTGAGAAATGTAAAAAATATTATGACTACTAAAATTAACTCGTGGGAGGCTAGATCTGAGTTGTTTTAGTCCATTGTCTTGAGTACACGGTGGCGCAAAAGTACCTTTATGATGTTTAATTTCAATAATTCTTTCTGGAATTAATATTTATTGAGTTTCTCGTTTTTAGATTATAGTAAATACTTGGGAGTTCCGATATGGAGCGATACCAACCTGCAAAAAGGATACGTATCGTAACTTTTTATTTGGATAGCGGAAGAAGCTTTATTTCTACTCAGAGAAACTATCAATGCCATTTAAATGTCTGATATACTCCTTCTAACCATACGATATTGCAGATTATTTTCTTTGGGGTTATCTAAAAGAATAGGTTTATGTAAACAAGCACCAATGCATGAAACAGCTTAGAATTTTTAGAGAGATTTTGGGGATATCTCAAGAAACTTTATGATAGGTCCTATGTGATGTGCTGAAAAGAGCTCATAGTTTTCAGCGCGAAAGGGGACATAATTTGTCAATCTTTTTTCGTAAATAATTGGTAAAAAACTTCCAGAAACACATTTTATATTATGAATTGCAAAATATAAATTTACTTATCTCCTTATTTTTTTGTTTAAATTTAAAATCATGGAGGTACTTTTGCACCAGCTGGTACTTTACTTTACTCAGGAGAAATTTGAGCTATGAGGTACAGTTAAAATATTGAAAAAATTAAGTTGAATTTTTGTAAAAATCGTTTTCTGCTAAGATAGTTGTATTTTCCATACAATTATTTAAACAGAAACAATTTAACGTAACGGCGTCACTTGGCCACTGTTTTCATAGATAAATACTGCTTGTTGTGAGGATTATCTACATAATTCACTCACGTTAGAAGATCACTTACTGCAGTTGTAAATCTCCATACTGTTGTTAACTTTAAATTACGAAATGCATACATACATACATAATTTTCAAGAAATATGTGCACATACATATGAACTCAATCTAACCTATTGCACACATAATGTGAATTGTCTTCTGCGTCATTATATAAACTTAAAGCAGTCGTTAAAAAGTACCGATTGGTCAAATAAATTACAGATTTGGGAATGTTTTGATTTGGAAAGATATTGTACGCGGTATATTTGCTTTATAAAAACTTAAAGCGTTTTTTTTGACGCACGAAGCATGTCTGCTACTCTGTGATAACGTCATGCTCGACCTTAGCTCTTGCTCGAGAAATGTGCGGCCATTTTTTCAATTGAACGTGTAAACGATCATTTATTATTAGGTTGACGGTCAGTGTCAAATACTTAAGTACATTTTAGCTGTTGTTTTGGATTACTTATCAGGCTGTAGAACTGCCAGCACTGAATATATAATATATTATTTGATTTCTAAATATGTTCGCCCGTGTGCGTCAAAAAAATATTATTAAGTAAAAATGGAAATAAAATTGAATCTGATGGCACTGATGACACTTTGTATTATTATTAACAAAGCAGGTAATAATATACACATGATGGATGCAATTCATAACTGTAATTATAATCAAAGCGTCTTCATCATCAGAACTTTCTGACGATGATAATAGTTCCAACAATGTCAACATTCGTAGGTTTTTCGACGCCATATTGTACTGCACTATTGCTCTGACCTTACTAGTCAGAGCAAGATGATGAAAACAAAAACCTCATTGCAAGCAATCTTTAATAGCCAATCGAACATACATTTTATGCTTAGAGTGCTCTCAGTGCGCACGAGAGCAGTCAAAAAAATACGTTATTAAATATTTGAAACTACAGTTTTTTTAAGCCGCTTTAAATCTTGTTAGAGCTCAAATTATACTACACATAATTTAAATTATGTGTGCAATAGGTTGATTGATTGATGGATTTTTATATTAGGGTCTAAAACTATTGCACTTCGACCTTATAGTCCATTGTGCTCACCCTTCTACTTTAGTAGAACAAGATTCGCTTCTCCCATATGTTGAAGGTTCATATATTCGAAGTGAGATGCACCGAATATCCTGTATCTGCTGTTATCTAGAGGTTCACAGTCAAAGATAATGTGGCTAAATGTTTCTTCCTCCTCGCCACACAATGTATCCGTTATGGAATCCCATATATGATATATGGTATAATGTCCGGTAATGAATCCGATAACCTTCCGCAGTTGCATCTTGTTCAGCTTCAGTGAATCGAGAGATAGCCTCTTTGTTGCACTCTGAACCAGTATCTTCCCGAGCTCTTGCCGCGGTACTTTTTCCCAGTGATCTCGGTGTTTAGCATTTGACACTCATTGATCACCTGTTTATATGCAGTCCTTGGAATTCCTAAAATAGGCTCTGGGCCTATGAAGGGCATTCCGACTCCCTTCTATGCTAAGCTATCTGATGTTTCATTTCCTTCGAAACCACTGTGACCCGGCACCCAGATCAATTTAACATTGTTCCGTTTTGCCAGTTTCAGAAGTTCAATAGATTAGTGTGCAATTGAATTCATATGTATCTGCACAGATTTCTTGATACTTTTATAACTAACAATCAGTAGTATTTCTCTCTGAAATAAACATCTATATTATCAGTTTCAATATAGAACGAATCCACCATCTGAAGGTTTGTACAAAGTTTGAACATTACAGCTTTAATAGTTTTCAAGATATTTAAACATAAAAATCAGCGTTTTGGGACTCATTCACGCACACCCATCATTAGTAGCCTAGGGTACTTTCAGATGTCCTAGAAAATTTTGATTTTTGGTAGGCAGAAAGATCTTGCACTGAAACCTCCAGAAAAGTCTGAAAACCGGAAATGTCTCACTCCAGCAAGGGAGGGGGACAAAACTCATACCTCAGAAACAAGTAAGTAAAAGATAGAAGAAATTTTTTCTTGTCTAAAAATAAACAACTGTTGTTTGAAACTTGATATCATGAAATTTATAGATTTGCCATAGTTTCTGTTCAAATATTGTCAATTATCATTAGCGATGTGTCTGTAGCTATTCTGTGGCCATTTTTATCTGATCAGAATGAAATTTGGTATGTAAGGTGCTTTTGGTACTTGAAAGTTCATTAATGGGCAAAATCGGACAAGGAAATAGGTGGGCGGTGTCAAGGATCATTGAGTTCCAAAAATAGCATTGAGTAGTCATTAAATTGAGTAGCCTCACTCCATCTGATGCACTCAAGATCTTATTTGCACTGTTTTACTGAAGATCGTTTCATCTGGTAATCTGTAAAATATGTTGGTGTTTATAATAAATACGTAACTATCATTAAAAAATTGTATGACAATAACACAAGGCAAATAAAACTAGAGAGTTTGGGCCCACCTTTTCTAGTTAATAGAGGTGCCAAAAAGGAAGACCCCCTCTCACCAAAACTTTTTAACACCTTGCTAGAATATATTTTTTCGCAGCTGGATCGGAAGGAGATGGGAATAGAAATTGATGGAATCAGACTTACCCACTTGCACTTCACAGATAAAATTGTCTTAATGATAATTCTAGAGCAATTGGTTCTAATTCAGCGAATTTAATCATATACGTACATGGTGCGGCTCGTGAGTATGTTTCTCAGAACAAATATCTAGGAAAAATAGTATCCTTTGACAATAGCGAGTTAGAGATCAAGGTCAGAATAGTTATGCGACTTGGAGAAAATTTTGGTCGATGGGACATATACTTAGAAGCAATATCTCAAACCTCGACATTAACTATCAAAGATCTAACCAGACTTAGAACACGCAACATCGAAACAAATATCTTAAAAATAAAGTTCTCCTCAAAATATCTTCCATAAGAGCTCGCACAAAACTGAAAGATGTTACAAAGACAGGAAAGAAACTAAAAGGGAATTGGGCCGGTCATGTGTCTAGAATGAAATCCATACGCTAGGAGAGACAATGCACTACTTGGACATCATACGATTGTAAACGTAAAAGAGGACGCCAGAGGAGGCATTGAAGAGATGCAATAAACATGTATGCAGAATTTCACTGGATGCTGCTAGCCGCCACGGCGATAAGAAAATGGATACCGATGTGGGAGGCCTTTGCTCAATAAATGGGATGAGTCGGGCATTATTATTATTACTGAAGAAATCTTACCAAAATGTTTTTGAACGTCATTATTTGTTCTCCCCAATAATTTATTTAATAATTCAAATTCAGTTTATCCCTTACCATCTAATTAAATTTTCTAGACAACAGAAAATGATGCCATTTTTAACATGCTTTTTATTAGCTTGACCTGTATGATTATAATGGAATTTTGTTAGTGAGTTTTCACCCACTTCCGTACGTCTGAACAATTAGAAATTTTGCAGACGTATTAAAAACCGGTGACAATACAATAATATACAAAAAAATTTAAAATGACAAAATAAAAAATTTAAATTTATTAATAGATAAAATACAAATTTGCATATCTCTAACTTATATATAACGATATATAGTGTGATGGTATAGTTTATACTTTCCATAGAAATGTTATCAACAAAATTTCAATAAACAAATTACATTTCCAACAGTGAAAATTACGAAAAACATAATTATTAGACATAAATTTCCTATGCTATATTCGATATAGGCTTTCTTTGGTAAAAATAGGATTCATTCCATCACTCGTGGGAATAATGAAAAATGAAACTATAACACAAAAAATAAATTTATCTTAAGAATAAAAAACAAAAAATAAAATTCAGAGTTTAAAAAAACTAAAAAAACATGCTTTTATAGGAATATGGACTAAAAAATGCAAAATAATTTAAAATAGAAATAGAATTAAGAGATTGATAACAATATTAACTTAAGTAAACAAAAGCATGGGGTGTCCTTACTCTTCTAAAAGTATAGCCATTATAAAGGAATAAGTAGAGAGCACCCCATGATTTTGTAAACATTAAGTTAATTTTGTTGCCAATCTCTTAATTCTATCTATTTTTATTTTAAATTATTTTGGATTTTTTAGTTCATATTATAATAAAGCTTGTTTTTTTAGTTTTTTTAAACTCTGAATTTTATTTTTTGTTTTGTTTTGTTTTGTTAAAATTTTGTACTGTATTTGTGCCGTAAATTATGACGCGTATCAAATTTTGAGAGAAAGGTTATTGTACAAAACATTTGTCAGGGAGGTTTTTAATACAACATTCTGTAACCGAAGAAATCTTTAATAATTTGCATTGAAACAAGATTATCATTTAATACCATCTCCTTTGCTTTTCTCTATATCAACTGAACAAAACAACAGTATTAAGATAAAACCTTACACTGTATTATAGAGTGAGTCGAGAGGAATACATCAAACGCCAGGAGTGTATTTTTCTATGAATGCGATTCAGTTGAGAACCTCAATTGTTAATAAGCCGTTTTAGTTTTTATACGTTGCACGGAATTACATTCGTAGGTCATCATAAGTTAAAATTTAAAAAAATTAAACTTGGATAGGATATGCAAGGCTTGAATATCCTATCCAAGTTTAAGGCATAATATTTACACATGCATAACAGTCATGTTCATCCCATGCCATCACGTAATCGTTTCAGTTTTGTAACCTTTTTTAACAGCTTTCAAGACAAATAACTCTCTTGGACAAATATTTCGTCAATACCAAACAAAAAATAGACACAAACCAACAAAGCGTTGTATACATTGGTCAATCCGGAAGAATTATTCAAAACTCGAACATAAAGCTTGTTTTATGGGTAAAGGAGGAAAATCTAGTTATGCTGAACACCTCTTAAATTCCTCCTTAATTGGATTTTTAAAACACTCTTTATTGAACCTCTTTGTGTCAATTATTAATTGTCGGCAAAATGTAATCAGATAATTGTGTATATAAAACCAAAAATCAATTTAATTAACCGTTTTACAATATAATTCAGACGTCGTTATTTATACCTGTATCTTAAAAAATTTGTATAGTTTGTCAATTCAAAAATAATTTTATAGTTTAAGCTTCGTCCCATATATATTGTTTTTCATTCATAAAATGTTATATTTTGTATACTTATGTGTTAAATAATTTGTATAATTTGTCAATTCCAAAATGTTTTTATAGTTTCAGGTTTTTCCAATAATCTTAGTTATTTTAAGTACATGAAAATGTTTACATTGTTGCTACAGTATGTTAAAATTGTTCATTTCATTTTTATTTCTGAAGAAGAAACTGTGTACCGAAACTAGTCGAAGTGATTTAACGAAAACTTCGAATATTTGTTTTATTTAATAACTTTTTTTTATACTGGGTATTTAATGACAATGAAAAACAAAACGAGACATTTGTTTGGATAATGTAACTTCTAGAGCCGCGTTCTTCTCACAAAATCCCGAAAATAACGAAAGCAAATCAAAATCGGATAGATAACAATAGAGAACTGATAGTTATTGGTTTTTCGCGGCTCACTCCGTATAATACTGTTTCCAGATCTGTTTGAAATTACAATGAAAACAAAACAAAAGTTTACTTAAAATCATTCAAGGTGCTGCTAGTACTCTAGTATTCTTCATTGGGTATTACACCATAATACTTACTGCTGGTGAACAATGTGATCTTATTCGCGTCGACTTTTTGAATTAATGAGTATTTGTTGTATGTAAAAATATTTCAGTTCAAAATGGTATGCGATTTTATTTTTTCTGTAATCTAAATAAAAAATTAAAAGTTTTTATTTTACAGACAATAAAGATTGTTTTTTGCACCTATAATGCAAAGCATTCGCAATGCGCTAAAAACTAATATTGTTTTTCGTATTTTAGAAGTTGTACATTTTCATCATTATCATATTATGTCATTTTACTTCCATTGCTAAAATTATAAGAAAAATCATGGTATAATTTACTTACATTTTATTTTGCTAGGTATGTAATGCCAACAAAAGCCTTGTAAGAATGCCTATATTAGTTTTTGAGTGTTTTCTTTTGAAAAAATGCGGATACCTTAGCAAAGAGGGGAGTGGGAACTGGCCCTTCATAGGGCCAGAGACTATTTTAGTAATTCCAAAGACAGTATGTAAACAGGTGATCAAACGAGTGGATGAATGTTAAACGTCGTGATCACTGGGAAAATATACCGCAACAAAATTATGATACGGAATCCATTCAAAAGACTCTCCCTCGATGAACTGAACCTGAATGGGATACAACAGCGGAAGGTTACCGGAACCACAGGGAATTATCACCTGTGAAAGCGTCTTCACACAATAGGTAGAGGTAGAGGTAGATTGTATAAATGGAGTGGAAGGAATTTATGAGTAGACTAGGAATTGGTAGGATATGCGGCTGTTTAGTAAATTAGCAGTTTAGTAAATTAACCACCCCTTTTTTTATTTTTATAATTGACAAACTGCCGATATCGGGATTCGAACCCATAACCATTCCAAGTACTGCATACTGCACAGACATGACGCCTTAGATCGCTCGGCTACTTGGACTGGTTCACACAATAGGACTCCATAACGGATCCATTATGCGCAGACTGTGCGGCGAGCTCTCTGTTACAGCAGATTCAAGATATTCCGTACATCTCACCCCGAGTCTATGAACCTTCAGGAAAACCTGATCAGCAAGCTCCTGGCTATTGCCAGAATATGGGAGAACCTAATTTCGTCAGACTGACGTAGAAAGGGGAGTACAACGGGCCATAAGGTCTAAGTGCAATACTTTTGATACCACATGATATATATATCTATCTATCTATCTATATTTGAAAAAGGTTTCTTCTATCCCTGTGTACGCTGTGTAACCTACCCTTCTTCTTTGTGAAAGATAGGGTGGCCTCCAGTCTAGTTTTTTTACATCACTTTTCCCCGTTTCGGTTGAAGCGAAGGCTAGGAACCTCATTCTGGCTCTGGAAAGACTTTCTGCCATAACATGAACGTCCGAACAGATCGCACTGTCGTCTAATCTTATGCGACATGAGTACGTCTAAATGAGTGCGTTTGCAGTGAGCAATAAGTACCTCAATCAAATTTTATATCTTTCTGGTCCGGTACTTTCGAGTCCTTACTTTCAAACAATGTGCCGCCAAATATAACCCAACACAAATTAGAACATCTCATGCCTTTATTAAAGCTATGCCTAAGAGAAAGCATCAACACACATACGATGTGCACTTATTTGTGACAATAGTAATATTAAGCTTTATTTTGGATTAAGCTATATTAAAACCGCAAGCTATATTAAGACCATAAACCCGGCTCAAAATCATGCGTTTAAAAAAGTTATTTTACCTGTGTGTGCGTTATAAAGTACAAAGCAAGCAGAGACTTTTTAGAATAAAAAATTTGTTATGCAGGAGCTTTTTTCAGAATAAATACAAAATAAACCCGGCTCAAAATCATGCGTTGAGCAAGAATCATGCGTTGATAGATTGGATCGGATTAAAACAGTTACCGTATATCACTTATTTCATATCTGATATGCTTTTGGTATTTGAAGACTTCGTTAATGAGCAGAATCGGTCAAGGAGAAACACGAGCTTAGAGAAAGAAGAAAACACAAAATACGGAATATCTTTCTTATAATTAGAAAAATTGGAAAAATCTTTCTTATAATTAGAACAATTGAAAAAATGGAAGAGTTTAAGAAAATAAACTTTACTACATTTATTGTTTAAAAAATAAATTATATTAAACTTAAAAAAGGGGGTGGTTAATTGACTAAAATGTCGGCGTATGGACAAGAATGAAGTAAACGGCTATGTTTGTGAAGGTTTTCTGCAGTTTCTTTCACGAACTCCAGATGAGGATCAGTATAGTCCCTATCAAAGTCGGCTGCAGCCGCACATCCTAACAATTTTTCGTCTGCACGCAAAATTACTTTTCCTCTACTCAAATCCTCACATCCTTAGGCATCACAATGGACCTTATGGTCGAAGTGTGTCCCGTCCAGAGCAGCCTCTACAATCTATCTATATATCTAGAAAAAAGAAAAAACACAAAAATTCCTTACGCAGGAGCTGCATCAACTTAGCGAATTTCCTTAGAATACATAAATCACTCTCTAGCGGTCATAATTTTAGTGTGATCAAAATGAAATATAATATCAGGTATGACTTTAGACTTTAGTATTTGAAAAAATTAAATTTATTAATAGCCAAAATAGAACGATATATTTATTTGTGTATGTATTTGTGTCAAACAAACACAAAATATTAAATATCTAAATATTGCGCATGTATTTGTGTCAAACAAACACAAAATATTAAATATCTCTCTTAGTATTAGAATAATCAGAAATGAATAATTAGAATAATTAGAAATTAAGTTTTCTACAATTCATTACTCGATCATTTTTCTCAAACTCTATTGTGAACAGAGAGATTTAGAATTTTAACTTTCAATCTTTAATTGTAAATATTTCTAAGTATTAGTTTAATAGAAAAATAATAAGAAACAAAATTACAGTAAAACTTAGTACCTGCAACTTAACTCCAGATAAATTTTTCGATTTTTCAAATATTAAGGGAGATAGTCAAATTTTATGTTTTCCGCTCCCTCTAAACGAACTTTTCCCTCGTCCGATTTTACCCATTAACGAACTTGACCTTTATAATACCAAATTTCATTCCAGTCGGAATTAACTGTGACCGGTAGACAGTCCACAGACATTTAAAAAAAGTACATATGTATATGCATATATATATATATATATATATATATATAAGCCTAAGATATATATATATATATATATATATATATATATATATATATATGTATATATATATATATATATATATATATAAGCCTAAGATATATATATATATATATATATATATATATATATATATGTATATATATATATATATATATATATATATATATATATATATATATATATATATGTATATATATACATATATACAAATTTTAGCGAAAGTGATTTTTAACATTTAATAGGTAGGATCGATGGACATTTGAAGAAATTTTTACGAAATTCCAACATTGGTGCAAAAATAATAGCTGCATTTCCTTTGGAGGAAATTCGCTAATATACGTAATATCTCTCTTATAATTAGAAAAATTGAATAAATGGAAAAGTTGAAGAAAATGAACTTTACTATAATTTATTATTTAAAAAATAAATTAAAGTAAATTTCATTTTCTTCAGAAGAATTTCAAGAAAAAAACTTTAGTTGATTTAAATAAGTTGTTTAGTTTGTTAGCTATCACCAATCCGCCAATTTAGAAAAATCCTGGAATAAAAACTGAAGAAAACGCGTTTCAAATTTTTCAATAGGAAAAAATATCAATTTTTAGTAACTTACAACTTACGCTGACAATCTGCTAATCAGCTATTCCTGGTCCATATAACAGTCCTTCGATTTAAGCATTAAAAAAACTATTTTTTGATATCTTACTTCAGGACACCACTTTAGGATAGATATACCAAATTTTGTTTCCCCCCTCCATCTAAACCTTTCCCTTTAGTCGATTTAACCAATTTGGCCTATCAAATATGAACAATAATGTTTAAGGAAGAAACATTTTTTGTCTTTGAACTTTTCCTCTACCTCGTACTGGTTTAAAGTTAGATATTTCCCCATCCATGAGGGTTAGTTGGTACAATCCGAAACAATTGGCAAATAATTGTTAATTTTTAAAGAAAAAATATTTGTTGCCTCTTAATTTTTCTTTTACGGTTTAAAGATTTATATTCACCCCTTCCCACCCACTTGCGGTGGTAAGATGACACGTAACGATTTTTAAAAACGTTTATCTTAACTATCCTTGTTTTTTTCTGGACGTGTACAACGATCCAATAGGCTTAAATGCAAGAAAATTTGTTAAGAAATTGCAGAGTTACGTTATGTTACTATACCGTAAGAACTGTACATTTTTTTGGTATGAAAAGTGTGATGTTAGGGCTATATGTTATCCCAGGACCTGAAGTAGATGTATACCAATTTTCAGGAAAATTTGTTATGGAGCTAAATGATAAGAATCATTCACACGCTTGCTTTCGCATTTATTATATTAGTAGCATAGAATATGAGTAGCAGGAAATTGACCCCAATGAGATGCAAACCATCCATTCAAGCTTAGTGCCTTTACCCACTTCTCTAAATGCGTCCCACTACTCGTTTAGACACTGTAATATTTATTACAGGCTGTAGCATTAATTCTTCCCATTGCCCGTTTATATACACTTATATGCGTCATACTGCTTGTGAAAGGAAAAATCTTAAATCTTATTGTTTCATCGCGTTACTTTAACGATAAAAACTTTCGAATAATGAATAAGAAATACTTTATGGAAGTAAGAAAATAGATACGTGCATTTCGGTTTTGTTATAGTTTTTGTTTTAAACTTTAATATCACATGTTTTTAACCATTTATAAACGTATTGGGGTGGTACACAGTATTAGCGAGTTTCCTCCAAAGGAAATGCAGTTATTGTTTTTGCACCGATGATGGAATTTCGCAAAAATTTCTTCAAGTGTCGATCGTACCTACTAGATGTTAAAAATGACCATCGTTAAAATTGTTATACATATCTTAACATATATTATATATACGTTTATGTGTCTGTAGCTCTCTAGCGGTCACAGTTTTATTCCGATTGGAATGAAATTTTGTATTTGGGGCGTTTAAGGTATTTGAAAAGTCAAGTTCGTTTATGGGTAAAATCTAACAAGGGGAAAAGCAAGGGGGGTTTATAGGAGAAGGGAAACACAAAATTTGGCATATCTCCCTTAATATCCGAAAAATCGAAAAATTTTTTAAGTGTAAAGTTGTAGATAATTAGTTTTGCTATAATTTTGTTTCTGAACATTTTTCTCTACTCGAATATTCACAGAAGTTACTCTAATATTTACAGAAACATTTACAATATAAGATTGAAAGTTAAAATTCTAAATATTTCTGTACACATTAGAGTTTGGGAAAATGATAAGGTAATGAGATGTTGCAAACTCGATTTTCTACAACTTTTTTCTTCAGACATTTTTCGATTGTAAATATTAAGAGAGATATTTTATATTTTCTTCTTTTTCTATGTCCCCTTTCCCCTTGACCTATGCCATTTGTTAATAAAATTGGCCTTGCAAATACTAAAATCATATCAGATACGATATTTCATTTTGAACACACTAAAATGACCGTTAGAGAGTGATTAATGTATTCTAAGGAAATTTGCTAAGTTGACGCAGCTCCAGCGTAACAAATGTTTTATTTGTTGAAACCTGACAAAAGCAAAATCAGTTTTTTTTCATTTCCAAAGCAAGTTAAATTTTTTTTTTATTAGTCATTATTTATTGGCAAGTTTCTTGGGTGCAGGGTTTTCATATTTTATTTAAAAAGATGTTCAAGTTATTTTCTTTGTAAAAGTAAAATACAAAACCCGTGCTTTCTAGAAACTTTACTAATAACTAATAACCAATCATTTTGTCACTTTTGTTAAAAAACTTGTTTCTTACATAGATTACATTACATTTGAAGGCGAACATTTTTGTTTTTCCTGGCATACCAATACATTTTGTGTGCGAAAACTTTGTCCATCTCACATTTATGTATTTTTTTGAGATAGGTTAATATATTAACAAGGTTTTAGTATATGAACTAAAAACTACTGTTTTATCTAATAAGGCGAAGGAGCCGCGATTGGTAAGGCCACATTTGTAAGGCGAGTGGGCCTGTCTACACTCTTGCCGAGTGTTCGCCCAGCAATACAGTTCTCGTCCGTTTGTCAACGTGGTTTGGCCAGAGATTACGTTGGTATACCTGAAAAGTTAAATTTTTTAATTAAAAATTATAAAGTAGTAATTTCTTGATTAAATTATTAAAAATTGTTATTATTCAAATGAGCGCAGACTCGATAAGAATAAAAAAGTATTCATAAACATATACAGTATTTATTTATTTTCGTTTTATAGTATTAATATTAATGGGTACAATTAAAGCGGTTGGTAAAAAATGACGGTTGAAAGTTGAATCGAATGTAGACGAAGGTGTACCGAAGGTGCTCGTATTCGCCATTCGCTCCCTTTGACTCATGTCAAACAACCTTTAAACGGAGCGTTGGCGAGGCGAGGCGCGTCGACAAGAGAAACCAAGCTTTGTCAGTACACTCTCGTGCTCGTTATGCCTCGCCTTGACTCGCCAAGTATGTACTGCCGGCATAAGAAGAACAATAATACAATCATATAAGGCAATAAAAAGGTTGAACATTGGAATGAGAGCTAACCAGATGAAAATTTGCAGAAACCTTTCATTTGACAATCTAAACTAGCTCAAAAGTGTCGTATAATCACGTGTACACTTTTTATAGATATAGATTTAAGATATTCAAGCAGAAACGTCTCGAAAATAGTTTTTTTGACAAAATTTCGGTCCCTATGCGTCAAATTCCGTTTAAAGCTATTATAATTTAGAAAGCTATTATAAATAGAGCATTAAATTTTCGCCAATTAATGCCCTTTATCCTCATCACCAACCATTTTAAGATATCACGTGGAGAGTGGTATTTCATTGAAATCTCAAAATCTGCGCTGTTTAAGAAAAGGTAATTTACAAATTATAAAAAATGTTGCAAAAATATTCCGGCTTATTCAATGGATAGCGAAAAAGTGATAGTGGTAACTCGTAGATGACATCAGTACCCTAATAATTTCGATGTTCACAATTGAAAGTCGTACATATAATATTCATTTAGAATACTTCATTTCACAAATAAATTTCATTATTTTGTAAACGAAATCATGTGGCATGATTGTGGCAGCATTGCCAACATTAATATGGATATTATAGACGTAATCATAAATCGTACATGTTATTTGTATAAATGTTATCTATGCGTATATCATACTATGAAAATTTCGTATCGGATAGCTTATTTAATGCTTTTAATGCTTTCTAAATGTGAATATATTTAAAATAAATTGAGAATAAAGAAATAAAGTAATAAAGAAATTTTATTACTTTAGTACAAAATAGTAAAATTTTAAAATATTCCCAGTCATTTTACATTACTTTATTTTCAGCCAATGCAAAAAATTTCGCCATGTTTTCATTTTTTTGCATATTGCCATTTAGATATATTAGCATTTACAGTGTTTATTGATGTATTGCGGCGTGTTAGACCGACTGTTGGCCTGGCGACATTTTCTCGCCACGTAATCACCAAGTTGTTCATAGATGATATTTCGTATAACAAATCAGTTTTAAAAAGATTCTCCTAGATGGAAGTATATATACCGTTCAAAAACTCATTCATAGGTAGCAATACGTACAACAAATCAAGTTTGAAAATATGAAACACAATGAATATCTGCATGAAATTTATTGGTTAAAGAAAATGTTTTTAATAAGTTAGGGATTTGTTATAACATAAAAACATATGTTTAAAATACTCCTCTTCGTGTATGTACACATAGAATAAAGGAAACATAACAATTGGGACATGGGAACACACTGATCGAAAAAAAAAGGTTTATTAAACTTAACTTTGAGAAAGTCATATACATCCACTCACCCATTAATTAACAGAAACATAGTTACCGAGTTTTTTTTTTTAAATGTGCCATAGACCGATATTACACTGTAAAAGCTCTTTTCTAAACGATTTTGTCATATTTTTATACCCGGTATATACAATATATACCAGGGTATATTATTATCCTCGGTATATACATTATATGCTCAGCAGAGGTGGGCGCAGACGCTCATAAGCTGGGTGAGAGTAAGTAAAAAAGGTATGTTTTGAAGTAAGACGAAACGATGTTTCGATACAGGTTGCCTACCGATTATTGCCTAATAATTTATTCAATCAATTTAGAATTAGTTTTATAAAATATTTATTGTTTAAAAAATATCTTTTACAATATGGAGAGATACATCAGAAAACATAATAATAATAATAACAATTATAATAACAATAATAACAACAATAATGATGATAGCAATAACAATAATTACAACAACAACAATAACTATATGTTTTCCCACTTTATGTAAAATTTAACCATTTAGTAATTAGTAACAAATTACCAACCCTCCCCCCCCAGCCAGCTTTATCATTGGCATCTTTATAGTGTCCCATGACACTGTACCCCCTACTAAGAAAAAATAATTAAATCAAGTAAATAATTGTTTATTAGTTCTCCGATATTAATAGTTTAGGCAAATTATTCGGAATTTCCTAAAATCTAATTCTAAAACCTAAACTAAAGCTAAATCATCAAAAAATTTACAAGCGGTAAATGTAAAAGATCAAAAGAATTATATTTTATAATTTATATAATAACATTTATATTTTATTCATACCCAAATATATTAAAAAGGTACATTTTATGCCCCAAATTACCAGCCCAAAATTCCAGAGTATGTATTCAATGTATTGTATGTATTGTATACTTTGAATAATAGTGACCATAAAAAATAGTTGGTATTATTATATTTTTTTCAGAAAATGTTTTAATTAAAAAAGAAAATAATAATAATTGGTAGGATACCCTATATTTACTCTATCTCTCTTCCTACCTCTCACTCAAACCTGAGTGCAATCAAGGTCTGCCCACCTATGTGCTAGGGTATATTATTATATCCGGTATATAGAATATATACCAGGGTCTATTGAGTTAAGTTCGACTTTAAACGGCTGTCTGTCTGTCAAGACGATAGCTTAAAAACGAAAAACAATAATGATTATGTTTTCTTCCTTGATTATGCCATATTTTTTGATAATGCTATATTTATTTCCTTAAACCATTCTTTCATGCATATTTTCTATACAAAATACTTTTGATGTTTCACCTCTGCCAGGCGTCGTCGTGACGACTTAACATTTTTATTTGTGTTGATCAAATTTGTATTTTTTTTCAATGCTGTAACAAAGTTCTTCAGGTTGGTATGTGTAATTTTATTATTGCCATTATGTTTGCCCCTTTAAACTTAGCAACTTTTGTTTGAAACATTCTTTTCTAAAATGGAAACTTTTCAAATGAACACACTTTATACAAAAATAAAACCAAAACAAACAAAATATATTTGATAGATTCTAACGAACAATCTGCATTTCTCATTGGATTGTATAGCTTTGGCGATTTCTTTCTTTAAATATTTCATGAATGTAAAGAAACAATAAAGGGTATTGCAATTTTAAGTCAATAAACGGTGCTTGGAAATAGAGCCATTTTCTGAAGGATTTTTCATGTTACCAATACACAAATGACCAAAAATGTTACTTTCGTTTTCAAGAAGCTTTAAAATGTGGGCATTGATATTCCACACGAAAAATATATCTCTATATATCACGTTTTAGTCTGTGTTTGGGGGTTAATTATTATCACTTTTATTGGGTTAAACTCAATTTAAAAAAAATCTTTTTCAACTTTTTAGTGCAGTTTTGTTTCTAC
Organism: Nineta flava; assembly: GCA_963920215.1. Lineage (NCBI taxonomy): Eukaryota > Metazoa > Arthropoda > Insecta > Neuroptera > Chrysopidae > Nineta > Nineta flava. The sequence continues at coordinate 26,184,054 of OY986044.1, read as the reverse complement.
AAAAAGTTTTCTAATAAATTAATTGTTTATGTGAAAAAATGAATATATTCGTTAAGGCAGATCCCAGAATTGTATAATGTATTGTATGATCCGGACAAAAAACTTGTTTGCTTTTATTATAGAACTAGCTGAATTCCCCGGGGTTGCCCGTGGAACTCCAAGATTTGTTCCGACACTTTTGGTGTCGATAGCGGACTACTGAATTATTTAACTTTATTAATTTTTATCGGCACTTCCGCTATCAGAATTAAAATGTTATTTGGCTTCCCAGACCCTCCACCTTTTTACACCTCGGGTTACATTATTGGAGTTTCCCTAATTTTTTTGAAAATATATTATAGCCTATGTCACCCGGTGATAGTGTGGCTTCCCAACGGTGAAAGAATTTTTTAAATCAGTCCAGTAGTTTCGGAGCCTATTCAATGCAAACAAACAATCAAATCTTTCCTCTTTATAATATTAGTATAGACAAACACAAATACACAGATACACAACACAAACATATATTTAAATACAAATTTATGTAATTAAAAAAAAAAATCATAGTTCGAAAACAAAAGTTAAAAGGCGATTTAAAAAATATTTGTCTTAACTGTCCTAGTTTTTTTGAAATTCTATCCAGTTTCTTTTTCAACACAACAGATAATAGTTGAGCGGGCATGAAGTTTTACATGCTTCTAATGAGAGAGAATTAGAGAGAATGATTACTTTGTTATCAATTATCTCGCGTTCTAAACGGTCAAAAATTCTGAAACTTCGGGATTTATTAACGTTATTTTTAGCCTGTGAAAAAAATGAGCCAACTACCTTAAGTTGTTTTTGTTAGTGGAATCAATTAAATAAAACATACTGTACACTCTGGATCATCTATACATAATTATTTCCTTTTAAGATAAATTTTAGACTGGCTGGATTGCAGTTTAGACGAACCCAATATAACAAGCTCCAACCACTGACAACAACCTGTCTATACATTAAATTCAATTAAAACTATTACTTCCAAGATTCCATCGTCATGTATAAACATCAGTATTTCGCTGTGTATATAGTATACAGTGTGTATACTATTTATAAGCAAATTTCGTCCAAAGAAACATTTAGAAGAAATAATGGTGTAGGTAATTAGTTTTACTATAATTTTGTTTCTTGTCATTTTTTCTGTTACACTAATATTTCCAGAAATATTTACAAATTAAGATTGAGAGTTAAAATCGTAAATATCTATGTACACATTTAAAAAAAATTATCATGCCATGAGTTGAAGAAGACTTTATTTTCTACAACTTTTTATACATTTTTCGATTGTTCTAATATTAAGAGAGATATTTTATATTTTTTATTTAATATTATTAGATCTCATTCACTAAATGTTATGTTAAGTAGCTAAAAATGTTAACTTTGTTGCTACAGTTTGTAAACATTTCTCATTTCGTTTTTGTTTCTGAAGAAGGAACTGTGTTCCGAAACTAGTCAAAGAAAAGTGATTTTACGAAAGTTTCAAATACTTTTTTTGTTTAATAATTATAATGGATTTTCGTCAAGTAACGACCCATTCAATACAAAAGTGTATTTGTTTGGTTTTTGATACTATCAAGAATGAAGTTTGTGTATTTTTAAACAAGTGATCGTGGCAAGTCGTAGATGACATCCGTACCCTAATAATTTCGATGTTTACAATTGAAAGTCGTACATATAATATCATGTCTACAAAAACATATTCATTTAGAATACTTCATTTCACAAATAAATTTCATTGGTTTGTGAACAAAATCATGTTTATGATTGTGGCAGTATTGCCAACATTAATATGGATATTATAAACGTAATCATAAATGGTATATGCTATTTGTATAAATTTTATCTATGCGTATATCATACTATGAAACTTTCGTATCGGATAGCTTATTTAATGCTTTCTAAATGTGAATGTATTTAAAATAAATTGTAAGAAATTTTATTACTTTAGTACAAAATTTAGTAAAATTTTAAAATATTCCCAGTCATTTTTCATTAGTTTATTTTCAGCCAATGCAAATTTTTTGCATATTGCCATTTACATATTTGACATTTACAGTATGTATTGGCCTGGCGACATTTTCTCGCCACCTAATCACCAAGTTGTTCATAGCTGATATTTCGTATTACAAATCAGTTTAAAAAAGATTCTTCTGGAAGAAAGTATATATGGGTCAAAGTCATAGAGGTGGAAAATTAAGTTGCCCGTAGTAATAAAAAAATAAACTTTAATATAAATTGATTTTTCACTATGAAGTATTGGTTTAAGTCATCGTTAATTTAGTTTATGACCGGACAGAGCATGAAATGATATATTTTTGGAATTATCGCCAAAACAAATGAATGATGTACAAGGAAAGGTAATTTCGGGAACGTTTTTAAAACATAAAAAAGTAGATACTAGATTTACTCGAGATGTATTTTAATATATTTAAGTATTTGGCTTTAGTGAAATTTGAATTCTACAATAAATAAAACTATGAAATACATAATGTTGTGCTTTTAACTGTATTATAACTGAATTAATAGCGTATATAACTGTATAGAACTGTATATAACTGAATTAATAGCGTTCCCGAAAATGATTCTGATATTACCGAAATACGGTGGTGTTCCCGAAATGGCATTGTCAATTGTGTACTTTAATAATAAAAAGATATAACTTTAGTTAACAAATAAAACTTTATTTCTCGAAACAGTTATGAACAATTACTATTTTTAATTCAAATTTCAAATTCGTCCCCTTTACCTAGATCAGTTTTTTGTATTATAAATACGTATTTCGACTACAATGTAGTCATCATCAGTATAAATTAGCTAGTCGTACTTTACTCTTTGACAATTAGAGATAGATATAAAGTCGAGATCAACCGACAAAAATAAAAATAAATAGAAAATTAACTAGATTAAAATATACTGGATTTAAAATATAATAAATTTTAAATTATGTTGAAATTGCTCTTGTTAAAATTTCCTTCATTCACATTTGTTCCTGTTAGTTTTACTCTTATTAAAATTACTCTTATATTGTCGCAGGATATGTTACTTGTTACTAATTTGGTGACAGTTTCACAAACTATTTTGGTTTTACGCTACTTATATATGTTCGGCCGACTTTAGATGCTGTTCTAAGACCGCACCTGATTGGTGCTGAGTTATGCCTTGCGCAGTGAACACGTTTTTGTATTTGACATCTCCTCTATTCCTTAAGAGAGATATTTTATATTTTCTTCTTTCTCTATGCCCCCTTTCCCCTTAATCTATGCTATTTATTAATAAAATAGACCTTGCAGCCAACCAACATTATACCAGATATGATTTCATTTTGATAGGAACTATGCCGATATTCATCTGGAGTTCGTGAAGGAAACTGCAGAAAACCTTGTCAAGCATAGCCGGTTACTTCTTTCTTGTCCATACGCCGACAGTTTAGTCAATTAACCATCCCTTTTTTTTAATTGTTATAATTGACAAACTGCCGATGTCGGGATTCGAACCCATAACCTTCCAGTTTCCAAGTACTTCATACTGCACAGACATAACGCCTTAGACCGCTCGGCTACTTGGACTGGTAATCTTATATGTAACTTCAGATGTAAGAATAGTATGTACGATATGTTTGTATCCTACTTCCTTGTGATTGATATACTCTGATCGTGTGAATGAAGTTGTTGACAAAGAAAGAAATAGTAAACAAGACGAGATTTATAGCTGTTAACAAACATGCGACTAATATATTTCAAGTAAATTTCATCGTGTGGACAGCAATGTAACTTTAGTTATATCAAATATTTTTACTGCGAATGAAAACTTTCATAAAAAATTTCATGTATAAAAACAAACTCAGAATAATTAAAATATGCCATAAAATAAACTGTGTGAATAATGTTTACAATCAAACTTGACTCGCTGTAAACATTTGTGTACAATTGTGTACAAGAGACTAAAATTCAGTGCTACATTATCATTATAATATTAAAATATAAGATTCGTAAAGGTTGATTACAACAACAACAGCATATGAGGTGAGTAGCTCAAACCAGCTATGTAGATATCGTAGTTTAAACAATAAACCAGAGCGGTTAATAGTCATAGTATGTGAAATGCACATGTTACTAATAATATACGGTACACTCTTATTATTAGCATGTACAACTTGAAATGAACAAAGCAAACGAGATAGTTTTTAATGCATCGAACAGTACAAGTGCGAAAATAGAAGGGATTATCGTACAAAACTTAATTACCATTTAGTAATACCGATTTACCTTTAAATACTATTTAAGCACCAACACACAGACTGCAGTATATACAAACTTATTGGCGAATAATGATGGTTTGAAAATGAAAGACAAAGGAATTTTAACAATTACTGAATACTGCCAAATTGGTTAAGGGGTGTCCTGAATTAAACTGTCAAAAATATCGATTTTTTTATTGTTTAAATTGATAGATACACAATCTAAGAATATGTTTATAAGAACTGTTATCTGGACAAGGCATAGCTGATTAGCAGATTGCCAGCTTAAATATCTAAAAAATGATATTTTTTCTATTGAAAGCTTTGAAACGCGCTTCTCCAGTATTTATTTTCACGATTTTTCGAAGTTGACGGGCGTGATAGATAAAAAACTTAAGGACTTATTTAAATGAACCAAAGTTTTTTTTTCTTCTGTGTTGAATTATCTTCTAAGTGAACTTAACCTTGAGTACGAAAATCACATTTAACATGGTAATGAGGTGCATTTGATTTCGATTTACTTTTTATAAATATTTGTTTTATATTTTCAAGAAAATTTTCTTCTGCGTGCAAGAAAACGTGTAAATTGACACCTGACTCGTCTATTTTCGAGAAATTTAGTGTTCTTTAATTATTTCAACTCCCTTGTCCAAAATGAAAAATTTCCGTAAGCGTTAAAGATCTATTTTCGTTGCCGCAGGTGGATGATTTGGTTAATAATTTAAGGGAGTCACGTTACACGAAAAATTTAATTTTATATGGATTATATTATAATCGAAATACAGGAACTGCGCGCAAAAGATTTCTGGATCTAATCAGTTATTTTCGAAGATATGTAAAGAATTATGCTAGAAATGCTAAACAGTTGTCCAACATGCTAAAGGTAAATGCATAGTAACCATGTGTCAAAAAATTTTGATCCCAATAGGAAAACCGAGCTCGTCGCGACGCGAGTTATAGTGGCCCTGGAGCACTATAATTACAGAAATAAGATGATAATAAATTTCATCCGATAATAATTGCAACTGGTGAACTGAGATAACTGTTTTACTCTAACGTTCCGAAGTTTGCGACCTTCGCTACACGGATATGTGAAAACAAATACAAACAGGTTTTTTGAAAGCTGTCTATTGTGACCATCATGCACTTCTAGTGGTATTGGTTGGCATGAGTCCGTTCACCTAAACTTGGTTGGGTAAAATATTCTTGGTTAAAAACAGGTTCCCAAAAATATTATTTTATAGACTTCTTGAACTGGATATATCACCTAATAATGTATCTTACAAAGTAGGTATTGTATAATTGGTCCAATCACCTGTCAACTGAGGAAAATGATGGAATAGTGTAATGTACATTCCATTTGGAGAGCACAAAATACTTTTTTAGATTAAATTTTGAAAAAGCTAGAAGACTGAATGCTGACGCGGTATTCCTAAAGCAGAAATACCTTGAAAAAATTAAGCCGTCTCGGCGACGCCTGTCAGATTTGAAACACTGAGACTATTTTGTATAGAAAAATGCATGAAAGGATGGTTTATTAAAAGAAATAAATATGGCATAATCAAAAACAAAATATTCAGATTTTCTTTTAAGAAAAAAATTGTTCTTTATTTAAAAAAATACTAATTTAATACCGAAAAACTAAAAATTAAATAATTTCTTAAAAATTATGACGGCCTTATTCTTTCAATCAGTTACTTAAACTATTATTATTATTATTAACTATTTTGTATAGAAAATATGCATTGCCACCTATAAATGAGTTTTTGAACCTGTATATGTATTCCCATCTATTAGCATTTTTATTAAAACTGATTTGTTATCAATCACCTATGAACAATCTGTTGACGCACGATGAGAAAACGTCGCCAGACCGTTGCCAGGTAACAAACGGTCTAACCCACCGCAATAAATGTTTCAAAAATCTTATCAACGGACAGTTTCCCACATTATAACTTAATTTAATACACGACCCCATAACAGTACTATCTTTGCTCACAAATATCTATTGATATGCTTAGACAAATTAACTGAGAGTAGCAAACAGCATGAATATTTATTTCTATTCGAAGGACCTCAAACTGATTTTGGAGCCTGATGGTAACAGCTGCCCTGTTTGAAGACTAAACTTGAAAGATAACCTATATCACTTGTTTGTAGAATGTTCCACTCACTTACAAGCAATCTCAATTTTCAGAGTTTTTTATAATTGAAAATCTAGCAAATCAATGACACATATTACTACTTAAGAGTGAAAGAATGTAAAATGTAAATCAATTAGCTGCAGGATCGTCTGCATGTACACTCTCGTTCAATAAAATTGAACAGATCTGAACCGAATCAGTCTCTCAAAATTTTGATTATTCTTGTAATAAATGATTTGTTTACATAAATTGTTTACATAAAAATGTAAAAATATAACATATAAACATATAAAACATATAAAACATATAACACTTCCATTTCTTTTTTCACATTTAAAAAAATATACTACTTATCTTTGTTTATAAATAAATAATATACGGAGAGCAGTTGCAAAAGTGAGGAGTTTTATGAAATGTAAGCAAATTAACATTTGAGGTTTGTTCATATTTTTTGAACGGGAGTGTATGTATATATAGTCTAACGAAAGCACTAAAAAAATTGTAATATTTTCCGAAATGGATTTATTTTCTGTTATTAAGAATTAACAACACAATTTGAATTTTATAGAAAAACTATCTAACAATTTGTGTTAAACCCTTTGCCGCTGAACGCAACTATATATATATATATACATATACAATTTTCGATTTTTATTGCAGTAAAAGTTTACGTTTTAGCGTATTTTCGGAGAAAATGTAGCAATTCAGATTGTACCGTTATCTTGAAAAGTAAGGTGACTTTATATTTTTATCATAAACGTTTTATTTATTCATCAATATTCATATTGTCATCTTCAAAGTAATCCCCCTTAGATATAATATACTTGTGCCAACGCTTTTTCCATTCCTCGAAGCACTTCTGATAAGCACTTTTTGGTATAGCCTTGAGCTCTTCCAGCGATGCAGTTTTTATTTCCTCAATCGTTGCAAATCGTTGACCTTCTATGGGTCTATTCAGTTTTGGGAATGTCGTAGGGGGGGGGGGTTAAATCTGGTGAATATGAGGTATGCTTGTGAAGTTGTTTTTACCAAAAAAATAACGCACAAGCAACCCGATGAGTGACAGGTGCATTACGGTGATGCAAAAGCCATGACTTGTTTTTCCACAATTCCGGACGTTTTTTTCGAATCGCTTCTCGCAAAGGGCGAATAACTTCAAGGTAATACTCCTTTTTAACCATACGACGTTGTGGTTAGAACTCCTGATGCACTATGCCAGAGTAATCGAAGAACGCAGTGAGCTAAACCTTGAATTTTGATCGAACTTGGTGTGTTTTTTTCGGTCTTCTTGGAAGAGCCTGTACCACTTATAAACATTTTTTTACTCAGAGTAGACTCGCCATATGCCTCTGTCAACATTTCGAGTGTTTTGAAGCGCTTAATTCCATTTTTTACACAAGATTTTATACAAATCTTTTGATCCAATTTTTTTCGACAACAGAAAATCGCTGAGCACACCAAACATTTCTAACCTTTATACCTCTCACAAACAAACAAAGAATGCTATATAGTTAAAACTGTGAACATATGTTTGGTACGAGTGTACCAATACAATCAAATAAGTAATTCGAATGTACGTAGCCCGCGAGATTTGAAAAGTCACCTTACTTTTTGAACCCACCTTGTATATGTATATTATATATATGGGTGAGTCATGAAAAGTCATGAAGCTTTTTGAAAGGGTGGATAGGCGATGAAATTCTAAGATGAAAAGCCCTTGGACATTTTTACACCTGACCCACGATTTATTAGATATTAATTAAATAAAGTAACTAATAAGAGCGATGCGTTAAAAGAAAAAGAAATGGTGGGGAATTAACGCAATGTCAGCAGAGATACGTGAGGGAAGCGAGGTATCCCCATCACTAACATAGAGCGAGTCAAACTTATGCGTTTCAAATCCAGTACAGTTTTTATAGTAGAATTTAAAAAAATTTTGAATTATTCAGTTTTTATTAGATTTCTTAGGATGCAGTATTACAGCGGCATTTGACGTTGTTTTTTTAAAGTTAAGAGCTGATCAGATTTTGGAATCGATCGGTAAGTAGTGTAAAAATTCTTTAAAAACATATTTTTGGGATTATTATAAAGATTGTCAGGATAGTTTTTTAGGACCTCAAAAAATCAAGATCTTATAAAAACTCAGTTTTCGATAATCGGACTGAACACTAAAACTTCCCAATATTTGAAAACCTTCAATTTACTTAGCGAAAAGTTGAAAATAAGTCTAAATTGCAATTGATTTGATCAGTGCAAAAAACATTAATAAATTCTTAACTATAATTTTTTTTCAATATTTTAGTGAGGTAAATTATTGGTGATTCGTTGCCTAAATTTTTTAAAGAAAAATGTAGTTTTCAGGTATAATGAATCATTCAATTTTCATTGAGTTGAGAGTGTCTCTGCTGCCGCGGCGTTCATTCCCTACCATTTCTTATTCCGTTAACGCGCTTCTCTAATTGGTTATTTTATTCAGTTAATATCTAATTAACCGAGGGACAGGCGCTAAAATGCCCAAGGACTTTTTATCTTTTTATCTATCATTTCATCCTCTATCAACCCTTTCAATAAACTCCATGACTTTTGACTCACCCTGTATATCGAGTATAAGAAGTTTTTGCGAAATCAAGTCAACGGTACAACCTGAATTGCTACATTTTCTTCGAAAATACGCTAAAACAAAAAATTATAAAATTGAGGGGGAAACTTATCTACTAGTAAAGTTATCTCTTTATACGCCCCTGACAAAATAATGGCTGTACAAACTTTTGCTGCAAAAAAAATCGAAAATCATCGAAACTTGTTTCGAAACAAATTGTGATTACGCTTTCAAAGAATCAAAAATTTTTTTTAAAATTATAACTATATTTTTACTCTGTCTGTTAATAAAACTTTACAAATGTATTAATAAATTATTATATATTTTAATAACTGGTTAAAAGTTACCATATTTACAATAAACAAGGATGAAACTATATGTATGTATATGTTCACATTTATAAGAAGAAAAAAAGTATATAAGTTATTTTAAGGGTTTATAATACAAATTCTATAAAACTTTATCCTTCGTATTGTCACCAGTACCCCTAGTAATAATCATAAGGTAGATTGTTCGTTATAGCAGAGATTATATCATAAATTAAATAGATTTTCATATTACCTATGGTATAATACTACTTTATTATACCATTTCTATTAAAATTATTATTAGTGAAAGTGGAAAATAATTCTGGTGAATTATAATAGTATCACAATAAACATTTATAAACATCTAACAAATAATTTAAATACGAATAATGTTTTTCTCAAATATTACTCTATCACCTGTATATAATGTTCAGTTGTTCAGTTACACTAGTGATTATCTAACTTCTACTAATAACTAATAATACTCACCAACAACTATATAACACAGTTTGAATGTAATATTTAGAGGTATCATTATCATACACACAGAAATAATATACATAAATGTTAAAAAGGAAATATAATAACCATATCTCTTTTTAACACATTAATAAATATATTCTAGTATACATGGGATATCTACGGGGTATACGAATACAAAATTGTTACGTATTTCTCATTCTGTAGAAAATAATGTCGCTAAAATTTTGTGAAATAGAGCAACTATAATAATAACATACTACTTAACAAAATTTATTTAAAAAAAAAAAAATTCGTTACACAGGAGCTGCTTCAACTAAGCAAATTTCTTTAGAATATATAAATAATCTTTGATATGATTTTAGTATTTGCAAGGCTAATTTTATTACTAAATGGCAAGGGGAAAAAGAGGGCATAGAGAAAGTATAAAACACAAAATTTAAAATATCTCTTTTAATATTGGAACCATCGAAAAATGTATGGGGAATAAAGTGGTCGAAAATCATGTTTGCTACACTTCATTACCCGATTATTTTTCTCTTACTCTAATATGGACAGAGATATTTCGAGTTTTAACTTTCAATCTTGTAAATTGTAAATATTTCTGTAAATATTAGTGTAACAGAAAAATGATAAGAAACAAAACTATAAAACTAATTTTCTATAGATATGCGAAATTTTCCTCTCCCTCTAAACCCCTTTTTTCCCTTGACTGATTTTAACTATTAACGAACTTGACCAATATACCAAATACCAATATATATATATATATTTATATATATATATATATATATATATATATATATATATATATATATATATATATATATATATATATATATATGTTGATATACAAGATGTTCTGAAATTCTTTCAAGAAAACTATACCACGGTGTAGAGCTGGAAAAAACAAACCAAAAAGTTTAATAAAGTATATATATATATTTTTTTTAACGATGGACATTTGGAGGAAGTCTGGTAATAAACCAACAAGCAAAATTCGACATGTTGGAGCTACGGAGACAAGACGAATTTTTTTAGAGAAAATAATTATAATTAGTATGAAATTAAGTTACGTAGGGCCTCTCTCTTCCTTCCAAATCTGCTGAGACGGCTGGGAAGAAGATACGTAAATGTATAGACCAACTTGACTTCAAGTTGACACCTCTTCGACAGATAGTATCACGTATTGAGTGAGGGTCAGAATACTAGAAGACTGATAGACTGATCACTCCAAAAGTGGAGAGCTTCGTTCGTGAACTTAGACACCAGTATCACACAGTCAACAAGGGTATCTTGCTATCAAACAGAGAAACTTTGAAAAGATACGTACGCTGCCTCTCGCATGGAAAAAGCCAATTGAACACCAAAAGTGTATTGGGGAAAATAAGACCTTTCTCTCGAATACTTGTTGTTTATTCGCGAAACCCCCTTCCATTGTAAAGAAACCACCAACAATGAGCAAATCCACAGCTATTGCCGTGATTTATATTAGAAGTTGACTAATGTTGATAAAAATATAACATCAGACTGTTCAAAACGTTCTGCAACACTCAGCTGTTCAGCTCACGCAGCATATCAGCTATTCCGCTGATGAAGTTTCCGTTACCTTCAAAGGCAAGAAGAATCACTTGGCGCCTGTCATGAATGCTGTGTCGAACTTTTGACACATACACATCTGGCTTGGCACTTCACTTCATATATCTTCGGATATAGAACCTTTCCATCTTGGTTCGAGAAAGGCGAACAGTTCTGATTTCCAAGATAGGACACCTTTTAGATCGAAGCAATTACTGACCAATAATACATCTAAATACCGTGTACAAATCATTCACCTCCATTCGTAATGAACGTATACTCACCATAGAACCGGTTAGAATGATGAAACCTGGCATATCAGGTTACAAAGTCATCTTTTTGTAGACAGATGTATCTACTAGGACGCTAGTCAATATCAACGCGACTTGAGTATGGCCTAGGTGGATTATAGAAAAGCATTTCATCAATCAATATCAATATCTTCAGATGCACCGAAGTTCACTGGCCATTCTGGAAGACAAGGTTTACTATTATTTCTGGTAAACGTACTGTCTCAACAAATTTGATGACATATAAACGTGGAGTCAATCAAGGGGGTAGCCTAAGCCCCTAAGCCCCGTTTCTTCTCTACATCTCACTTATGCCTCTTTCCTTGCGCATGTGAGAAGAATCCCGTTGCCGTTCTGACTCCCCGACAGACAGAAAGCATCAGGTAACTCATCTATTCTATATGAACTGGAACTTTCAGCTTCTTCTGAAATCAGTGTATCCCAAGCTCTCAAATCTGTCCATCCGTACGCGAAGGCTATTGGCATGTAATTCGGACTGAATAAGTGTGTCGTCGAACATTGTAAGCGGGGTCACACCCCTAATTACAATGCTGACGTGCAGCTTACGGATGGAAGCATCGTAAAACATATATATGATGAAGAATTATACATGTACTTGGGTGCCGGCGAAAATCACATCCATAGTGTGTCCCCTGTTAAAAGCTCTTTGTGGTAGGTATGGAAACCGTCACAGACAAATTTGGGAATCAGGATTATCTGGGATACATAACATCCGTGCTACTAATATGTTTGCCCTACCCATCCTTCTGTATTCTCTTGGTTCCATAAAATGGACAATAGAAGAGCATATTTAGAGGCAGTCTCACACTTAGGAACATTTGTCAGTACCCTCTACGTCACCAAAGAGGTAGGTGTTTCCTATCTATCGAATGTCTACATGACAGATTAGCGTTAGGTAAAGCTTGTCAGGTAGTCATTAATGTCACTTGTGGTAGATCAAGAATAACAATTTAAAAGAACATTCTTGTTCTGTACAGCACGATTTGTTGCTTTGATCCGACTAATCGTGATCTAGAAGATAATATGGTGCTTCTTCCCCAATCGCGACTTTGTTCAGCCGTGATATCTTTCGTTCCATCATCTGGACTTGAAAACAGAAGGCTTCACTGCTGCCCAAGATGTGATAGCTACTAATACACACCAGAGGTACGTTTGGAAGGTGGCAGTCTCTACTACTCAGTGCATAGCATGTATATCTCAACCGGAGACGCCAATGCACCTCATTTCGGCATGTCCATTTTATGCCTCGACCACCTACATTCATCGTCATATTGCTGCCCAGCATGTGCTGTACTACTTCTTGAGACACAAGTACGAAGTGAACCGTACGTCAGTCTTATCTTATGCTTCTCGGAGAGATCAACTCTGTCGTCAAAAATGAAATAAATGTCGTCAGAAATGTATCATCTTTTGGAATTTATCTTTCGCAACTACCAGGCAGCTCTTTGCTACTAAGCCTAATATAGTGCTCCGAGATATTTCAACTAAGACTTTTATCATCATCAAGTTTTCTGCGCCCGCAGACACGAATATAGTCCTGAACGAGGAGCAAAAACGGACTAAATACCTTGTTCTGCTCCAAGAACTACGGCAATTACACCCTGGCTACTCATTCAAAATGGCTGTTATTATTGGTATTTGTTCTCACTCTAGAGTCTAATCTTTCCACTATTCCGGTTTGCAGGTCTCATCTTCGTCACCTTATCTCTTCTATGCAGAAGGCTGTCATCATAGGCAATCTTTGTACATTGAGATCCCATGAGACTGTTTTCAAGTAGCAGCCTTAGAAGTGATTTTATATTTAATTTGACAGGTTCCAGATCTGTGCGGTGCAAGAACGGAGCTGTGCACGACCAGAACACTTCATAACATACAAACGTACCCCCTGACTTGGAAAATAAACGGATCTTTCGGACTTCACGTTGACTGATAGACGTACAGACTACACGACCATAAGATTGTTAACCTTCTTCACAGGATGTAGCTAACATATGAGGATTTATATTTGATGAAGAGGTGGGTGACCCTGGGATGTATATCCTGTATCCACTTTCCCCCTTTAATAGACATAAATACGTTAAATTTCAACGTATTGCTTGTATTAAGTAATACGTATTGCTCGTATTACTTAATAAGTTATCAAATGATTTACTGATATCAATATTAACGTATAATCAAGTGATACTAAGCGTTATAATACTTATACACAACCATATTACATTAAAATAAATAAATAAGAAACTTATTTTTCGAAAATAAAAGGGTTAGTTTGTACTATAACTTCTTCTATTCCCTCCGCGCCAAATTGTGTAGCTTTTTATATATTATATATTATATATTATTTTATATATTATGTATATCATCTAGGTTTATGTTTGCCAAAAAGTCCGCTAAAACGTATACAGATTGATTATCTGTTCGGTTTAAAAAAAACGCATCTTACAGGTTGTAGAATGGGACGGGATAATAAGAAGTGTTCTATTGTTTCTTTTTGTACACGGTTGCACATCTTGCTGTTCTCTGGGCTGTTCCATTTATATATTACAAATTATCATTTATATGTACATAAAAATACATGAACCTCAGATAGTGATTAATTATATGCCTTCTACCATAGCTTCTGGGAAGCTCAGTTGGCAGAGCAATGGTCGGAAAGCCTGAGGTTTAGAGTTCCCCAGCCAAGATGTGTAAGATTTCATAATATGAACACATTGGTGTCCAAATAGTGTAAGTATTAAGCTGGTAATACACACTCGACGAGGAAAGACGGGAGAGTGTACTCACAAAGCCTTGTCTGCCACGTGTCGATTCATCTCGCCTCGTCAACGTTCCATTAAAAGACGGCTTTTTGACACGAGCCAAAAGAAACGAGTAGCGAATACGAGCACTCTCAGCACTCGTCTACATTCTATACAACTTTCAATCGTCATTTTTATATCATCCGCATTAATTGTACCCATTAATCATAAATAGTACAACACGAAAATAAATAAACACTGTATAAATTTATGAAGACTTTTTTATTCTTATCGTGTTATCACTAACTTGTATAATAATTATTTTTAATAAAATAATAAAAAAATGACAACTTCGTAATAAGTAATTAAAAAAATTAGTTATGCAGGAGCTGCGTCAACTTAGCGAATTTCCTTAGAATACATAAATCACTCTCTAGCGGTCATAATTTTAGTGTGATCAAAATGAAATATAATATCTGATATGACTTTAGTATTTGCAAAAAATAAATTTATTAATAGCCAAAATAGAACGGTATAGCGATTATATATTATAGTTACCATGGAAACGACAATCAATATTTTTTACAATAAAATATATTTTAAGTATTCGTGTCAAACAAACACAAAATATTAAATATCTCTCTTAATATTAGAATAATCGAAAAATGTATAAGGAGTAAAGTTGTAGAAAATCAAGTTTACTACAATTCATTACCTGCTCATTTTTCTCAAACTCTAATGTGAACAGAGATATTTAGACTTTTAACTTTCAATCTTTAATTTTAAATATTTGTGTAAATATTAGTGTAACAGAAAAATGATAAGAAACAAAATTATAGTAAAACTTAGTACCTACAACTTAACTCCTGATAAATTTTTAGATTTTTTTCAAATATTAAGGGAGATAGTCAAATTTTGTGTTCCCCCCCACTAAACCTCCTTTCCCCAGGCTCGATTTTACCCATTGACGAACTTGACCTTTAGAATACCAAAAGCGACTCAAATAACAAATTTCATTCCAATCAGAATAAAACTGTGACCGCTAGAGAGTCCACAGACATTTAAAAAAGTACATATTTTATAAAAGTATAAATATATATACATATATATATATATATATATATATATATATATATGTATATATATATACATATATACAAATTTTAGCGATAGTGATTTTTAACATCTAATAGGTAGGATCGATGGACATTTGAAGAAATTTTTTCGAAATTCCAACACTGGTGCAAAAACAATAGCTGCATTTCCTTTGGAGGAAATTCGCCAATATGTAACTTTTCAGGTAAATCAACGTAATATCTGGCCAAGCCACGTTGACTAGCTCGCGAGAACTGTATTGCCGTCCAAACACTCGGCAAGAGTGTACATAGCTCCACTCGCGGATCCTTACCTTACGAATGTCCTCGCTCTCCCCGAGTGTGTACTTTCGGCATTACATTTAATATAAACTACGTAATGTATAAATATTTAGTTCGCATTCTATGTTTGTTATTATAATTAAAATTATTAAGTAATGTGTTTTGTTTGTTCACTTTAATAAACAGATATTCATTATACTTTATTGTAGTGTATAAAGAATGTATCCTCCATGAAAAACCATACTACAACCATACTACAATCATTATGACTGTCTCTGTTGTATAGTTATTTAATAATATATTTATTTATACGAGTATTGTAGCATGAAAATGCAAACATTAAAGGTCGATGGTGGAACGAGACAGACATAATATAAAAAACCATGTACATAAACTATCGCTTACAGTGCTATAGCTATGCATATACAGATTTAAACGTCTAAAATGTGTGTTAATTTTAACAGTTAGTAATTATTTATATTTTGTTATATACTCGTTATACATTATATTTAGCATAAAATTATTATTATTATCAAATGACTACTTATTATCAACGTCGTAAATTTAGAGACATGCTAGTATACTTTTATTTTTTCTTTTGGTAGTTCCATCACTTAGTTGTTAAAAAATTTCGTGTAACTTTCATATAAACTGGAATTATCCGGTTGCGATTCAGACATGGCGTTCAACATAAATGGTACTGATAAACTGGAAGTTCCATGTAATTGGCTGAGAAATGTATATAAGTTATAATCTTGGTTAAATATTACTTTAAAAAAAAGATCTTTATTTGAATGAAAGTTACAATAAATTTATAAGTACAATAATATTTCAAAATTTAAAGTTACAACAAATAGTACGGTGAAATTACTCCAAAGAACGGCCTAACCTCGACATCCAAAGTAAAAGTAAATTAGTAGTTTTTATCAGTTTTTCTTAAATATCTAGAAAACTATTCGGTTTAGCGCGAAAAGTGTCATATACAAAAATAATCCTGCTGAAGCAAATGGTTCCAGAGTTACGGAGGGTGTAAAAGTACAAACTTTTCGTAGTTTTTAGATTTTTTTGGAAAAAGTTAGGCCATATACTGACATACATTTGAATAGAAAACTTATTCAAGCTATGGTAATAGCTAGAATTTTGCATTTTTACCAGGCAAAAGAAGTGTGATTTGTTTTTCTGGAGCAGCTACTAATATTTTATCAGACAACTGGTATAGAAATCGAAACTCTGATAACGAAGCTCAGGAGGAACTGAGAGTGATAAAAACTGCAGCAGCTATTATTCGACGTGAGATCAAGTCCAAAAGCTACGACTATTCTTAGTTTTCAACAATTGAAGAAATTTTTAATGGAGGAGCTGAACTGGTACCTGAAGTGCTCTGATGTCTTGATAACTGAAATCATTCAGCCTATTTCTAAAAAACAAACACCCGAGAAAAATCAAAGGGCGAAACAAATTACTGAAAGGAAAAAAACTGCCACAGTATAATACCGCGGCACGTCCAAGATAATTTTTGTCCTCAAATCAACTTGGAACGGGTGTTTCATTGTACAGAAAATTTGGATCAAAGATCTTGATCGATATCCTGCGCAGAAAGAGTGGTCTAAACTGCTGAAGCATATGCGGTAATTGCTCAGGCCTAAAATATGATAACAGGGACATGCACATCATAGACGAAGATCTAGAAAAAGAGGGTGCTATGTTTGAAGAGAACTGAATACTAATGAATACTTTCCATTAATTTTAAGTCAAATTTAACATTCTACATTTTTATTCAATATTAGTATTGAACTCCGTTTATGAACTTCAAAAATGTTCATAAAATATGGTTGCAAAATACAGCCAAATATGACTATTTTCTAAAGAAAAACATCCTCCAAAAGATGCAGTTTTAAAAATATTATGATTAAAAATAATCTAAAAAATATGAAAAATATCTACTTTTACACACTCCGTAACTCTGGAACCGTTCACTTTAGCAAGATTATGCGCGGAACCATTTTTGTTTACAATTTAATGTAGATTTTTTTTGTATACGGCACTTTTTGCGCTAAAACGCATAGTTTTCTAAATATTTAAGCATAACTGATAAAAACCAATAATTTACCAACTTCTACCCCCTTCCCCCCAAACCCGACGCTTAAAATGATGTAACTTTTTACCAAACAATATGTGGACTGTATAGAACAATTTGGAGCTGGAGGGGAACTTTTACTTTGGGTGTTGAGGTTTGGGTGTAATTGCACCGTAGTAAAATATCTATTTTAATTATTTAATCGTTTAGCTATGACTGTTTGCAAACAGAATCTTGCACGGACGTCTGTCAAATTGAAAATATGCCTGCTGTTGTGTTGTGTCTAGTTTATATACTAATTAAATGATGTCATTATCTGTTATCTTCTGTTTAAAATATTTAAATTGATCTTTGATGACCTTTGTTCATGTATTTATATAATAATTATGTGATGTTATCTTCTGTGAATGGAATGTTTATTATAAATATAATTGTAGAGATTATATTAGGGTATCTCACTTATATATGAAGGGTAAATATAGCTTTGGTAGATGATGAACAGTTTGAAATATTTAATTTTGATTTTTTTTTAAAATATATATATATATAATAAAATCAAGTTACTCAGAGAGTTTTCGAAACAGTAAAGTTAGTATTATCTGTAAGTTAGGGTACCAAACAAAAGGAACCTACTTGAAACAATTAACCTGAACTTTGCGTTTTTTTTGCAAACGCTTAATTCGAACAAAAATGCGAACAAAAAACGTTTTTATGGGTTATATAAAATAATACGTGCAGTATGTATTCCCTTAAAAAAATTTGATAAATGGAAATTTTTCGTACAAAGTTTTTGTATACGTTTCTTAATTGTAGGTATTTTACATTTTACTCTGAAACTTTCTTTTGTTTTACTTGCCGAGAAAAATATTAAACACTTTTATCTGAGAAACACAACAAATTTATGCCAACAACATATCGAGAGAAGCTTCCCCTATAAATTGAGATCAGTCACTTCCGTAATTATTTTTAATAACTAGTCTCTCACATAAAATAACATTCAAAGGCAGGCCGATTATTAGGACAAACAAAAACCATTTTTCTCACTTATTATATGTTAATTCAAAATTATTTTATAGTTTTAAGGCCATTTGAATGGCCTTTCATTCATCAAATGTTATATTTTGTAAATGTTATATCTTCACCTACGTGTTAAATAATTTGTATAATTTGTCAATTCTGAAATGTTTTTATAGTTGAGGTTTTTCCAATATTGGTAGATCCCATCCACAAAATGTTGTATAAAGTAGCTGAAAAAGGTTACTTTGTTGCTACAGTATGTAAAAATTGTTTATTGCATTCTTATTTCTGTAGAAGGACATGTGTTCCGAAACTAGCCAAATAAAGTGATTTTACGAAAATTTCAAATAGTTGTTTTATTTAATAAACTTTTTTGAAATAAATAAAACTATTTTTTTCTCGCTAAATTTCTGGGGTAATTGTCCTTTACGTTTTTCGATTAGAGACTTCGTTATAGTTGTGTAGAAGCAACTTGTATAAAGAAACAAAACTCAAATTATTTGAAAATTAAAAAATTAATCTTTGTATGCTCACACACGTGTCGATACGATACGATCAAAATGAAATCAAAATGAAATAAATTTTCAAAACCATATTGTTGTATAAGAGTAAAAAATAATCTAGTTAAAAATTAATTGATATTTCCGCGAGAGGATATCCTAAGAATTCTTATTTCTGTAGAAGGACCTGTGTTCCGAAACTAGTCAAATAAAGTGATTTTACGAAAATTTCAAATATTTGTTTTATTTAATAAACTTTTTTGAAATAAAGAAAACTATTTTTTTCTCGCTAAATTTCTGGGGTAATTGTCCTTTACGTTTTTCGGTTAGAGACTTCGTTATAGTTGTGTAGAAGCAACTTGTATAAAGAAACAAAACTCAAATTATTTGAAAATTCAAAAATTAGTCTTTGTATGCTCACACACGTGTCGATACGATACGATGCATAGAATCAAAATGAAATAGATTTTCAAAACCATATTGAACGGTTGTATAAGAGTAACAAATAACCTAGTTAAAAATTATTTGATATTTCCGCGAGAGGATATCCTAAGAAACTTAAAAAATAGATTTATCGTTGGACTTCCTTTAAAAAGCATTAAAAAATATTTCGTAAACAATTTATGTATAAAAATATCATATTACTACTGACAGCTAAATATTTTATCACTATACGATAAATTTATAAAATATCATGTCTGATATGTCAATTCGAAAAACAGAAAATACATACAAAATACAAGCGCAAAACAAAAGAATGTCTAGATAAAACGTAACAATAGAAAAATATGACATCTGACATTGAGAGAACTCTCACATATCGTCGTGTTGTCTCTCATCTCACCTCTACATGAAAATATAATAATAAGGGGGATATTAAAAAACGATACAAACACATAAACAAACAAACAAAAATATAAAACGGTAGAGGAGATAAAACACAAAGATAATACTACAAATTTGAAAAATATTTATCGTTTATTGGTTTATTTTCTAACATATCAATAAAAAAATATATGCTCTTATATTATTGTACCAATTTGATTTAGAAGAAATATTCACTCGATTTGAAGAATTTTTGGTTTGTTGTTGATTTTATTTATACCATACGTTTAGCAAAGCCAATTTGACAAACATATACACCGTGTAACGGAGAAACCGTGTTTTCATTTAAAGCGTTTCACATCAATTGTTACATGGAGTTCTGAACAAAAAAGTGAAATAGTGACACAAAGTTAGTGAGTGAGTAAGAAATATGAATTTACAGTGATAGTACAAAAGTTTGGATATTAAATGTGTGTGATAGTTTTAAATTCAGTGCGAGTATTAAAACATCAGTCAGTTTATGTTTATAGTGATTAAAATTGGGGTAATGAGTCGTTAAACACCATTTTGATGATGCATTGCTCCAAATTACCAATGAGTTATTGCCAATAACCAAGCGATATACCACTGTGCACCATACGCGAGCTACAGGATGTTGAAAAGACGCTTAAGCCTGGAAAAGCGCCGGGACCAGATGGCATACCGGCAAATGTTATTAGGAATGTAACCAAAAGATATCAACATATTCTCCTAGAAATGACAACGCCTGTCTCTCGACAGGAACCTTCTACAAGAAATGGAACAAGCAGCGACTTGTGCTACTTGGCAAGGGGAAAGGTCCACCGATTACTTCATCGTCATACAGGCCCCGTGCTTGCTCGATGTAGCAGGAAAAATTTTGGAAAAACTAATAATAGCGCGTATTACAGCAGCTATTGAAAGAACTGGTTGTCTGTCACGCAACCAGCATGGCTTCAGGAAACATTGGATATCATTTATAAAGCGTGGTCAGGACCCCGTCGTTCACGAAAAGTGTGTGTATTTCTAACCTTTGACATACGCAATGCGTTTAAATCTGTCGCCTGGGAAGACATTCGGAACGCCCTTGAAGACAACTTCTAGGTTGAGCAATACCTGATAAACATGGTAAACGATTATGTGGTATCGTACTCTATGATTGCATAATAGAGTACGATACCATAAAAGGGACTCGTACAGCAGAAATAATGGCCGGTGTACCGCAAGGTTCAGTGCTTGGACCAGATTTCTGGAATATTAGGTACGACGATAAGGTACGACGATATTTTCTTAACCGACTACGCTGACGATGTGGCCGTTCTCTTCCTTACTGAGGACAAAAAAGACGCAAACCCGAGAATAGGGCATGTAACGAAACGAATATGTGACTGGCTAAAGCAACACAACCTTGAGATGGCAGCGAATAAAACCGAAATGGCTGTAATCACTCAGCAGCGCAGATTTGAAAAACCCCTCACGGTAAATATTGAAGGAGTAGACATTATAGTTAAGCATTCAGTGCGATATCTTTATGTTCAGCTTGACAAAAAGCGAAGCTTCTGAGAACATATTATAGGATTGGCAGACAAGGCGAGCAAAGTCAGGTCGAGTCTATCAAGAATATTGATCAACACATCAGGGCCAAAATTCGAAAAAGAAGCATACTACTAAACGTTGTCCACTCTAAACCCAGGCAACATCATCAAATTGATTATTAGTGAAAACACTGCTGGGAAGCTATGATGCTATACACTGAAGCAGTGATTAAGACAAAAAAGCTTGAGCAAGTAGTGAATCACGGGTAAGCGAACAGGCGCGTAAATAGGACCAGTCTGAAGAAATACGAAAGCGGTTACAAGGCTGGCCGCTCTCCAGTAAAGACGAGTCGGAAAAGTTATTTAGTGAGTAAAAATCTCACACTACCGTCAACTTCGACGTTCGACGGCGTCGTTTTGTAGATTTTACCTCCTTTCCACAAAAAAAAGTGCAACTAGTGTTCAGAACAGGGTCACCTGGACTCGGTCTGTAAAAATAAACAACACAAAAAGTCAAGAAAATACAATGTGATTAACTCACATAATAACAGTTATTTAAATGAAGAATTTTCAGATCATTTTTATCATGTAAACAATGTCAATAATAATCCAAATCAAAACAATATTGTAAACAACAATACATCTGAACCTATTTATTTATTATTCAAATGTAATAATATTAATATTAAATTTGAAATAGATACAGGGTCGGTTTATACTGTTGTAAATAAAAATTTATATGAAGAACATTTTGAAAACTTGACAATTCATAAAGATGTTATTAATTTAAAAGATTATGTTGGGCGAATAATTCCTCCTATTGGAAAATTTTTTGTAGATATTTAATTCCAAAAAAAATTTTTTTTAAAGGTTACGATTTTCGTGTTTGAAAAGGGGGGTCCACCTATTTAGGTAGACAGCTTTTAAATATGTTAGACATAAAATTTAATTATAATACAGATAGTTTTCAGAATATGGTTGCACTTCCATCCAGTATCAAACAGATATGCAGTGAATTCATTGAGGTATTCAGTAACACCTTAGGTACTTTTAATAAAAGTCATATTTCGTTAACTTTAAAAGAAAATAGCATACCGAAGTATGCCGAAGTATGCCAAGTTTTTCAAACTTCGACCTATACCTTTCGCATTAAAGAAAAATTCGTTACGCAGGAGCTGCGTCAACTTAGCGAATTTTCTTAGAATACATAAATCACTCTCTAGCGGTCATAATTTTAGTGTGATCAAAATGAAATATAATATCTGATATGACTTTAGTATTTGCAAAAATTAAATTTATTAATAGTGAAAATAGAACGATATATAACGATTATAGTTTATAGTTACAAAGGAAACGACAATCAAAATTGACATTTCAAAATTAAAACAAAATTTTAATAAAATAATTTTATAGTTTATTTTAACCAACTCCAAAAAAAGAAAGAGGAGATTCTATGTTCGACTGTTAAGCAATGTAACAACTAACTGACATGTTTGAATACCCGTTATATACTGAGTTGTATAATAATGATTAAATTGTTAACAATTCTGCGTATTCGAAATGTTAACAACTCATTCCGAGAAACATATGATCGCAAATTATGAGAAAACTATTGAGTTTATGAAAATCGT
This sequence comes from Nineta flava, assembly GCA_963920215.1. Lineage (NCBI taxonomy): Eukaryota > Metazoa > Arthropoda > Insecta > Neuroptera > Chrysopidae > Nineta > Nineta flava. Next base: position 26,160,662 of record OY986044.1, on the reverse strand, counting down.
TTTTAAACAAAACTTGTTTATTTTAAAAAGAAGATTTTTTGTTAACAAATTTTTTTTCTATCTCTTGCGGTTTTAAAGATGTAAATATAGCCCCCCCCTGAGCGAAGGGAAACACGTTCCAATGGCTTCAAAGATAAACAGTTTTGCCCAAATATAGTCCGATTTTGCCCATTACCGAACTTGACCAAACTTTTTTGCTCTAAAACATATTTCAGCTCGTTATCTCTTTTCGTTCTGGATTCATCGTGTCCACTAACAGACAGACGAACATGCGGAAATGGCCAAATTTTATGAACACATATACCAATCATTTATGCCTACGATCAACACTTTTGAGCGTTACAGTCGTGACCAAACTTAATATGCCTTGTATATTTACATATACTAAATTATACGTAATAGGTTTGGGCAAGAATTGTCTTATGGATTAAATCTGTAAATTATTATTTTCAGCTTTTTAATATAGTGACTTTTTGTGTTTTTTTTAAAGTCGGTTGAATTTTTTTTTAAGTTTTTACAAAAAAATATATTTCATGTATTCGTGTCAAACAAACACAAAATATTAAATATCTCTCTTCATAATGTATCAGGAGTAAAGTTGTAGAAAATCAAGTTTGTTACAATTCCTTACTTGATCATTTTTCTCAAACTCTAATCTGAACAGAGATATTTAGAATTTTAACTTTCAATCTTTAATTGTAAATATTTCTGTAAATATTAGATTAACAGAAAAATGATAAGATACAAAATTACAGTAAAACTAGAACCTACAACGTAACTCCTGATAACTTTTTCGATTTTTCAAATTTTAAGGGAGATAGTCAAATTTCGTGTTTCCCCCTCCTCTAAACCCCGTTTTCCCTTGTCCGATTTTACCCATTAACGAACTTGACCTTTAGAATACCAAAAACGCCTCAAATACCAAATTTCATTCCAATTGGAATAAAACTGTGACCGCTAGAGAGTCCACAGACACTTTTAAAAGTTCATATATATATATATATATATATATATATATATATATATATATATATATATATATATGTAGGATCGAAATTTTTGCGAAATTCCAACATTGGTGCAAAAGCAATAGCTGCATTTCCTTTGGAGGAAAAGTTGTGAGTGAAATAGAAAAACAAGTGGAACTGGTGTTCTGGTTCCAGTGGACACCTCGGAAACGCTAATCGTACCAATTTTGAAGCCAGATGGTTCGGTTAGGATCCGTGGGGACTTCAAAGTCACATTAAATCCATATTTAGAAGTGGCAAAACATAATAGAATAGAATATTGATTTGAAATCTTACAAGATGGGATGAAATTTACAAAGCTTGATCTTCGCCAAGCTTACGAACCAAGTTCCATTCACGGAAGATTTGCAGAAATTAGTCACTTTGTCGACGCATAAGGGTTTATTTAAAGTAACTCGCTTATGTTTTGGTATTAATTCTGCGCCATCATTGTTTCAACAAATGATGGAAAATATTTTAGTGCATATACCGGGAGTCGCTTGTTTCATGGACGATATAATAAGAACAGGTCGTGATAGACAAGAACATTTAGAACGACGGTAAAAGTAGTGGGTACTTTGAAAAATTATGGTCTCACAATCAAATTAGAAAAATATAAATTTTCGAAGCCTTCTGTTACATATCTATTTACATGTAAACGATAAATATGGAACACTCATGTCTACAGATCGATAGGAGCTGTACAAAAAGCTACCGCTCCCAATAATATTATGGAATTGAGATCATTTTTAGGGTCAATTAATTATTACGGGAAATTTTTCCCGAATATTGCGTCCATTTTTCATCCGCTGTATAATTTACTGCATAAAGATGTTAAATGGAAGTGGACCCATGATGGTGAAGCAGGTTTTAATAAAGCAAAAGAAATGTTATTGTCTGATAAAATATTAGATCATTACGATATAAATGAGCCAATTTATTTAACATATGACGCATGCGCAGTTGGAATTTCTGCCGTTATAAGAAATATTTATCCTGGCGGTGAGGCATTAGCAGTTATTTATGGTATTAAAAAGTTTAACCAAAATTTATTCGGACGTAGTTTTCAGTTAACGACTGATAATAAACCACTGTTGATTATTTTTTTAAATAAAAAGGGTTTCCCACAGCTAGCTGCTAGCTGCTGGGCAATTATTTTATCTAGCTACAATGACGAAATTAAATGCGTATCCACAGATAAAAATAGGGCCGATTGGGTATCACGAATGCCCGTTTCTACGGCGGATGAGGATACATCAGATTCGTTTTATTTACATTATGTTGAAAACAGTCAGTTTGATTTAAACTGAAAAAAAATTAAACGGGAAACTGAGAGGAATTCAATTTTGTCAAAGGTGGTTAAATATATTTTGGAACAGATGGCCTGAATTTAAGTATGCAAAAAAAAATTGCAGCCCTATGTTTAAAAAACAAATATTAAGTATTGAACAGTGTTGAATTTTATGGGGATATCGTGTTGTCATTCCATCAAAATTTTATAACATAGTTTTAGAGGAACTACATTCCACACATATGGGTGTAGTCAAAATGAAAAACTTAGCACGTTCATATGTGTGGTGGTCTCATTTGAATCAAGATATTTGAAAGAATGACTCGCTCGTGTGAAGCATGTATACCGTTTAGGGCTTCACCCCCAAAAAGTAACTTGAAGGTTTTTAATTGGCCGCAGAAAGTATGGCAAAGATTGCATGTAGACTTTTTAGGTCCTTTTCGTAAGACACTTCCTCGTTATAGTGGATGCGGATTCAAAATGAATTGAATGCTTTATAATGAATTAGATGACAGGAGCGAGCACCATCGACCAATTTAGAGAGTGTTTTTCACGTTTTGGTTTGCCGGTGGAGGTAACGAGTGATTGGGGGAGCCAGTTTACTTCAGAAAAAGTTAAAAGTTATCTCCGAGTAAATGGAATAAAGTCAATTATAGGCACCCCTTACCACCCGTCACCGAATGGACAAGCGGAGAGTGCTGTTAAAATAATTAAAAATTTTATTTTTAGAGCACGTAAACAAAACGGTTCAGAAGATTTCTACATTATTTCAGAAATACTGAAATACATTATTTCATAATTCTACTGGAGAAAGTCCTGAAAAAATGCTATTAAATAAACAAATACGGTGCAAATTAGATCGCATTACGCCCTCTACGGAAAATGTTGTATTAACTAATCAATACAAGCAAATTTTAAAGGTAATCGTAGGTTAACATTCGAAACTGGCGAAACAGTGGTTAGAGATTATCGATTTAAGCGCCTTACGTGGACTAATGCAAAAATTATTTCCGTATTGGGAAATCAAACGTATTCGGTTAATACGACTGATAACCTAGATTGGAAAGGACACACCGATTACATTTGCACTTATAATAACGATTCAGAACCACAATCCTCGCAACAAGATTGTAATAAAAACGAAGATAGTTTTTCAGGAATAATAAAAAACAACTCTGAAAATGTACAGGAGAAAATGGTTTCAGAAAATCTGGTAAAGAAATATAATCTTAGCGATCGCTCTCAGGTAGAAGAACCCGCTCGTTTTCCAAATTAGTGGGGGAGATTGTTGTAAATATGTATATGTAAACGACAATTCTAGGGTGTTTAAGGATGCACCAGCAGTGTGTTATGCAAACAGCACAACAAACGGGTGTGATGCACAAATATATAAACACACATACACAATACATAGATAATACACATTTCACATGTACAAAATAATGTTGATTTGAAGAAAATAAATATATTTAAACTTTTATATTTCAAAAACAAAACGGTGACACGATTTTTTTTTAAATTTATATAATAAATATATTAGCTTTACTCTCCTAGTTTTTTTAAAATTCTGTCGATTATTTTTTCTAATACAACAGATAATAGTTGGACGGGCATGAAGTTCCACATGCTTCTAATGAGAGAGAGTGAGAGAGAATGATAACTTTGATATTAATTATCTCGCGTTCTAAACAGTCAAAAATTCTGAAACTTCGAGATTTATTAGAAAACAATCTTTTTTGCCTGTGAAAAAAAAAATTAGCAAAATCTGTCGAAAAGTGGTAGTATGCTGGTACATCTTTATGGTTCTTGTGTTGTGTATGTATAGTGGCTGGTTTATTTAGGAATTGTTATTTATTTTAATTCATTGAAAGCATTTGAGCTGAGAAGCAAAACATTATTTATTTCGAAAATCATTTATTTTTCGCCAATATTTACTTACTTATTTATTTACATTATTAATTCTTCACTTTTACTCATTCACTAACTTAGTATCACTATTTCACTGTTTCACTTATTCATTCACACTTCATATAATAATTGATGTGAAACGCCTACTTTAAATAAAATCACGGTTTCTTCATTACACGGTGTATATTGTTTACGTATTTCTGTTAGAAAAACGTAGAATATATGGAATATATATAAGGTTTATTAGCTCGTTTTTATACATGAAAGTTTTTATGAAAGTTTTCAATCGCAAGAAAAATATTTGATATAACTAAAGTTACATTACTGTGCACACGATGAAATTCACTTAAACTATATTATGTTGGTTAACAGCTATATCTCTAGTCTTGTTTACTATTTCTTTCTTTGTCAACCAATTTAGTCACATGATCAGAGTATACCAATCACAAGGAAGTAGGATATAAACATAACGTACACACTATTCGAACATATTACGTTACATATTCGAAAAAAATTATCAAAATAGAAGTCTTCTCTATTTCATCAAACTAAAAACATGCATAAAAAAATACTAATGAGCTTGCTCACCAAATCATTTGCATGAATACTTACATCTGAAGTTACATGTTTAATAACGGGCTTAATTAACAAGTATATCAAGTTTCTTACCAAGTTCCCACCTATACAAACATTAGCCCCTTCAATATATAATGCTTACGAATAAAATTCATAATTTTGATTCATCCCGGGAGCTTTTATGGATAGATAGGTGATACTCTGTATTTAGATCGAAATTATTACAGTGGTGACAAATAAAATGTTTTTTTAAAGAATATCCTTACAAATTATAGAGTGTATAAATTCAACCATTTCATAAATCCAATACTTTGAAACAAATTTGGAAAAAAAAAAGTTACTAGAAAAAGTAAAAATTAAAATAAATAATTAAGTTTAAAAAACGAAAACCCGTTTACGAAACAAATTTATAGAGCCATGTAAATATTTATGGTTGGATCTACGAGTTGGATCTACGAGAAATATTAACAAGACTCTGCAAACTTGTTTCGTGCTGTTTTTCGTAGCCGAGTTTGAAGTTTATTTATTCAAGACTTTTTATTTATATTTATATATAAATTATACTCTATCGGAATCTGTGAATTAAGACTATTCATTTGATTGCAAAATCGATACATTTATGAAGTTTTTTGTTGTCGCTTAGCGTATTATGTACACCTAATCCGCCATGTTGAATTTAATATATGAGACGTGAAACTGTATCTAATAGTCCAAACACGCGGAACTCTTAAGACGAAATTAATGACACCTTATTTATCAAAATATGACAAAAAGCTACACGGAAACAGATAAACATACTTACATACATAGACTGCTAAAATCCTAAACCTCCATTTCGGGTAAAAATTACCGCAACCAATCAAAACGCACTACGGGCATTGGCAGTTTATCTTTGAAATCAACATGAAATTATCATTCTAAAAATAGTTATTTGTGTATACTTGAAAGTCACAATACAATACTAAAGTTACGTACACACGAGATAGAAAACTAGCGTATAGTTGTGGGATAGTGTGACCGTTTCGTATAGCCCAAAACTATACGTATAGTTGATCTATACGCTTGTTTTTTTAGCTATAGTATAGTAGGAATCTATCCCCGTGTGAACACACTCTTTATATACTATATAACAACATGCAGCTATCCAAAAAGAATGGATAGCGGATAGTTGATAGCGCTGCCACCAAGTAGGTGGACCAGAGGAGGTAATATTGGTTTAAACACAAAAATGTAGTAGAGGTCAGACAGACAGCTCGAGTTTCAACTCAACAACAAAACAACAATCCGTTGGAGATACAGCTTGTCTCATATTTGTGTCGAGTTTTTTAATTAGTGGCTTAACTTTTTCCAATAGTCGAAGTCCTCAGCAGTCATCCGAACAAAATTCCGATAGCAATTATCATCCTCTGTACGAAGTTCGTACAACAAATTTTGTTCATTATTAAATTTATTCCGACGCATAATCCACTGTTTTGTCCAAACAGACATTTTGTTTCTTCTTGCCTCCACTCTTTTGTGGTTTTATTATAACTATAAGGCAAGCGGCAATCTTTTTTTTCACAAACATTTCAACTAATTTGGCTACGTACCCACGGAATTGAACCACAGCAACGCTCAATATTCAACTAGCAACCCTACCGATAGCAGAAAAGACTAGACGATTATACTATACCTCTAATTTTGTACTGACGTACGTAATTACTAAAAAAATAAAACTCATTCGATGAGTATATTTACAAAAATCAGACAAACTTATTAGCTATGTCTGCACGTATGCGCAAGCGTAAACACTCAAAATAACATTCAGTTGCTCACTCTGTGTAAAAAAACTAGTATTGAAACTATATTATGCGCACCTTTCAATAGTGAGAACATTATAAATAAAAAAATTTTCTCGCGATAGTAAATTAAATAATTATTCATAAAGAATTAGTACCTATTTTCTTCTCATAAGAATGAAAAAAGCCGGAGATTAATTTTTTAATCTGGAGTCCGGAAAAAATTTAATTTTTCCGGAGTCTCCGGTCTAAAACTGGAGAGCTTGTAACCCTAATGAGACCGCATAAAAGATTCGAAGGAAATATCATCTAATGAATCAAAAAGTAGAGTACAAGAAATTCTGATAACATAAACGGTTCATTGCCGGCATAACCGGCCATAAACGGCCTTTCCAACAAATAATTACTGATTTCAGTCGTAATCTTTGCGAAATGTCCCGAATTAGAACACAATTGTAATTCTCAGAGCTGAAGTAAGTCAGCCTGTATATCGCTGTTATAATTTATGAAAATATGTAGACATTAAACTATATTCTCAATTCTATGCAAATGTATAAATATGAAGAAGTATTTAAGGTTTTCATAAATATATGAACAAAACTTGTCGCGAAAATTTTCGTCAATGGGGATACGAAAAACTTATTATATATATATATATACATATATATATATATATATATATATATATATATATATATATATACATATATATATATATATATATATATATATATATATATACATATATATATATATATATATACATATATACATATATACATATATATACATATATATACATATATATATATATATATATATACATATATATATATATATATATATATATATATATATACATATATATATATATATATATATATAGTTCGAGTTTTAAATATACTAATATTATTTACTTATAATTATATTTAAGTTTCACATGATGAATATTATTTCATATGCTATAAAATGAATGTTTCTAGTTTTCTTTGAATGTTGCCATTTTGCGGGTAAGTTTCAATATTTCTATATTCATAATTAGTTATTCCAAACTTATTTAATATTGTTATAAATTTACAAAACTTTATTATCATTAATTTATGTAAATTGTATTGATTATATTATTTAAATTCAAATAAATTTTCACTAAGAAAGTTTAATTCAAACCTTTCTCGCCACAATAAACATACCATAAACGGCCGTCATTTCATCTAAGGATAAAAATTCTTTGTGACTTTATTTTATAATTTCAATTGTATAATAATATATTTACTATGACAATAATAATAATAATTGGGTAAAACCACATCCAAAAACTTTTTCTCTTCCCTATATAAGCACTGCTTTCCGATTTTGCTCGCTTACGAACTTAGACTTTCAAACAAAGAAAGTACGCCTCATACGAAATTTCATTTCGATCAAGGTACAGACACAGAGAAACTCACACACGCACACACATATATATATATATATATATATATATATATATATATATATATATATATATATATATATATATATGTGTGGTTTTGAAAAAATTGAAATGTTAAATCTGTTCACTCTACTAAGTGTCCGTACATTTATATGTATGTACAGATTTTTCAGGAACCAATCATATATCCTTTTTGCAACGTATGCCTCTATCGGCTAGCTTTGTGTTCGTGGTTTCATCTGGCAACTCCCTCGAGTTTACAACTTAATTACTTCATAGTGAATTTTGTCTCCTCTGAAAAATCCAACTATTCTTTATATATACAGGGTAAGTCGGAGCAGGTGGACAATAGCACACACCTCCACTTCCTTCCACGATTCTTCCTTTTTTCAACAACATCCAATAGAAATCGATAAATCAACATTACATTATAACAAAATGAAGACCACCCAAAGACATGACATAAGCCACAACCAAAGCACTCAAAACAAATCTCGCACCAAAATAAAGCGGACGCAAGCCGGTGGGCAAAAAATATACAGTTTGAAAGATAAAGGACACATAATACTTATTATATACTTGTTATGTTAAATTCTTTAAATTATTTAATATAAAATATTTTACATATAGCCCTGTCAATCTAGGTAAAATACAAATAAAAAACTTATAGTTTTGAAAATATGTCAAATATGTTATTTGAGCCTTCTTCTTGAACATATCCAAAGCACCATATGGGGGAGACGAGGTGCACAACAGGCCGCCATTTTGAATTGTAGGTCCCTTTTTTGGTTTTTCTTCAATATCTCGATAACTATCAACTTTTTCATTGAATTTCCTACAAAAAACGTATAAAAAGTTTTTTTCTGGCTTTAACCGCTTGAGAGATATATAGATGTATCAGCAGAAGAATTTCCCTCATTTCTTAGGGAAACCGTTTTATTTTTACATGCTTTTTCAGGATGTGACACTACTTCAGCTACATGCAATTATGAAAAATGAAAATAGTTAAAATAGTTCAAAAAACCCTCAGCATTTACAAATTCCACCACTGTTTTACAGCCCAACCAGCATATCAGAGGTCCTGGCTGAAGGTGCTGAGAAAATGGTTCTGGCATTGTACGGGGCTCCCCCCACCATGACGACAATAAACGCCTTTTGACGTGCTTGGTCCCAGTGCTCAGCCAGGAAAATCAAACCAGACGTCACTTCTTCCCCCCCCCCCACTAAAGGTGCAGTCATGCAGCATGCTCAGAAAGTTTTCCAGCAGATCTAGTTGTGGGTGGGAAACCCTCTGGATCCATAAAAGTGCCACACCTAGCTCTAGATTGAACAAGATATTTTGCTCATGCAAGAAAGGGTGCGGATCAAGGTGTGACGCCTGTCGGAAGGGAGGCGTCCCATGCTCGATCGCCTGCTCTTAATGCAATGGGGTGTGCCTCAACCGTCCAGTGCTTCTCGTAGAGGAGGAAGAGGAGTTGTCAGATGACGAGCTTGATGTATGAAACGTGTTAAGTTTTGTATTTGTTTATATATGTTTGTATGATATATGTGTTGTATTTGATTATGAATGTGTTTATGTTTTGTTTTTGTTTATATGTTTGAGTTATTTCAGTGTGTTAAGTTATTGTTATTTAGTTATTGAGTTATTTGAAATAAGAAAAAAAACTTTCAGAAACGATTTTCTCCCCTCGTAAACAATACTTTCTGGACTTCTTCTGCTTATACATCTATATATCCCATATCCCATATCCCATATGTATACATTATACTTTGGTACATATCAAATACAAAATTAAAATAAGCGCATAAAAGGAGATGAAAAACAATTCCTTTCGATAAACCTTCGAAATACCAATAATACAACAATAGTAATTGTTATTCTGGTTAATTTGCAAAAGACGACGACAAAACAACAAATGAATGACAAAAAAGTTATAAAAACTAGAAGTCATGAAATAAAATAATTAAATAACAATTAATTATAGACTTAATAATTTTCAAGAGATCGTAAAATATATACATATTTCAAAGAAAGTATAGACCAGATAAAAACGATGCAAAAACGCTTTCTTAAAAAAAAATGCAGCTATTGTAAATTTCGTAAAAATTTCTTCCAACGTCCATCGATTCTACCTAATAGATGTCAAAAATGACCATCGTTAAAATTTAGATATATATATATATATATTATATATATATATATATATATATATATATATATAATATATATATATATAATATATATATATATATATATATATATATATATATATATATATATATATATATACTAATATTTTGCATATCCCCCTTTATATTCGAAAAACCGAAAAATTTATAGGCAGTAAAGTTGTAGGTAATTAGTTTTACTATAACTTTTTTCTTATCATATTTTCTCTTACACTAATATCTACAATTTAAGATTGAAAGTTAAAATTCTGAAATAAATAGAAAGTTAAATTTCTCTGTTCACATTAGAGTTTGAGAAAAATGAGTTGGTAATGAATTGTAGCAAATTTGATTTGCTACAACTTTACTCTCCATATATTTTACGATTTTTCTAATATTGAGAGAGCTATTTTATATTTTATGTTTTCCTCTTTCTCTATGATCATATTGATTTACGGATCATGTTGTTTACTAATTTTGGATTGTAACCGTTAAATATTGCAATTTGTTTAATATGTTGGGCCTCTTTAAAATAATTTTGTTACCGTTTGTTTGTTTGAACCGCGTTTAAGAGCGCCGAGTTTTTTTATACAGTTTTGTGGTTTTGGTTTTAAGTTTGTGTTTTATCACTACGTGCACCTGCCTGTACCACGTTAACCAGTTTTCATATTCTAAATTGTTTAAGTGTTCAGTTATCATTACATGTAGTTTATATGTTTCAAGCTCTATTTGGCTACGTTTCGCGTGTAAAGATTTAATTTCAACATTTAACCATTTTCGTTTTGCAGCGAGTATCGATGTTGTTGCTGCTTTGCTCGTAGTTTTTGTGTTGATGTTAATGAAATTGATAAACAACCCGTTTGTTCTGCATGTTGTTTGGAAGTGGATATACGTTGCCAACAGATATAATTTTCCCGCTAGTTTGCGTAATTTCATTCGATAATATAATGTATCTATTAGGTAGGATCGATGGACATTTGAGAAATTTTTTCGAAATTCCATCATCGGTTCATAAACAATAGCGGCATTTCTTTTCAGGAAATTCGCTAAATCTAAATGAGCAACTCGAATTCAGTATAATTTTGTTGATCCTCATTGTAAATATGTACGGAAACTGAAAAACAGGCGAGTAGTGTCTGATCACATCAGTTACTATAAAAGACGTAATTAAGTTTTTGTATAAGATCAAATAATACGTAATGACAATTATAACTCACATAGTATATACAATTGTGCACATAACTAAGTATGCAAACAAACAAGCTTTAAATGTATGTACAAAACAAGATGGCGCCTCACAAAAACAAAAACAAATTTTCATTTATTCTCATAACACATAGAATATAGTTAGCGTACGTAAGTCACTATTGTATTCGTAGTCTATAGTTGACGAAATGCAAATAAAATATATAAACTAAAGTGAATAAGAGAAAACAACAACAAATACACCAAATGAAAGAATGAATCCCATTCCAATTCGTTCCAATAAACACAAACTCCTTTTTGCTTGTAAGGCAATCAAATTAGAATTACTAATGAGTTTATAAAACATCAAACCATGATGATGACGTTGACGTTGCTGACAATGCTAGTCGGTGACGACAGACATAGAAGATATGTCTCTCATCACAAACTTCAAACTTGTACACTTTTTTTGTACATTCAAAATACTTTGCCCATTTTATTTTTCAAATATAACAGTTTGTTGAATACATGTACAAGTATGAATGCATACCATATTGTGTATAGTGTATACCATACTATGTGTATACAGACTGTTACCCACAATGAGCCACTACCGACCGTCCTACAAAGAGCCACTACTCCTTGAACCATTTGGTACTGTTCATGAACAACAGCACCAATTGAGATTTGAACAAGAGATTTGACGTCGACTAATTTTAGTTAGGGTAGGTCATCAAAGAATATTAATATAATAATAATAATAATGGGATTTTACCTCCGTTTTTGAGACACGACGGTCTATAACAGAGGTCACCCACATCATTATTTTTCAACCTTTATTAATTTTTACTTGACATTTTTATGATGTGAGTGGAGGATCAGGAATTCGTATGCAGAGAAGGAATTTGTAGGTGTGCGGCTGCAGCCGATTTTGATAAGAACTATGCCAATATTCATCTGGGGTTCGTGAAGGGAAACAGCAGAAAACCTTCACAAGCATAGCCGGTTACTTCTTTCTGGTCCATACGCCGACAGTCTAGTCAATCAACCGCCCCATTAATTTTTAATTGACAAACTGCCGATGTCGGGATTTGAACCCATAACCTCCCAGGTCCAAGTAGAAACAACGCCTTAACAAGCGCAGCTACTTGGCTGGTTAATATAATTATTACTAAGATAATCAAAGAGAATTCATCGTAAGTATGGGTTAGCTAATCATAACTATCTTCGGGATATGGAGTCAAAGATAAGTTCCTCGTTGCTAATTTGGTGCATGTCTCACATAAGAAACATAAGAAAGTCAAAGAATGACTAACCCAAGTGTGTCAAGCTTCTCATAGTAAGAGATGAGCACTGACAGAGAAGGTGGCTCATCGTATCAACTTCCACCTCATTGTGGCACATTGTGCAACTATTGTAGAGCACTGGTAAGGACATGCGCTCAGCTTGTTTGTCAACTAGACTGCGCTCCGTAATGTCTGCTACTATATTGATTATGGAGGTCCTTTGAAGGATAATATCTTTGGAACGCCTCTGATTTTACTCTTACCATAACTGTCTTGCAGTACCACAAGTACGTTCCTCTCTGTACTTAACCCTCTAACCCTATGTGAGAATTTCGAAAAGCCGCCCTGGGGCGGACATTTATGTTAAAGCATAAAAAATGCAAAAGTAATATTTCTTTATTGTGTTTTTATTGAGAAAATACATGAAAATAAATTAATGAAATACATTATTTGCGTTCATGGTAGTCCGCGAAACAATTTTTGGCTACCGAATTACATAGGTGCAAGTTGCATTTCGTGCAAATGTGCTGAGTTTCGGATTTTTTGCAGAGTTTGCACTGCTTTTTTCCTCCAGTTTTCGGCATCCAGGCAGACATATGCCCGTAGCCATCGAAACGAATATCTTCGACTGGATGGTGTGCTTTTTGGCCACTAAGTAAAAAAAGTGATGTTGGAGCAGATGAAGGCGATTGTGGTGCGGGTGATTCAGAATGACATGAAAGTCGACTTGATGGTCGACTTGATGGTAGACTTATTGGTCTTCCACTATTACGCCGATTCTCCGTCAACGCTTCTGCTATTTGCGATCGGAAAATTGGCAGCTCAATGGGTTTTTCTTCTTCAGCCTTCTTAGTATAGCCACTCACTTCACATTTGCGCTCAGCAGCAATTCGGTGGTATAATATATATGCATTTGTGACCGCCATATCAATCAGGTGATAGAAAATACGTGTCATCACATTTTTGGTTTTAGCGCGTATATGGTATCGGCCCATGAGGCCATCCATTAAATCAACACCGCCCATGTGAGCGTTGTACTCTCTTATTATCTGAAGCAATGAATGAAATTGACCATTATTTTTATGAAAATAAAAGTGCTTGTGATCAGTTGCTTTCATTGACTATGAAAACAATTCTCCATGCTTTTCATTTACATGAAAATAAATGTGATGAATTTCTTAGCTTACCTGTGGGCAATCGATATCAATGAAAGATTTATTTGATCTATCGTAACGTGAAGCTTTGGCACGTTGCTGGTCAGCACTGAATGTTCGTGCGAACGGCTCAATGCCAACATAAGTTGAGAGCAAGCGCACACACTTGTTGTCTTTCCATAAGACCGCATTGACATCAATACCTTTTACATTCGCCATATATTCGATGGAATATCCTCTTGGCTTATTCTTCACCTCACTTTCTGTTGGCAATTTGCAATCCGTAATTCTGTTGGAGCGAACAGTGCCCAAAGAGTATATGCCTCTTGAGCGTAGGTATACCAGCAATGGGATGGACGTATAAAAATTATCAAAGTATATTATATGATTCTTGAAGTCCGGCACACTCTGAGACAGGCGCACAACAACATTGGCTGTTGCACCTAAGTCGGGTGTGTTTGGCAATAGAACATTGTCGCCAGCTCCATTATAAATTTCAAATTTGTAAGCAAAACCATTCGAATCGCACAGAACGAACAATTTAACTCCCCACTTATGGGGTTTGGCAGGCATATACTGGCGCAGATGATGCTTGGCCTTGGTGCTGCACATCTGTTCATCCACACATAAGCGAGCGGTTTTAGGAATCGAGTCAAATGTCTTGCACAGCCCATTAGCTAAATTGCGGATACGAAAAAGGGGGTCGTAGCCTGGCTCACCCTTACGACGGCGTTCCGATTCATTTTGAAAACACAAATACCTTTTAATGGCATAGAATCGTTTCCACGGCATTGTTCTTTGGATGGGAACGAATGCATTTTTACCCCAATATGATTCAAGATTGGGGTATTTGTATACCGACATATACAAAAGAATGCCCAAGTATTGAAGGATATCATTGGCATTTACGGAAAACCGTTCACCTACAGCTGCCCGATTAGTTTCTTCCACAATAATTTGAATGACATTGTCGTTGAAAAAATATCGAAATAATTGAAAAGGCGTCCCCAAGCTTTTAATTTCATCTGGTAGACACGAATCGCCGCGAAATGCTACCTGGTTGACATGGTATTGCAGTGATTTTTTGCACCACAAAATTCTTTCAAATTTCTTTTCAATTTCTTTCGCTAGAAATAGAAATAAAATCACAACAGGTGAATCTCCAATCTTTATATTGGCAAAAAAATATTTGTGATTGATTTACCTGGTCCAATGAGCCCGCCATCATCAGGTGTAAACGATGGACCCTCTGCTTCAATAGACGGCAAAGGAGAACGTGCACGTTTCTTTTTGTTTTTTGATGTTGTAGCTGCTACTGCTGTCGATGTTGTAGCTGCTACTGCTGTTGATGTTGTAGCTGCTACTGCTGTTGATGTTGTAGCTTCTGCTGCTGTCATTGTTGTGGGTTCTTTGCTTTGTGTGCAAACTTCAACATCATCGTTTTCAATAAGAATAGGTAAATCATTCAAAGTTAATGATGCCGTCGGTGCAGTTTCGTTGAGTGTGAAATTGAATGTCGATGGAAGAAACGAATCACTAGTTTCTCCAGCATTCATTTCGTTTATTGCAGCATTGACTCCTTCGTTCATCTCTGCTTCAATTTCATCTGGTATATAATTTGGATCGCCAATAGAATCATCACTGTCATTATCGGTATAAGTATCGGATTCGACCGCTTCCATAAGTTCATCAATTTCTTCGGCTGACATATCGCTCAAAAAAAATTTATCCCTACGTCGAGACATTTCTAAAATTTCTAAAGAGGAATAACACATTGAAAATAAAACACAATCAAAAATTGCAAGGAATTCAATGAAACACAGTCCAATAGAGTGAAACACAGAAAAAATGAATAAGATAAAATTTCAAATTTAATAACACTCAAACGTGCATGTCCGCCCCAAGGCGGGCATCACTTCTTCTCAAATTTCTCAACAACAAAATATATATATACATAAACTAATGATTTATTTTAATCTTAAAGGTTCAACTTACTCAAAAAAAATTATTTCACAAAAATCGAATCACAAATAAAAAAGTTATCACACTTTAAAAAAAATATTTCCAGGAAAAATATTTTATGTGTTGTATTGTCGGATGTTCGCACTCAAATGACTGTACAAGCCAAAGAATATTTCATACAGACTTCAAAGATAGCTCGACATGTGCGAGGAGACTTGCCCGATGCAACAGAGAATATTTTTTATATAAAAATTTGATAGTTTGGCTAGTATTTAAGTTTTAGTGATGACCGCCCGAGGACGGTCTTACATGCTAGAGGGTTAATATTGGCCTTTCTTAGCATGGTTTCATTCAGGAGTAGCTTGCATTTCCCAAAGGGTATACTTGGATGTTAAGTGATGCTTGTGTCCGATAGATTTGTGAGGTCACTCATATGGCACAGCAGTCATATAAGGTTTTTTATATTGACACTTACCGATAGCTCATTCAGAGAAAATTGGGCGTCGTACGCCACCTAGGTACATAGTTTGACCAAACTTACGGATTTTATCGCCACTTGGCTGTCGGAGAAGAAAGTTTTCAAGTAGAATATATTTTTTTGAACATATTTTCACAGTACTTGAACTTTTGAAAAAAACAAAATAAAAATGTTTTTAATCGGTTATGTTTTTTAAAAGTATAATTCGATATAAAATTATTTAATATTAGTAATTATTATTTAATATTAGTTAATTATTAGTATTGGAGTAATTAATTATTAGTTAATTATTTCAATAGTTTATTGCAATTTAATAGTAGGGTTAAGGATAATGGCATAGTGATTGTACATTACTACCTGCTGAAACTTACGCTAGTTATTTCTTTTTATTATGAATTAATTCGGATCAATCTTACCGAAACAACAATAAATACCAATACTTACCAATTCGATATTCGATATTCAAGAAGTTAAATATGTAACAACCACCTTTTGTGGAAATCTATCCTTGCTGATCACAGAATTTTTCAAAACATTATATCTCAAAACAGCTTTCAAGACAAATAACTCTCTTGGAAAATATATCGTCAATACCAAACAAAAAATAGGCACACACCAACGAAGCGGGGTAAATACACTTATATGTAACTCATGTAATATATTTTACATTGGTCTATCCGGAAGCATGATTAAAACTCGTATTTCAGAACATGAAGTAAAGAAGGAAAATCTAGCTATGCTGAACACCTCTTATCTGATAATCATTTCTTTAACGACAAATTCTACATATAACATAGCCAACCAAAAAGATGTATTTTAAATAATCTGGAAATATTAGAAAAAAAATTGCGATTCAAAAATTGCGATTACGTACTAAATGACCAATTGGATTTTAAAAACAACCCCTTATTGAACCTCTTTGTATAAATTATTAATTGTCGGCAAAATGTAATCAGATAATGGTGTATGTACAACCTAAAATCAATTTAATTAACCATTTCATAAAATATTATATTTTGTATGTGTTCAATAATTTGTATAATTTGTCAATTCAAAAATATTTTAATAGTTTTTTCCAATATTATTAGATCTTATTCAAAATTTTATGTTAAGTACCTTGTTGCTAAAATGTCTACTTTGTTGCTACAGTTTGTAAATATTGTGCAATTTCTTTTTATTTCTGAAGAAGGAACTGTGCTCCGTCAAATAATGAAAAACTAGTCAAATAATGTGATTTTACGAAAATTTCAAATATTTGTTTTACTTAATAATTATAATGGATTTTCGTCAAGTAACGACCCTTTCAATATAAAAGTAAAGTAAACAAAAATGTTCAATAGTTTATACAAATTTTGGTTCTACATTCCAAAGCCATAAAACAGGCTAACCGCTAAAATATTGTCCGTTTTTAATCTGAAAATATTTTTGAAAATCGCTTTCATGTTGTTTGATCTTTAAATTTGTGTTCTCGACAAATTTCGATTGAAATTACTTTTTTAGTGTTGGGATAAAAACCGTAAGAAGACTTTTCAAGAATCAAAGAGAGAAGTACTTACTAATCAATTCACCAACTTTTTTCTAATGCCAAAATATACCGTTTTGTTAAAGCCTCGACTCTGGGTTAGTTTTTCCTAGCAGATAGCTTTAAATCGATACTTTTATAACTACAGATACATCAATAGTAGGTAGATTATAAGTTTACAGCATCCAAACTTACAATCGTTTAAGATTTTTTTCAGGATAACGAATACTTAAATCATCTTTACTGCTGAATCACTATGTTTACAAGTTTAGAGACTCATGCAATTAAGTAAGATTTTGGAGAAGCACTAAAACGATGCTAAAAAGTTGATTGTTTTTTAAAATATTCTAATTTTGTACTTTTTGTAACAATTGTACCGCCACAGAATATTCAGCAAACATTTTGATCCAAATCGTTACACTGATAAATTATAATTAAAAGAATAATTTAAGGTAGTTCCAGCATTGACTACCAGTCCAAGTAGCCGAGCGGTCTACGGCGTTATGTCTGTTCAGTATGCAGTACTTGGAAACTGGGAGTTTATGGGTTCGAATCCCGACATCGGCAGTTTGTCAATTATAAAAATAAAAAAAGGGGCAGTTAATTGACTAAACAGTCGGCGTATGGACAAGAGCAAATTAACCGGCTATGCTTGAGAAGGTTTTCTGCAGTTTCTTTCACGAATTCCAGATGAATATCTGCATAGTTCCTATCATAGTCGGCTGCATCCGCATATCTTACCAATTCCTAGTCTACTCACAAATTCCTTCCACTCCACTCACATCCACACATCCTAAGGCATCACAATGGACCTTATGGTCGAAGTGTAGCCCGTCCAGGGCAGCCTTTACCATCTACACTTATCATCACTTGATCGTTATCCTGATCATACTGATCAGGATGCAGGCCCTGTGTACGTTTCGTCTGACATCCCATATGACTTTACCATCCTTACATGACAGTCCTTTGATCTGCCTTTGTATACCCAAGGTTCTTGAATGAGCACGTGTCAAAGGTGTTATTTGGCGAACATCCTTGCAATGGGAGCAGCACGATGGATGTTCACCTTGGCTCCCTTTGTGCATTGTTTTTATTAAATATTTGTTTCTACTTACTGGGTTTTTGGAGGAGCATATTACTGTTTCCTGTCGTCGAAGAAAAACAATCGAAACCGACTGGTAGTCGCGTCGAATTAATGTTTTCCAGCAACAATTTTAGTTTGATAAAATTATTACTTAACTTTAACACTGAAATTAAATACTGTCTCAAATTGATTTATTGTTTTAGAAACGGCTAATAATGGCTTCGTGGCATCTCGTATCGTCGTAAATGTGCAGTGTTCCCAAACATTTAAGTTTTTGGAATAACCGTTAATAATCAGGAAAAATGAGTATAGACATTTGAAATTCTGAATTTTCAAACAAATAATATACTATTTCGACATAAAATGTCAAGCTAGACCGATGACATAGTTAAAATAACAATTAAATACAATAAACTTTGAAAAAAGAGCACACTAGCATAATATTAGTAAATAAACAATGGTACATATTTTGTTTTACTTACGTAAACAAACTTAAGTCTACTTTGTATACTACAAACAGTAGTACATACCTATATATTCAGGGGTTATACGGATTTGAAAATTTAAAAAATCGATGTTTGTGGTTTACTGTCTTATTAAATAGTATAATATGTCTAGAATATTCTCCCAGAGTTTTAAACCAATTCGAGTAAAACCCTAGAGGATGCTGCCTTGAGAAGTATATTGAGGCAACTGCTTAGCTATTGTTCGTCTATGTTTAATCGAGTTTATCTCAGAACTCTATTTTTGAAGTCGGTTGACATAATTTCTCAAAATATAAAGATCCAATCTTGTTCAAATTTTGCACACTTCTTCATGGTAAGATTGACTTGAAGGATTTTTTGTATGGTAACTTATTGTAATACGTGGTGCATATTATACCAAAAATAGCACCTTTGTGTACAAAACGCACTTTTTTTCCTTCGCCCAAGCACGAGCTATATATATATATATATGTATATATATATATATATATATATATATATATATATATATATATATATATAGCTCGTGCTTGGGCGAAGGAAAAAAGTGCGTTTTGTACACAAAGGTGCTATTTTTGGTATAATATACATATATATATATATATATATATATATATATATATATGTATATATATCTACTAATAGAAATAATTTGGATTTTTAATTTCGGATAAATCTATTATGAGTTTTTCTGACTACGCCAAGGAAACTTGAGGGGTCACAGAAAATGAGGTCCCATTGGCTGAGTTTTCGAAATTTAGTGAGAGAACTAATAAATCGATTTTAATTTTCGACGCTCCAAATTTTTTGTCTTTTTAATACCTAAAAATGTTTCCTTTACTTTTTTTCTGTCAAATTTACAGTTTCGTCGCTATCGCTCAAAAACCTCTTTTTTTCCGTTTCGGCAACTTTGAACGCGTGGCAAAAAAAATGGGAGGTGAATCGGTGGTTGGACACTAGTAGGTCTTCATCTGGGCTATCAGCCTTAAAAGAATATACAATTCGCAAATATTACGGAGAAGTGTCATGCAAATCTACCCATTTCCTGGCTTAGTAACCCCTTAATGTATTACTAGCTTGCATTTAGGAAGTAAACTTCTCTCATACATACGACACAACATCGTATGTATATAACTGTTTTGAGTGCCACCAGCAAGCACTGCACCACACGCCATATTGAAGAGTTAAAACACCAGAGTATGAAGTTAAAACTAGATTGAAATGCAAACAATTTTATAACTGCTATATATTTTATTTTCTATAACACTTCTATTTTTATTCGACAAGAAAATCTGTTTGTATTTACTGAAGTGTATAAATAAAATGGAATAATAAATAAAAAAATACAAAATACACCTAGATATGTTTAAAATAAACGTTCACATTCTATATCCTCCACTCGTTGTGTATAGTGGTTGGTGTGTTCATGTTGTGACGGAATGTAAATCAGTGTGGGGATTAACATACCAAAGAGATTAACGTGCTCTGGAGTTGGCCAAAAATGCGATC
Source organism: Nineta flava (assembly GCA_963920215.1). NCBI lineage: Eukaryota > Metazoa > Arthropoda > Insecta > Neuroptera > Chrysopidae > Nineta > Nineta flava. The sequence goes on along the minus strand of OY986044.1, from coordinate 26,139,836 downwards.
TTCTTGGAGGGATGACATCAGATCGATTAGGGCGTTAACGGAGATGACATGTAATAATTCATGAATTTCTTATTCGAATTATTATTTCGAAATATGCAGGAACATGACTAGTCGTATAATTGTTTCGTATAAAAATATACACAAACCCGGATTAATTTGTAGTTTTTTTTGAAGAAAAGTAACTTTTTCTAAGCTGAACCTTTTCTAATTATTAATTATTATTATTATCAATCAGGTCTTCGAAAAGAGTACAGAATACAACCAAGTCGTATACTGTGCTCTATTACATTTTAATAAGGCCTTTGCCTCCCTGTTTATATGTTAGAATCTCTTAGGGAAGCCGCAATATATGGACAATATATTCACCTGATTAAAAAAATATATGAAGGCAGCAAGATTTACGTACAAACCGATGTAAAGGGTCCTGAGTTTGAACAAAAACGCGGAATTAAACAAGGTGATCCATTAAGTCCGGATATCTTCAACTGTGCTCTGGAAAGGGTCATTAAAAATTGCATTTGGGAGGAAAAAGGGATTAAAATAAACGGAGAGTTTTTAAGCAATCTCAGATTCGTGGATGACATAATAACCTTTGCACATAATGCTTCAGACATACAAGACAGATTGAACGAGCTAAAAGCAGAAATTACAAAGGCTGGCCTGTGCCTAAATCTCAACAAGAGTAAAATTATTACAAATGGTAACAAAGTCGACATATCCATAGACAACCAGGAACTGGAATATGTAGCAGAAGCTGTGTATCTAGGGCAAATAATCTCGTTCACAGACAAAACGAACAAAGAAATTGAACGTAGATGCATAGCTGCGTGGAAAAAATACTGGTCGCTCAAGGAACTCTTCAACGCCAATTTGCTTCAAATAATTAAATCCAAAACGTTTGATACCACAATAACAACCAGTCTTACTGTATGGATGCCAAACTTGGGCAAAATCACAAAAAAATAGAGCTAAGCTTAGTACGCAACAAAGAAAAATGGAGCGACATATGCTCAAAATTCGTACTAGAAATCACATTCAAAATGAGAAAATACGAAAAAGATCCAAAATACAGGACGCTGCTTTTATATCCAAGAAACTCAAATGGAGCTGGGCAGGACACTTGATGCGTACAAAAGACAATAGACGGTCCAAGTTATGCACTGAATGGTTGTCGATAGAAGGCAAAAGAAACAGATGCAGACAATTCACAAGGTAGTGTGATCACTTTAGGAAATACGCGGGCAGCTTGTGGATGAGATTGACAACGGATAAAAAAGCGTGGAAGCATGTTCTTAACTTGTTGCCTGTACTACAAGAATAATTTTCGGGGGAGGCCGTATACCCAGCAATGGGTGCAGGCTTTTATTATTATTATTATTTCTTTTTTTATGAATTAAGGCTGAGTCCGATTAGTTTACCGCACGGACATAGTCAAGTGATGGTATACTGTTATTATTCTCATTTCTCTTTTCTTTTTTAATTAAAGGCTGAGCCCGATTAGTTTACCGCACGGACATAGTCAAGTGACCGTAAACTGTGTTTTTTATTTGTTTGTTCTAGTCTGTCATGTGAACCGGATAATGTGTGTGAGTGTGTGTGTATATTTGTAAGGGTGTTTGTGTTCTTGTACTGTGTATAAATGTGCCTTTTGGGTGGTTTGTGTGGTGTTGTGAAATTTAGTAGTTTTTTTAATGATTGTATATATACATAATATATAGTATTTTATGGAATATCAAAAAAACTTTTAAGAATGAAACTTATTTTTCTCCATTTCAAGGAATATCATAATCAGTTTTTATCCTTTAAACATGTTAGACAAAAATGTATAAATTGAAATTTGTGTAGTATGAAAGATTTAATTTTGAGATAGACGTATGCTAAACTTTTCTCGAAGATTGTATTTAAGTTTTGCCGATTGCAACATGTATAATTCAATAAATTAATTTTATAATTCAATAAAGGATAATTTGTATTGTTGTATACATAAAATTACATACTTACTAAATAGTGGAATCAAATAGAAAAAATAGTACGTACCTAGAACAAAATAAATACAAAATTATTGTTTTATATTGAAAAAATATTTTAAAATTAACAATTAATGATACATTATCAATAATATTTTCGTAAAAATTTCATCACTTTTGTCATTTCAGTCATTTACTTTTACATATAACTAGTAGATAACGAAAATCACTATCGCTATATACATATACACAGATATATGTATATCAACCTAACAAGAATGGTTGCGTTTTCCCATGTCCTTGGACAACCAAATATTGTCGAAAGTAAAATTATAAAACAATTGTTCGTCAGATGTTAATGAAAATAAAGAGTATTTGGGTTTTTCACAGGAAACCAAATGGACTATAACGTTATTAAATTGTAAGCTCGAAGGATATGCAGTGTCGCCAGATGAATCCACGGTCACAGAGATAGAGGCATATGTTGCAAAGAGGATATTATGATTGGTACCTGACAAGTATAGAAAGGTACGGACACAGTAGAGTGGAGATGTAGTTCTGATTGAGAAATCGGAGTGTAAGGACTCTCTGCGGACTGTGGATTCGTTATCGAGTATTAGCTTGCCACTTAGAGTTCGGATTTGTTGTAAACTCAGTAATCGATATTGATTAGTTGTGTATATCTTTATTGTATTAATTTAATGTTAGATTTGTTATTGGTTATATGTATGTATTAATATTATGTATTATAACTGAAAGATTCCTTAACTCCGAAAACACCGCTACGAACGCCCAAGTACCGAAGTACTAGTATCGAAAATAACACTACCTAAAATCTTGAATATTAACGACCTCTGTCATTCTAGACCAATGCTATACCAACTGAGCTACCTTAGATGTTATGGTAGTGCTATGCATATGATCTTTCACTATCATTTTTGATTATTATATTAATTTTGTTTATTTACTTTTCACATATTTATAAATTGTTTTTTGTAAATTAGCGTCTATTTATTTCCATTGTTAGTATGGTTGCCTTTCGGTTATATTATACCAACGGAAGCGACTAGCGTTTACTTTATTTGACATTTAAGTAATATGTCTGAACATTGATACCATTTTTTGACATCATTTGACATCGTATGAAAAATCATACACATCTAGGGATGAGGTATATAAATACAAACCACGAAAAAAGTTCCTGCCTGTCTCATTTGAAAATTTCTTAATTTGTTTACAAAAATATGTTTTAGAAGTTCGTAAAAAATATCCAATGTTCGGAATAGGTTTCCACCAGCATTTGTTTATACATGGGCGGTCAATATTTTTATGTAATTTTTTCCTCTTGGGCGTTAAAAAAAAATTCGAACCAATTTGTAACATATTCATTTAAATAACAAGACATTTTCACGTGAAACACAAACGAATGAAAAATAAAAATTAAACACAAAAAATCGTATGAGCATTTTTTTTATAACATGATTTTTTACATTAAACAGCCTAAAGCCAGTAAATGTTCTCGTGTATTACGCACATATTATAATATTTCCGAGGGGTTTTTCATAATTAATAAATAAAACACATTCTCTATTTTATTCTAAACTCTCGTTTGCCCAAAGTATTACTCAATACAAATGGATTAATATTAAAACGTTGTTACGTTGATGAAAACACGAAACAAATACATTTCAAATTGAAATCCCACAATATTCATAATTATTATACATTTTTTTTTTTTTTTTAATTTGGGCATATATATTTTTTTCTACTAGTATTATTATTTACCATACCCGGAAGGCGTACAGTAATTCCACAATATTCTTCATGTATGAGTCATTTACTCATGTATGAGTAAAACTGAGCCAAGCTCTTGATTAAAATATAATGTAGATATATTAAGTTTTAAACGATATAGACATCAACCTTGTATAGTCTACACAAAAAGCAGATTGGAATTTCTTGACAACATATTAAATGCTCTCGGTCCAGATCACCATGTCATGCAGATATTTTATCAAAACAAGCCTAGTTTCGGATCACACTTCCTTCTTCAGAAATAAAAATGACATGAACAATTTTTACATACTGTAGCAATAAAGTAAACATTTTCAGGTATTTAACATAACATTTTGTGAATGAGATCAAATAATATTGGTAAAACCTAAAACTATAAAAACACTTTGGAATTGACAAATTATACTAATTATTGAACACATGGGTATACAAAATATAACATTTTATAAATAAAAGGTAATAAAAATGGGACGAAACTTAAAAAAATAAAATTATTTTTGAATTGACAAATTATATAAATTTTTTAACATACAGGTATAAATAACATCGTCTGAATTATATTGTGAAATCGTAATTAAATTGATTTTAGGTTGTACACACACAATTATCTGATTATATTTTTTCCGACAGTTAATAATTTACACAAAGAAGTCCAATAGGGGTTGTGTTTTTAAAATCCAATTGGTCATTTATTGTGGCATTGCAATTTTTGAATTTATTTATTTCTACTATTTCTAGATTATTTAAAAAACGTCATTTTGATCCAAAAGGAAATTTGTATAATTTGTCAATTCAAAAATATTTTTATAGTTTTAGGTTTATCCAATATTCTTAGATCTCATGCATAAAATGTTATGTTAAGTACCTGAAAATGTTTACCTTGTTAGCTTCATTATGTAAAAATTGTTTATTTCATTTTTATTTCTGAAGAAGGAGTTGTGTTCCGAAACTAGTCAAATAAAGTTATTTTACGAAAATTTCAAATTATTATTTTATTTAATAATTATAATGGATTTTCGTCACGTAACGACCCATTCGATACAAAAAAAAATTTCAAAAATTATTTTTTAATAATTATAATTAATTTTTGTCAAGTAACGCTTTGCCATTCAGTACAATATTTAATATTTTATTTTAATCATTCTTGAACTTATATAAAAATCTGAGAGTGTCGTTGAAGGGCTGCAGATATGCCTACGACAATTTTGTATATCTATTGGAATGTAATTCAAAATCAACTCGAACTATCTATTAAAGTTTAATAAAAAAAGCAAGTTCAAATCTAAATCAAAATCAATCGTTTTTCGTATTTTGGTAGGATTATTCTAGATGATAGTAATTTACGGATATTTTAGGAGAAATAACAAACAGTTTAGGGGTATAGATAGATAGATTGTAGAGACTGCCCTGGACAGGCTACACTTCGACCATAAGGTCCATTGTGATACCTAAGGATGTGAGGATGTAAGTGGAGTGGAAGGAATTTTTGTATATAGACTAGGAATTGGTAGTATGTGCGGCTGAAGTCGAATCTGATAGGAACTATACCGATATTTATCTGGAGTTCGTGAAGGAAACTGCAGAAAACTTTCTCAAGCATAGCCGGTTATTTTGTTCTTGTCTATACGCCGACAGTTTAGTCAATTAACTGCCCCTTTTTTTTCTTAATAATTGACAAACTGCCGATGTCGGGATTCGAACCCATAATCTCCCAGTTTCCAAGTAGGCATACTGCGCAGATAACGCCTTAGACCGTTCGGCCACTCTTCAATAGTGAGATAGTAGCATTCAATAGGGGCATAGTAGCATGATAAATTTAATGGTAAAAAATAATTCACACCAAAATATGGGCTCGTAGATTTTTTGTTTTTTTAATAATTCCCTTGGAACCGCGGATCTGGGTGGGGGGTTGTCATGGGGTTATGCCGACCCCCAATTTGAGTAAGAAGCAATTTTATTGCTTCTTACTCAAATCAAACATTGAGATAATTAAAAAGGTTGTAATGAAATCTAGAGTGTGGCGTAATTTATCACTACTGAAAAAATGCTGTTGTTTAATCAATCTTCATCAATTCATGAGTAACAAATATTTTCCAATTGGTTATTGATAATCATGGATGATTTGATATAAGTTTAATTAATTATTCAAAATAATTTTCAATGATAAACTAAAAATAACTATTTGAAGAAAATTAATACAATTATCAATTGAATAAAATTATCTTTAGCAATTACTCGAACATTGATATCATAAAGTTCTTTATAAACTCTTGTTTTCCTTGTATTAATTTACTTTTTAAACTCAAATTCTACTTTATTTCCAGTTGTAAAAATTGACCATTCAAATATTTAATTAGTCTAAAAAACCTAGTTTTCTTTAACTCTAATTCTTAATTTGAATGTTTTTCAAGAATAACAATAAAAATTATTTTCCCATATTAATATTCTTTTCTAGTGCTTTTATAATTGAAATAATACTAATTTCATAATCGAAAACTTGTTTATTGGATAATTTATTACAATTTTTAAGAACCCAGGACAGAGAAAAATAAGTAAGATTTTAGACAAGAATAATTTTCGTGAGAGAAATGCTTTTTTTTAATATATCATCCTAAGTTGTTCTATTATCAGTTCTAACAGAACTATAAATAGAGTGATAACCATAGAAACTCATGAATTGTGACTACCCAATGGTAGGCACAAAGGGGAATTAAATACTAATATAATTAATATAATTAATATAGTTAATATAATTAAAACGCTGTAGGATCTCGCTGTAGAAATGTTTTTAACGTTAAATATTTGAACTAAGATTCGGTAATGTTCTGTTCGTGATATATGAAATGTTACGAAAATACGAAAAAGAGAAAAAAACTACTGAGAAGCTTATATCTGAAAGATTTAAAGAAAGCTGGAACTCACTTTCTTCGCCCGTACATATTTAAAACGATTTTTGTTTATTCTATACGTGTGTTGTATGATTTAAATATTTATTACAATTTATCCAGAAACACGCCGAATATTGTTTTATCCTTACTGGGATACCACCCTATGTGAGTAGTTCCCAATATTCAGTAATATTTTTAATCTTTTACCTCAAATTTTTTTATATTTCATTCGTAGAACAGTTCTGCTACGGAATCCTGCTTATACAACTATCGTTGGATATATTTTTTTGAAATTTAAATATTGTTTTTCATCCATTATAATGACATTGTCGAAATAAAATGAAATTTAACATACAAAAGTAATGTGTCTATATAAACACAGAAATTTTACAATAGAATAAATATAGTGATGTACAAAATGTATTCGAATACAATGTGTTTAAAAAATAGCAGGGAGGAAAGTATATAAATATCGCACAGGCAACTCATAAAACAATAGCTGTAACAGTATGTGAATTTGATCGAATTTTGACTCAAAGTTATATATTGACTAGTAAATGCAAGGAATTTTAAATAACCGGTATCCCAATAGATAGATAGATTGTAAAGGCTGCCCTGTACGGGCTACACTTCGACCATAAGGTACATTTTGATGCCTAAGGATGTGAGGATGTGAGTGGAGTGGAAGGAATTTTTGTGTATAGAATAGGAATTGTAGGAAATGCGGCTGCGGCTGCAGCCGTCTATGACGGGAACTATGCGGGTATCCATCTGGAGTTCGTGAAGGAAACTGCAGAAAACCTTCTCAATCATAGCCAGTCATTACGTTCTTGTCCATACGCCGACAGTTTTGTCAATTAACCGCCACCTTTTTTTTTCTTAATTATTGACAAACTGCCGATGTCGGGATTCAAACCCTTAAACTCCCAGTTTTCAAGTAAGCATACTGCGCAGACATAACGCCTTAGACGGCTGGGCCACTTGGACTGGTGGTATCCCAATATCCCGATCAAATTCACAGTCTGTAAAAACCATATTGGATCCGCGTTTGTAAATTTTGTTAATCTGACTTCAAATTCGTGATCAGTAACCTGAAAAACAACCTCTAACCAAAGATGGCATTAATTCATAGACTTTTCGAAAATTTCGTCCGCCATCTGGCAAATCTGTCCTTAGATTCGTGTTCAGTGACCACGAAAACTCCCACGATAGTGAAATTGTCAAAATTATTTGAATGTTAATATTTTTTCCGAGCAATTTTGACGAAAAAATGTCATTTTTTGGTAACACGCTTTGTTTAAGACAGCCATTTTGAGGTTAGCAATTACTTTTTGTACAAAACACCAGACGGCATCAAAAACTACACTTGAAGACAAATTTTTGGATGTGTGCTAGAAGAAAAGTTATAGAAAATTAATTTTAATACAATTTGGTCTTATCATTTTTCTGCTACTCTAAAACTTGATTGCAAGTAGTAAAAACATTTAGATTTAGAAAGTATTCTTATGAGAAGAACGCTCTCTTCCTTGGAATTTTGTTCGACTACTTTGCCACACATTATGAACAACACAACCGTAAATTCTCTTGATCGTCAGTTTACAGGAATAATTGTTTATCTGTTCTTAGTTATAGAATGTCGTCACTGTAGATTTTCAAAGTGTCATTGTAGGATTGACTCGTAGTAATCGGTACGGAATCAGCTGTCAAAAGGTTGACTTGCCGTATGTTTACCTGTACACCCATTAAGGCGGGCTTTGGAAACTTAAGGCAGTGTCTTTTTTTACCGTGGCAGCAGTATTAACCCTTCAACTCACGGTATTGGCGCACTAGATTGACCCTTCAACTGATACTGCTACAACCACATTAATATGATTGACAGAGGGTATAGTGGTCCTGAGCAATGGTCGGTCAAAGTAAGCATTGTAGGGAAGACTAGTTAATTTCTTAGCTGGTTAGTTTGTTAAGCAGTTAAAGCGTTTAAATTAATTTCAAACTATAAATTAACAAAAACTTGTAATATGTTTTCAGAGGAAACATATTAAAAGTTTTATACCCCTGAAAGGCGAAAGGGGGTATAGAGAAAGAAGAAAACACAAAATATAAAATATCTCTCTTAAAATTAGAACAATCGAAGAATGTATGAATAGTAAAGTTGTAGAATATCATGTTTGGTACAATTCATTACCTGACCTTCTCGAATGTGTACAGAGATATTGAGGATTTTAATTTTCAACCTTAAACCGTCAATATTTCTGAAAATATTAGAACAGAAAAAATAATAAGAAACTTAATTGTAGCAAAACGAATTTACAATTTAACGAATTTACGCTAGAACTTGGCTTATTACGTATTTTTTGATTTTCCCAATATTCAAAGAGATATATCATACCAATATTAAAAAAGATGTGTTTCTCACTTCTCTAAACCCCACTTCTCTAAACCCTCTTCCCCCTTGTCCGATTTTGCCCACTAACGAACTGGGCCTTTCAAATACCAAAAGCACCTGAAATAGAAAATTTCAGTCCAAAAATTATGCATATATATATATATATGTATATATATATATATGTATATATATATATATATAGGTATATATATTTGTATATATATATATACATATATATATATATATATATATATATATATATATATATATATATATATATATATATGTATGTATATATATATATATATTATTTTTAAGATGGTTACATTTCAAATTTTGCCTCTATCCCTATTCCCTATTTGTTTGTATTTTATAAATACGTATTTCGACTACAATGTAGTCATCATCAGTATGAATTAGCTAATCGTAACTATCTCTGGGATATGGATTCAGAGATATGTTGCTTGTTGCTAATTTGGTGCGTGTCTCAAATTCATGTGCGTGTCTCAAATGTAATTTGGTAAGACACTCACCAAATTAGAGTACACTCACCTAGAGTTTTCTTTGATTATTTTAATAATTTTTATTTTAAGATGGTGATTTTCGACATCAACTTGGTAAAATTGATGGACTTTTGAAGAAGTTTTAGCAAAATTTTGACATCGGTTCGTCACCAATAATTGCTCTATTTCCTTCGAAATTCGCTAAAAACACATGACTAACAAGGCCACAAAAACTCTAAAAAAATAATTTGTCTGATTACAAAATGTACGTTTTAAATTATTTACAACTTTTGAGAGGACTAAATTTTGTGAAGATTTGTGTGTATATTAAAATTTATTTATAATATTTCTATTTCCGATTTCAATAATAATATTATTTATTATTGATTGATTCACTTACAGTTTATATATTTTTTATTCATACATTCGAACAACACGACTAAAAAAAACAACAAAAAACAAATAAATCCTATCCTTTGTGAATTTGTCCCAAATGGTAAATAAATTTTTTTATTGTTTAAAAATGCGTACATTTTTCACATAAATCATACTACGTTGCAGTGAATATACAATAGTTTATCAATATTTTCAAAGGATAAATAATAATCATATGTTTATTATTTATCATGTAATACAAATTGTGTTGTTGTTTTGGTATTTTAATGGAATGTGTCGTTTTTATGAAATGGTATGATTATAATTTTATTCATTTAAAAATTAAATTTGGAGTTAAAAAAACTAAAAAAACATGCTTTTATTAGAATATGAACTAAAAAATGCAAAATAATTTAAATTAAACTACAGAGATTCACAACAAAATCACCGTTAATTTAACTCTAGTTAGTCTTGTAAAAGTAGAGCCATTATAAAGACGTGAGTAGAGAGCACCCCATGCTTTTAATTATATTAAAGTAAATTTCGTCAATATCTTTATTCTATTTTAAATTATTTTGCAGTTTTTAGTTCATATTCCAAGAAAAGCATGTTTAATTTTTAATTTTTTTAGTCTTAAAACAAAATAATTTTTTGTGTTGTAGTTTCATTCTTCATTATTATTCCCACGAGTGAGATGTAATGAATAAAATTCTTGCCAAAAAAAGTATACATCAAATAAAGCATTGGAAATGTATGACAAATAATTTTTTTTTTTTTAATTTGAACAGCTGGAAATGTCTTTTTTTTTCATTAAAATGTTATTGTTTACATTTTCATAGAAACTATTAACTATTTTCTCACACTAATAATCGTTATTAGTCATTATGTGTATGTAAAAAATAGAATTAGAGTTTAATTTAAAAAAAAATTGGGTGCTTAGTTTTAAAAAAAAAACTAAACACTTTATTGAAAATAATTGAACTATCAATTATTTTCATAAATATGAAATTAAGTTAATTTAGTAATTTTAATTAAAAGAGTTATTATGATGTATTTTAAAAAAAAAAATAATGAAAACTAAATATACGGTACTTTAGAAAAAAAATCCAAAGCAGAGTATTGTATGTGGAATTATGAAAATTGGAAAACGATCGGTGCTAACGCCATACACGTAAATATAAAAAAAAATAACACGTTGAACCGAAAGTCTTTCAATAAAAGCTGGGCCCATTAAAAAAGATAATATTGAGGTAGTAAGATCTTTACTATCCAGTAAGTGTCTAAGTTATCGACAAGTGATTCGAATCTGAAATACTGAAAATAAAAAAAGTACAAAAAAAGAACAAACAAAATATATGTTAAAATAAAATATATTTGAAACAAATAATTTTTAATTTAATATGATAATAATATAACTATCCTTAAAACACTAACATTGGTTGTACAAGTTATGAAAAAAAGGGATTACATGAATATGGTGCTAGATTGAACTGTAGTAAAAGAAATATCGTATATAAAAAAAATGACACTACAGTAAAAAAAAAATATGTTCAAATATGTCTGATTTGCAAAAATATAAATATGGATTACAAATTTAATTCAGATACATAGTTGTATATAAAAGAGACATTACGCTTCTGTAAAGAAAAAATACACGGCCAAAAAAAACCAAGCGTATACAAACAATATAGTTATAAATTGAAAAGGTCAATGCATATTCACATAAAATATAAATTGTACAGCAAAAGTGTGTATAGAATGTGTATTGAATTGTTACAAGTTTGAGAGACCACAAGTTTCGGAATAGTGAATTAAATAAATTATACAAAAAAAATATACTTAGATACAATCAGATAGAAACCATTAATTCGCCCATTCGATACTTCAGCACAATCCATAAAAAATATTCAATTTGTAAATTGAAGAAATAAAAATTTTAAATACCATCTGATTAATTCATGTGAATCAACTAATTTTAGTAACTGTCTTGAGACGAGTACTTTTAGTAATTGCTTTCTTTTTGTAACTTCACAGAGAGAAGTAATTTTTGTAACTCCCAAAGAGAAATACTCTTTGTAACTGAACTGAAAGAAGTATTTTTTGTAACTCGTTCCATGAGACGACTTTTGTAACTGATTTGAAATATGTGTTGAAATATCGAAGTAAGCTTGGATATACGCAAGTCATTTCTAATCTAAGTAAATGTTTGTTGAAATTATGTAAATTCTCAACTCGCATAAACCAATAATTATATAAATTATTCTTTTTGAATAATAAAAATATGAAAAAATATCAATACTAAATTTAAACAGTGGAGTAGTAAAAAAAAATTATTCTCCAATTATAGATTTTCAGTAACAAAAAAATGGAAACTTCAATTTTTTTTATTGCTTCATTTCGATGTTCTGAAAAAAAAATTGAAAATCGAGAACGAGATCGCGATCGCGTTAATAAATATTCAAGGTCAAAGGTCAACAAATACGGTTTTTTGCGAATATCTCATATTCGGGTATAAGTGAACCCGAAAGAAGCTCGGATTAAGTTATACCAAAATATTTAATACACAATCATAAAAGTAAAAAAATTCGATACGCAGGAGCTGCTTCAACTTAGCGAATTTCCTTAGAATACATAAATCGCTCTCTATCGGTCACAATTTTAGTCTGATCAAAATGAAATGTCGTATATGATTTTAGTATTTGCAAGTCCAATTTTATTAATAAATGTCATACATCGTGGGGAGGGGGGTAAAGAAAAACCCCCTTTCACTTAATATTAGAACAATCGAAAAATACATATGAAAAAGTAAAGTTGTAGAAAATCAAATTTACTACAATTCATCACCTTATCATTTTTGCTCAAACTCTAATGTGTACAGTGGTATTAAGGAATTTAATTTTCAATCTTAAAACGTCAATATTTCTGTAAATATTAGTGTAACAGAAAAAATGATAAGAAATAAAATTACAGCAAAACTTAATACCTACAACTTTACTTCTTATAAATTTTTCGATTTTGCAAATATTAAGGGAGATATGTCAAATTTTGTGTTTCCCCCTCCCTCTAAACCCCCCTTTCCCCTTGTCCGATTTTACCCATTAACGAACATACCAAAAGCGCTTTAAATACCTAATTTCATTTCAATAAAATACAAACTGTGACCGCTAGAGTGATTTCAGACACATATTTATATATATATATATATATATATATATATATATATATATATATATATATATATATATATATATATAAATATATATATATATATATGTCCATAGATATATATATATATTTCTGTATTCACTTTTAGGTTAGGTTTCACTTTCAAGTTATAAAGAAAAATCCAACTTTTATATCAATTACTGAAACAATTTATTTAAAGATTAAAATAATTAATTAAACAATAATATTACAAAAAAAATAATAATAATCATCTACCTGAAATAAACAGAATTTAAGATTCTTCTTTATAAAACTAATTGAATTGAATATACGCACTTTCACATGTTAAGTAATGAAAGAATAATCTCACATGTTAAGTAATGAAAGAATAATCTCTACACGAAAGTAAACGATCCAACGCCATCTATGAATATTAAATAAACCAAAGCTATCTATATGCTTTACATCCCCCCTCGTTAAAGTATATTTATACAATATGCAGCAAACTATTTTGTAAGTAGCATTTTATTTTTGTGTACGATTTTGTTTGAATCTAACTGATACATTAATGGAGAAATTTGTTTCTTAATTTTGAACGGACCACTTCTTATTTCTTCCAGTTTACTTCGATTTAATTTATTTCCATTCTCGAGAAAAACTGTATCTCCAATTTTTAATTCTTTATAAATTTTGTTTCTGTCTGTACGTTTTTTATTTTCTTGAAAATGTTGTACTGAATTTTCATATGCTCTTTTTCTGTCCTCTTCTAAGTCAGTTGCACCCATATCAATTGGGCAAATTTTAATGCTTTTATCAAATAGTAAATATTCTGGAGCAAATCCAGTGACAGAATGTAGAGTTTTGTTATAAGTATCAATTACTTCTGTAGCTATTGATGACCATTTTCTGCGTTCACCAGTAGAATTGATTTTGCATCTAATACTATTTGTTAATGTTTGATTTAAACGTTCGACCATTCCATTTGACCATGGACAATCCACCGCGGTGTAATAGGTCGCAATTTTAATGTTTTTTAAAAAATTTTTAAATTCTTTTGAATTTATTGCTGAATATCTATCCATCAATATTGCTTGTATATCATACTCCTTGGACACTTTCTTTATCAGTTCTTTAAAATCATTTGAATTTTGTGTAGATGACACTCTAAACCAACAGTATCTGGTAAAATGATCTATTAATAAATGTAAATATTTTTTTCCTGATTTCGAAAAACCTCCTACTGTATCTAAACTCATTAACTCGAATGGTGCTTTTGGAGGACCTAAATTTGATAATAGACCCATTTTCCTTTTTGTTCTTGTTTTGTTTTTTATGCAAACATGACATTTTTCAACATATTCAATTACTTTTTTATCCAAATTTTTGAAATAAAAAACTTGCCTGATTATTTTACTCATCTTTTTTGAACCAATGTGGCCAAACTTTTCATGTATCCTATCGATTATTTTATCAGCTAAATTTTCCGATACAAAAATTTTCTTGCTGCCATTTTGCAACTTGTAAATTATGTCATTTTCTGTTTTAATTCTATTCCATGATTTTAATTGATTTGCATTGGAGTTTTGATCTTCTTTGATTTCTGCAATGTCGACCACATTCGTAACCCGAATTTTGTCATCCGTTTCAAAAGTTTCAAGAATTGGATTTCGTGATAATGCATCCGCTTCTATATTTTTCTTTCCTTGTTGGTAAACTATGTTAAAATCGTATTGTGTAAGATATAATATAAGACTTCCAAGAGCCTCATCCGGTCTGGATTTAACTTTTAAATTTTCTAAAGGTTTGTGATCTGACACTACAGTAAATTTTCGCCCTATCAATAAATGTTGCCAAAATACTATAGCTTCTTTTATGGCTAAGCATTCTAAAAAAATTGCAGGTTTTTGTTTTTGTCTTTCAGACAGTTTTTTAGAAAAATAAAATACTGGATGTAATGTTCCATCCTCTGATTCTTGTTTTAAAATTGCCCCAAGTCCTTCTCCACTGGCGTCCGTATATATGTATATTTTTTTATTAGGATTGAATATCGCTAAGATAGGTGGACTGCACATATATTCTTTAATCATTTCAAAACATTCTTGACATTCTTCCGTCCATTTAAATTCCGTATCCTTCTTTAACAAATTAAATAGCGGCCTAAGTTTCATTGGAGCATCTTCAATAAATTTATGATAAAATGTTAATTTTCCTAAGAATTGCCTCACATTTTTTTTTTTCGTTGGAACTTGGAAATTTTTTATTGCCAGCAAATTATCTGTTAATGGTTGAATTGTATTTTTCTTTATGATATGACCTAAATATTTGACTGATTTTTGAGCGAATTTACATTTGGTTAATTTTAGTTTAATATTTTCTTTTCTTGCTGTCTTAAAAAATTCATCCAGATGTATCATGTGCTCTTCGAAAGTATGCGAAAAAATTAAAATGTCATCTATATAATTGATTGTGAAGTCACTTAAGTTGTTTCTTCTTATGATATTTGAAATCATTCTTTGATAAATGGCTGGAGAATTCTTAAACCCAAAAGGAAGAACATTAAATTGGTAATGTGCTGTTTCAGTCACAAAGGCCAATTTCTCTCTATCTTCAACCGCAATAGGTACTGACCAAAATGCAGAATTTGCATCCAATACACTAAAATACGAGCAATCATAACATTTAGTCAGCATATCTTCTATACGTGGGAACGGTTGCGCTTCTGTTACTACTATTTTATTCAATTGTCGAAAGTCCACACATAAACGAGTTTTTCCTTCTCCTTTTTTATAGGCTAACGTTACTGGTGCTGCATAAGGTGAGCTGGATTCTGATATCAAGCCTGCTTTTAATAGTTCTGTAACTTGTTTCTCAATTTCCATTCTATCTGGTAGAGAACACCTATAAGGTCTTTGAGAGATATATTTCTCAACAGACAGTTTTATCCGAGCGTTGCCAGTACCCAAATTTCCCACATCATATTTATTTTTGCCAAAACAATCCGTGTTGTTTTCTATTAATTTGGTTATTACGGCTTTCTGTTCATTTTTTAGATGAAAATCATTTTCTTCACTTCTATTTAGTACATTATTCACAAGCTTTTTTTCTCGTTTTTCTATCAATTTATATTCATCCTCAGAAAATCCATTATCTTCATTATTATCTTGGATTTTGGTATGATCCATAATTTTTCTTTGTAAAATATTTAATTTGTCATCTTGCATTAGTTTAAATTTACGTATAGCATCTAATCCTAATAAAATTTTATATTTAAATGCTTTGTTATCAATAACGTAAAAGTCGATAATTTCTTCTATATCACTAATTTTGAGTTTTATTTTTGTCCTACCTGTACCAAAAGTACTACCCGATAAAGAATGTAATATATCCGAACTTTTGAGTAATCGAATGCTTAATTTGTCAATAATATCTTTATTTATTAAAGACACTGTTGAGCCATTATCATACAATGCTTCAAAAACTTTATCTTTAATATTAACAAATATTTTTATTAATTTTTCTGAACCACTTTCAAAAGTACTTTTTTGACATTTTTCTGAATTGATATTCATTATTTGTAAATCTTCATCATCATCTTCTGCCTCTGTCATGTTAACTTTTCTTTTATCGTTACTTAAATCTTTATTTCTACATAATTTCTCTGGATGAAATCTATTCGGGTAATTTAATTTCTCACATATAGAGCATGGAGTTTTTAATATTTTTGTTGCTGGTGTTTGAATTTTTTCTGGTTTTGTGTTTCCGTCTGTTTCTCTAACTTTAGGCCTTGACCTTGATTTAAACAGATTGAAAGACGTATCAAGGTTTGCTACCTCTTCAAACAATTGATTTACTGTCGTTATACTTGACCTCTTTATTTTATTTTGTACTGATAACGGTAAACCAGTAACCAGTAAGTTTATTAAACTAATCTGTGTCATATCTCTTTCGACCTCTAAAAGAAGTTTTTGTTTTGCTAATAAATAATCTGTCAAACTTCCATTTATATATTTAAATTGTAAAGCATGTCGCACAGAAGTCCAATTAGTATTTCCAAACACTGCTTTGAAGGATTGTTCCATGATGTTCCAGTCATCGATCTTATTTTTAATGTTTACTATGTACCAATCGATAGCTGAATCGATTAAGAAAACACGAATTACATCTATTTTATCGTTGTTCATTACATCAAAACGAGCACATTCGCTGTTAAATTTTTCTAGCCAAGTGTTCGCGTCGCCTTTTCCATTAAATTTTTCTAATTGAAATTTTCTTTCTGCATCACTCTTTTTTAATTTTCTGCTACTATTTAGTTGATCTTGTAAATCTTTTATCATTGATACTAAATTTGTAATCTCGTCTGGTTTCTGATCGTTTGATGAACCAGGTTTCTTTACGTGATATTCCGTTTCTTCTAAATAAATTTCATTAAATACAAAATTCTCTTCTTCATCAGTATAGATAGTTTTTAAGGTATCATCTAACGTTATTGTTACATTTCTATAACCTTTTTCTTTTTTTATTGATGTAACACTATTTTTTATAATTTTATTACTAAATAAATTTGCATGATGCATTGATAGTTGTAAATCCGTAGGAAAAATGAAAGAGGTGTTTTCAGAACTTGTTACACTTATCACTCTATAATCCTCCTTTTCTTTTATAATATGGAATTTTACCTTCATTTTTGTGCATTTATTTTAATATTTTATTTTCAGAAATTCTGTTTATATATTTCTGTATTCACTTTTAGGTTAGGTTTCACTTTCAAGTTATAAAGAAAAATCCAACTTTTATATCAATTACTGAAACAATTTATTTAAAGATTAAAATAATTAATTAAACAATAATATTACAAAAAAAATAATAATAATCATCTACCTGAAATAAACAGAATTTAAGATTCTTCTTTATAAAACTAATTGAATTGAATATACGCACTTTCACATGTTAAGTAATGAAAGAATAATCTCACATGTTAAGTAATGAAAGAATAATCTCTACACGAAAGTAAACGATCCAACGCCATCTATGAATATTAAATAAACCAAAGCTATCTATATGCTTTACATATATATAAATTTTACAGATGGTGGTTTTTAACATCTACTAGGTAGGATCGATGGACATTTGAAGAAATTTTTGCGAAATTTGACTTCGGTACGGGACCAATAGCTCTATTTCCTTTCAGGAAATTCGCTAAAAAATATACCCAATTAGACTAGGAAGCGATATGTGTAAGTCTGTCAGTTACGAATATGATATATTTGGTCATAAAAAAATAAAACAGACAAAATAATGAAAAAATAAATTTGAATCATATTAGAGAATTTAAAAATTTGTATAGCGACTACCACAAGAATGAATGGATTTCATCAGCCTCTCTCTAATAACATCGTTTATTTTGAATTCGTTTATTATAAAAAGCAGTTTTCACGCTAATATTTATCGATTTGTATCGAGAACGTGTTTACCATCACACACCGTTTACAGTTTACAGCACATATCATTCCATGGTATTTTATGACTATGGTTGATGATGTTATTCTTTTTATGATCAATATTATAGTATATTTTTATAAATTTTATGTTTTTTTTGTAACACTTACTATGTAATAGACAAAATCTAAATATTAGAATAAAATCGTTTTTAATTAAAAACTGATATTAAAAAATTAACTCGCCAACCAGGAATCGAACCTCGGGCCTCTGGATATCTAGTCCAGTATGCTTCTGCTACACCAAAGACGACTGTGACGTAACAGCCAACTTTTTCATATCATTCTTATTTTTATTTATTTAAACAGTATTACTTCTCTCGAAGTTATTATTCATATATATTTATTTGTGTATACTTAAGTGTCAGAATAGACAGAAGTAATACTGTCTAAATAAATTAAAATAAGAATGATACGAAAAAGTTGGCTGTTACGTCACAGTTATCTTTGGTGTAGCGGAAGCATACTGGACTAGATATCCAAAGGCCCGAGGTTCGATTTCTGGTTGGCGAGTTAGTTTTTTCATATCAGTATTTAATTAAAAATTCAATGACAATGACATTTGTCTAAACAGTATACGCAAAAGTCTTCTACAGTTTGTCTTACGTAACCGAAAGGAATTTGGACAAACATCGTATTGTTGACGCTTAAGTATACACAAATAAATATATATGAAAAATCGTTTTAGTAAAGGAAGAGAAGTTAGATGAGCGTGTGTAAATTGTTATAATTCAAAATTGGAAAATATTTTGCAATCAACCCTTCGTTGTTTTAATGAGTAAATAATAATATAATAATATTACATATCCAATCAAAAGGACGTATTGTAAATAATCTGGAAATATTAGAAATAAAAACTATCAAAAATTGCGATTCCATACGAAATGACCAATTGAATTTTAAAAACAGCGTCTTATAGAACCTCTTTGTGTGAATTATTAATTGTCGGCCAAATTTAATCAGATAATAATGGTGTTTGTATAACCTAAAATCAATTTAACTAACCATTTCACAATATTAAATTTCGATTTTTGCCCCAATTTCCTAGATCAAAAAAATTTTTTTTTGTATTTTATAAATATGTATTTCGACTACAAAGTAGTCATCATCAGTATGAATTAGCTAATTGTAATTATTCTCCGAGGAGATGTTACTTGTTGCTAATTTGGTGACGGTCGGCATTTCACAATATAATTCAGACGATGTTATTTATTACCTAAAAATATATACCTGTATGTTAAACTATTGTATTATTTGTCCATTCAAAAATATTTTTATTGTTTTAAGGTTCGTTCCATTTTTATTGCCTTGCATTCATTAAATGTTATATTTTGTCTACCTATGTGTTAAATAATTTGTATGATTTGTCAATTCAAAAATGTTTTATAGTTATACCCCGCCTAGATTGAAAATATCCATTTTTTAACCCGCAAGAGATGGAAATAAATTTACACAAATGTTATTTTTAAGATTTTATAATTGATTCGGTTTTTGAAAAATGCTTCGGATAAAATTGTTCATTATAAATATAGTCACAACTGTTATTCGAAAACCGATTGAATAAGGCACAAATCAACTATTATATTTAATTTTGTATTGAATGAGTCGTTACTTGACGAAAATCCATTATAATTATTAAATAAAAGAAATTAATTGATATCATTTTTTATTTCCGAAGAAGGAACTGTGTTCCTAAACTAGTCAAATAAAGTCATTCTACGAAAATTTCAAATATTTGTTTTTATTTAATAATTATAAAAATTAAGAAAATGACATCAACTTTTGTGACCAAGTGGATTTAATGTATACCTACTCAATGTAGTGGTTATTTTCACTTGTTATACCCACTATATGTAAATATACAAGGCATAATAAGTTTAGTCCCGACTTTGTAACGCTTAAAAATATTGATCGTAGGCATGAATGATTGGCATATGTGTAAATGTCATAAAATGGCCTAATTCGGCCATTTTCGCATGTCCGTCCGTCTGTGAACACGATAATTCAAGAACGAAAACAGATATCGAAATGAAATTTTGTTTTTGTCTTCTAGAGCCAAAAAGTAAAGTCAAGTTCGTTAATGGGCAAAATCGGACCATGTTTGGGCAAAATAGGTAAAAACTGCCTATCTTTGAAACCGTAGGAGATATAACAAAAGTTTAAGAACAAAAATCTGCTTCTCTTTAAAATAAACAACTTTCGTTTTAAATTTTTTTCCATAAACTCAATAGTTGTGTTTAAAGTTCCGCGGTAAGCAAAAAATATGCCGATCTTTATACCATAAAAGATTTTTTTTAAATTCTGGGACAATTCAAAAATTGTTTACGATTCGAACATTTATTTACAACTCAGTATATATTGGGTAGTCAAACAATTAACTCAGTTAGTTGTTGCATTACTTGTTATTTTCAATTTCAATTTACAATGACAAAATATAGAATTAGTAAATGCGGAATGGACATAAAGTATATCATAGCTTAGAGCTAAAAATGAGTTCTAGTTCGTTAATGTTCAAAACCATACCATGCATCCTCTTCCAGAGGGAGGAGGGATATCTATTTATTAAATCGTAAGAGATAGAAGAAAAAGTATTTCTTTTTTATAATCTAGAGCACGAAAGTGCGTGAGGCTTAATTTAAGATTTTTTTGCCTTACGTGCTTACAACCTATATCTACACCTTAATTTAGACGATATTTGACCAGTGGTTTGATACAGTGGTGAGTTTTCGAATATAGAAATTTTACGGAATTATAAGAGACTATTTTTTCAATCATCGTTAAGGAATTAGCATTTAAAAAGTTATTTTAACCCAAAAATCGAAAAATAACGCCAACGTCTCCAATTTTGTGTGACTTAGTCATCAATATTCTACCCTACTTCCTGATATCCTGAAAAGTTGATATTTGGCATACATAAATAACTTTTTTTTGAAATTTTTTTTCATAAATTGAATTATTTTATCACAACTTTAGCTCAAATATTTAAAAAAAACAGTTCCGCATTAATAATAAACTCATTATATACCGGGTCTTTTAACAATTATTTGTTAAATATAGTTATTTGTTAATTTTGCTTCTTAATTAGTGATTTAATGACGGTAGCGTATTTAAGATCTATCACAACTTAAGATTAATCATATTATTTGAAGTAAACCTGTGAGGAGATTCTTTTATTGCTTCTATTTTGAACTTTTGGTCATAATACACAATTGGAAGATACCAATCATAATTTTATATTCACCATCCTATTTGACTCACAATGTATGGTGATCATTAACTTAGTTTTAACACTTTTTTGTATTGAATGGGTCGTTACTTGACGAATATCTATTATAACTATTAAATAAAAAAAATATTTGATATTTGTAACATCACTTTATTTGCCTAGTTTCGGAACACAGTTACTTCTTCCGGAATAAAAATGAATTTTATAGTTTTTCCAATACTTTAGATCTCATTCACAATATGTTATGCTAAGTACCAGAAAATGTTTACCTTAATTGCTACAGTATGTAAAAATTATTCATTTCATGGTCTAAGATCCGGCATTAGAAAAACCTTCCAACATCTGTTAATTGATTGAAATATTATTGAAAACGCTTATTGCAATATAAACAATTTTGCAATGTAATGTCTGCCAGAGTAGTTCTGCTGCAATTAACATTAATTAATTAATTAAAAATTTTAATTTCACGTGCTTTTAGAATTTGGCTTGTTAAATAACATAGTATACGATACCACAAATCTTGTAATAGCAGACAGCGCTGCTTATTACTGCTACGGTTACCTGCAGCCAGGTGTTCAAAATTAAAGTAAACTTAACTTACCTCCCTCATAATAATTTTTAAATAATAGAATTTAAAAAAAAATCCTTGTAGAGAGAGAGACTATTGCATTATTCCACGTAACAAACAAGGAGAGTATATGATTCATGCGTATGTAGAGTGCGTATTAGTGAATTTATACGAATAGTGGTACTGTATAGAGTGCAGAGTTCAAGATGAATGGAGTACACTTATTCCTTGTTTGTTACGTGGAATAATGCAATAGTCTATCTCTCTCTACAAGGTATTTTTTTTAAATTAATTAACTAATGTTAATTGCAGCAGAACTACTCTGGCAGACAATTCATTGCCAAATTGTTTATATTGCAATAAGCGTTTTCAATAATATTTCAATCAATTAACAGATGTTGGAAGGTTTTTCTAATGCCGGATCTTAGACCATCATGTTCATTTCTGAAAAGGGAACTGTGTTGCGAAACTAAAGTCTCAAATATTTGTATTATTTAATATTTAGTTTTAATACCTTGTTATCTTATTTGTCTAAATACCTTATTTAAAAGTTATTCATCCCAAATTTTAATTGACGGAAATTTTGCTTCAAAAATAGTACATTGTCCTTCTTATAGACTGCAGAAGCATTTGAAATCCATCATAGTGGATATTAATTATCCAGAAAAATTGCTAGATTCTGTTAAATGCAAGCAGAATGTACATTTGATGTAATAAAAACAATATTTAACTATAAAATTGAAATTTATTTGTTATGTAAAATATATTCGCAATACTGCGACGAAGTAACTGTCTTTATGACTTCTTTAACAAATTTTATTACATTTTCATGATATAAAATACTGTTCAACATGAAAGTACTTACTGAATACTTCTGAAATGTACAAAATAATATTATAATTCATGTATTGTGAAGAGCTAACCAAAGAAATTATGTAGCTACTAACAAGTACCAACCACAAAGCAGTGAAAAAGTTTATAGTTTTGTACGAGTAATTGAAATGTACTCAATTATATATTATGTTATTTTGTATAAATACTTTGTTGAATACGGAATGTGTCATCGATTAAGATACATCATAGTTGGATAATGAAATATATTCAGTTCCATAAGTACAAGGCGGGCCATGTGGTCGGAAGGAGAACCAGCCTATCTCAATAAAGGAATCGTCTGGTATACAGACGTATCCAAAACTAAAGAAGGGACCGGGGCAAATACGGTGAGAGACCTAATGCAAACATAATCGTCAACTTGGGGAAATATGCCACGGTCTTCTAAGCAGAAGTCCACACCATACGGGCTTGCGTCCGTGAGAACCTACGTAGAGGCCATATAAACCAGAACGTATGTATTCTTTCGGACAGTCAAGCTGCTTAAAAAGCCTTGTCTAGAACTGAGGTCACCTCAAGGGAAGTCAAGGATTGTCCGGAAGAACTTCTGAAACTGGCAAAACGGAACAATGTTAAATTGATCCGGGTGCGGGTCACAGTGGTTAAGAAAGAAACGTAAAAGCAGATTGTTTAGCAAAGAAGGGAGTCGGAATACCCTTCACTGGCTCAGAGCCTATCTTAGGAATTCCAAGGACTGTATGTGAAGAGGTGATCAACGAGTGGTCAAATACTAAACACGACATAATAAGTTTCATACAAAATTCACCCCCCTCCCATTCCTTCCCCTTAAAATGTGAATGTGTTTTTGAAACACGCGCGTATATGAATACAACGTTGTGAACAAATTTCAAAACGATTGGTAAAGACACTATTACTTCTTAATATTTATAATTATAATAAGAGTTTTTGTCGACGTACATTCCTAAATTACAGAACTTTTATTTAAATCATTATATAGAAACTTTAATATGAAAATATGGACTCTAAATTTCAGGGTAGCTATACAAATTCGAAGTTAATAAAATAAATAAATATAAATTTTAATATCATAGTTTTATAAAACAATATTGTATGTTGATTTTGTTTCTCCTTTAGGCAAATGCTCGTCATTCAAAAACAGGAGTAACAGTAGAATATCATTAGGTATATTGAGAAATATTTTATATCAAGTAATCCCTTGTCTAACATTACTTTATCGCCTGATTCTAGAAGTTTTTGATTCAGATGTTTTAAATTTATTTGTAGTCACAGATCGACAATGATGATCGATTGATGTAAACTTAAAACATTAAAATAACTTTAATATAATAATAAAATAAAATTTTTATTTGCTAATTCCACTTGTTATTATTTATTTTAAATAATTGTTGACGATCGTTTCATCTTCTTTGAGTAGTGTTTCACGAGGCACGAGGCGAGGCGAGGTTTTGATATCACCTCGCCTCGCTTTTTTAAATATCAAACTCACCTCGCCTCGGCCGAGGTTGAATGTTGACCAGCTACGCCTCGCCTCGGTTGGGTTAGCTATCATCCTCGCCTCGCCTCGCCCGAGGTAAAATTTTTTCTAAATTTGACTTATTTTGCATGAATGTACATAATATGGTTAAAAAACTAGTTAGAAAATAAATGTCTTTAAAACACGGAATATAAGTTGCTTAGTCTCTAAATTTTTATGACTCCTCGAATGAAAACAGTAATATCAAAAAAATTTGGCATAAAAAAATTATTATAAAGATGAAATCACGTGATGTTTTAAGAATTATATAAGAGGTTCTGTAAAATGCTTCCACGATTTCCAATGCGAAACCCATTTACAAGTTACTATTAATATAAAAAGTAATCATGGCATAAAATTTCTTTTTCCTTAAAATGCATCTATTGCTTCATGTTTTTTGTAAAAATACATGTTACTATATTAATTTGCCTCGGCCGAGGCGAGGTTTTTATTATTTATCATTATGGAATTCCACAAGTTAAAGCTCAATACAATTAATTAATTAATTAATAACTTTAATATAATTTATTATAAGGTATATAAATAATAATAATCATTTTAATCCTATAATATATACAGCCCTTTGTGTAACTCACTCACTGACACACGCACTCGTCTATACAAATTCTAACCCTAACTTCTAGACATGCTAGACAGTTGCGGTTGCATTCGACGCGGAATGCAACTTAATTAGCAAAAATAACCTTTTTTACTTCTATTCATGCTGAAGGGTGAGATTTTTTGCATTATGACAAGGACACCGAGGAAAGGCTATCCCGAGGTTCAAGGGAAAAAAATATGTGTAAAAATATGGGTTTCTCCATAAGAGCATGCATTAAAACTCGAAGTTTATTAAGTAATTAATTCAAAACACCCGTTACCTCCCCCCCCCTGAACTTTTATAAATGATTTATATGCACTTCAACTACATGTAATCAAAAAATCAAGCCTTAGTCTTTTTGAAGCTTCAGTGCACGTACATCCTTAAACACAAAGTATACCCTTTTTTGTCAAATGACAGTCGTAAATCGGGAACCATAATTATTTTTAAACCGATTTTAATAATACTAACAGATATAATTTAATAAATTTTAATAATAACATGATTTTTTTATTTGTATTGAATGCGCAAATCTATTATTTAAATTAAAAAAATATTTGAAATTTTCGTAAAATCACTTTATTTGACTTGTTTCGGAACACAGTTCTTACTTCAGAAATAAAAATTAAATGAAATAAAATCATTTAATTTTTATTTCCGAAGAAGGAACTGTGTTCCAAAACTAGTCAAATAAAGTAATTTTACGATAAATTCAAATATTTGTTTTTTTTAATAATATCATTATAATTACTATTTAATTTATATAGCGCATGTTTTAAATTATCACAGAAGAGACGCTATTTTTCGCCATGAGGAACGCTAGTGAACGGCTGTCTGTCTGTGAACACGATAACTCAAAAACGAAAACAAATAGCGAGCTGAAATTTTGTATATGCATTTTAGAGCTGAAAAGTAAGGTCAAGTTTTTGAACGGGCAAAATCGGATCATGTTTGGGCAAAATGGGCAAAACTGTCTAGCTTTGAAACCGTAAGAGATAGAACAAAAATTACTAAACAAAAAATGTCCCTTTTTTTAAAACCAAACAACTTTTGTTTGAAACTTTTTTTTAAATAAATTCAGTATATATCAGGTATTTAAGCAATTAACTCAGTTAGTTGTTATTTTCACTTGTATATCTTTTTTTTTTAATTTCGCAAACTAAATATTTGCTCAGGACATATTTTGCAATCCATAACATTTGTGGATTCATATTCACGCGTTTTTTTCTTATTTTAGAAAGTCTTATGAAGATATAAAAATTAACTTGAAAAAATTATTGTATGTTCATCAATTTCCGGTATTTTCAAACATAAATAATAGATTCCAGATAAAAAGATGGAAGCGCCGGGCAATCTATACTTATCATTAAGTGAGGATATATTAATAACACTAACCAGCGCCTCCACCATTGTATACATAACTACTTTCGGAACAAATTTTCTAAATGATTTTTCAAACATCATTAAAATCCATTGTAAAGTTTAGAAGAAGTAAGCGAACAAACGGATTTGTATAGCGTTTTATACTATCTAAGGACCTAGACATTATATACAAGAACCGATTTCTTGTGTTCAATAATTTTTCTTTTCAAATGTATGATATGTTGTCTGTATGTGTCAAATTTAGTGATTAAAATTTGTGCTTGGTTTCCATTCTGATGTCAAATGAATTTGGTACCAGCTAGATAAAATTTGAAAATAATTCCCGAAATAGAAATTTGGTGAATTTGTAGCGGTATCGCTTCTTCATTAAATTATTATTATAATTTTGTTCATCATTTTTAGTTATTGCATAACAACTATAACTCCCCCATATTATCACGGTTGCTTTGAATGTTAACAACCTTGATAATTTACATATTAAAATATATAATATTTCATAAATCAAATCAATAAAGATCAATTATATCTTTCACATATATTTATTATTTATTTAAATAATAATTATTTATTATAATTATCATTTACCTTTACAAATTATTGCAGCAAACAATACTAAAATTACTACTTTTGGTACTTCTGAAATTTTTCTCAAGCGATACCGCTACAAATTCAGGCTTAGTTAACGTCACAATACAACACTTATTGTATTGTGACGCTTAAGTATACACAAATAATAATATATGAAAAATAATGTTGATATTTGACAACAAAAGTAATGCTGTCAATAATATGAAAAAGTTAGCTCTTACGTCAGAATCGTCTTTGGTGTAGCGGTAAGCACGATGGACTGGAAATCCCAGAGGTCCAAGATTCAATTCATGATTGACGAGTTAATTTGTTGTTATCGGTATTTAATTAAAAATTCATTGACCTTTGTCTATATAAAAGATGCCATTAGTTAGTGGAGCGGATCATCATCCAGGAATTACTGTTTGAGATAAAATTTTTAAAATTAGTTAATGGAGTGAATCGGCATACAACACTTTCTGGTGTCATACAACGTTTTCTGCGTTATAGTTGGCATTGGCTCGTAAGCACAAATTGTTATCCACCCTAAATTTGAGATAATAGATCTCCAACATTCGAGCAAATCGTACTCCATTTTCAGGAAGATTGCAGAAAACATTTAGAAAAATTATGATTTTTCGATTTTTCCCGTTAGTTTCATGTTACAATGCAAAAAATCGCATCTTTCTAATATGTCTAACTTAAAGAGGATATTTGTGGAGTTTTCCCATTTTCTAGGAGAGAGGGGTAAATTGCGTTTAAAAAATTAGATTTTTCCGATTTCTCGAAAAATTTCGGCATCGTAGAAAGCAGCAAACCGCATGCGTCTAGGTTGGAAAAATCAATGTTTTACGATGTTTTCCGTAAATTACAAAGTATTTCACCTCGAATGCAAGAAACCGCATCCTTCTAGCATGTATGGAAGTAAAAATGCTATTTTTGGGTTTTTTCCCCATTTTCGGGGAAGCTGCTTTTGGAAAATTAGAGTCCGATATTTCCCATAAGAAAATATGTCTTTCAAGCATGCATGAAATTAGAGATGGTTTTTTGGACATTTTTTCAGATTTGTAGAGGGGAGAGGGTTCGTTTAAAAGTTAAAACTTTTGGATATTTTTCATTGAGAATTGACAGTTTTTTAACCAATTTATAATTTAAATCATTTTTATTTATCATGGTGACAATAGTCGAATGCGGACTATATCGATATGGCATTGGTTTTTGGCTTTTGTCAAGAAAATAGTCGAGATTGAGTAAGGGTTTACACTGACCGATATCCAGATCGTCGTGTACCAAGCCATCGGACGTTTGCTGCTGTGGAGAGACGTTAACGAGAAACCAGTCGCTTTGGTCCTGTTACCATTGATAAAAGAAACACTCCCTTCTTTTATCAATGGTAACAGGACCAAAGCGACTGGTTTCTCGTTAACGTCTCTCCACAGCAGCGATCCGAGATTTTGGTTACACTTGAAGAAAATCCAGAAGTAAGCACGAAGCAAGTGAACAGAGAAACTGGAGTTACAAAAAATAGGATGTTAATAAGATACTTACAGTAGTCGCTTCCATACCTACCATACATGAAATGCGCCTATGCTTTTGTCGATTTTTGCACAGGCAAATAGAAGCAAACTTGAACTTTGGCTACGAACACGTCTAAGCCGATAAAATCCTCACGCAGTAGAAGTTTAACATTTCTAGCATTAATTTAAATTTGTGGGCTGGCATAATAGGAATTTCGTTGTTGGTTCGTTGTTGTTGGGTGATCATTTTATCCCAAAAAATAACGGGAGCAATTTATTTACAGCATTTACAAAACACGTTGTCAGGCTTACTAGACGATTAATTTCTACAACTTTGAAGAGACATGTGGCTAATGCATGATGGGGCTCCACGCCATTTTTCGTAGGCTGTCAGAAATTTCCTAAATCAAGAATTACCAAAAAAATGGAAAGGTAACGATGCTTCCGTAAATTTGCCACCACGGTGTCCTGATTTAAATACATTTGTATTATTTTTTATTGAGTCATCTTAAATCAGTAGTTTACTAGACACTGCTTGAAAATGAGGTTCAACTATGAGAATGTATCCAAAACGAAACAAATAATAATAATTAGAAAGTGGGGTACCGCAAATGGGTCCCTAGCATCTAGATCAAGCGGTCCTCTGTGCCCTCCTGTTGAGGCCAGATACCGCACAGAAGGCCCACAACTTCTCCGCCGCGATGGCTCCCAGGATTGATGGATCCAAGGTTTTGGACCCAAACATGCTAACCTGACACCATTTAGGTTTCTGCAGGTGAAAATAACATGGAGGTTTCATAAGACGCAACAAATACTATTACAGGTGACGAAGAAATCATTTAAAGAGTTCATTTTAATTTCCTTCGTCGTGTAAATTTTTGCACGCGTGTGAATGGTTGACACTTCGAACAATTATTATGATGCCTTTGTTGCGTGCTTTTGTCACAAAATATGAGTAATAGCTAGTACATGAAAACTTACAAGAAAATCGCAGTGTGAAAATAATTAATAAATGCTGTTGTTTAAAAATGCTATTTATAAATAAGAGTAACATAATTTAATCTTTGTGTCGAAATTGCTGCTGGCAATGATTCAAATTCCAAATTTTGAGTAAACCATTTTGAGAGTAATCGACTTTTATAAAGAATATTTTTTGTTAGTAAATACAATACTTTATCTAAATTGCGTATCCAAAATCCTTTCTTTCCATGAGCATTGAATTTATATGATCAAAATTTTCATACGGGTTGTTTTGTATGATAAAACAGTATACCAGTTTTATCAAAGTCGCGCAATCCGTTCTAATTTAAAAAAAAAGGGGTGTGGCTGTGTCGTGGACACGGCCATGTATTTTATGTGAATATGTGAATACGTGTACATTACGGGTAACGGGAAAAGTAACGGGGTATCTCTGGATTGCCCTTGAGAAGTCCTGTCCAAGTGGTTTTTCGATGAGTATAGGGCGACATTGCATTTTTTATTTTAAATTATTTCATTAACATCATATATATTCACTATAACTATTTATATATGCACTCGATAGATCATGACGACAGCTGACGATTGAACTTCTCTCAAAATGACGGCGCTCCCCCTACTCCATAATACGGCACAATCCTCATTCAACGTAACGAATTCTTTGTTTCTTTAGCTATCAAGTGGTGTAATTTAAGTTTGTCTGTTTACAAAACCAAACTGTATCAGCCGATTTTATTATTATCAGTTTTCTGAATTGCCTGCCACTATGGATGCCCTCAAAATGAGCGAATTTAAAGACGTATTCACGACAAAACTATTTAAATTTTAAAAAAACCTGAAGTAAAACCTTAAAAAAACTACAAGAGCGTACAACGTCCAAATGACACAATTTTTACTGTTCTGTTTTAAGCCATAGAATATGTGGCAAAGCGTTGTACAGACCTTTTAGGTTCACCCTCTGTAAATATATATATATATATATATATATATATATATATATATATATATATATATATATATATATATATATATATATATATTCGTATATATATATATATATATATATATACATATATATAAATATACAGATATATACAAATATATATATATATATATATATATATATATATATATATATATATATATATATATATATATATACATATATATATGTATAGATATATACAAATATATATATATATATATACTTAAACATGTGTGTATATAGCAGTACGAAACACTGTCAGAAAGAAATAACATTTGGGAATCAACTTTTTTGTACTTTTCGTTTATAATACAGAGCCACAAAACTTATTAACCGTGAAATTGTTCATTTTTTTTTGTAAATTTTAGTATTTTTAAATACTTCATGAATCACCATATACGCTGGCTGTTATGTTCGTACGATGGACGTACATTGACATTACCACAATTGGGAATAAAATTGATGTTTATACGTTGTTAGAGAAAAATATAAAAGTTTTCAATTTTGAATTACATCGGAAATTCTGCAACATATTACGTTTTGCACTTTGTTTGTGATATGCAATTATATATTAGTGAATGATATTTATGTTTAGTTTTGACAAGTAAATAAAAATTAGTATTTCATACACTCTAATAAATTTTTAAATAAAGTAAAACTAACATTTCACTTGAAAAAATATGAAAATTTAATTACATGGATGATATTCAATGTAACTGTAATATAGAATGGTAAAGAATAAATTGTTGTAAATTTATGAAATGCGGAATACACAAAACAATTTATTAAAAAAAAACAATTTACAACTCTTTAAACGGATAAATTGTGCAAGTTATTTTTTCTTTTGTTTCGAATATTTTAAAACTTGTTATAAAATTTTAAAAACAGACTAAAGGAAAACTTACGAAATAAGTTTCAACCAAATTTTTTCTTACATTTAATCAATTTATCCCTCATTAATTTTCTAAGGAAAAACTTACATAATAAATGTGTATTCATATTCTCCCACTTGGTAAATAACTCGATCCACTATTCCATATCATCACATTTTAAGGACAAACTATTACATTAAGGATATCCCTGAAAACTTGGACCTTTTTAACACGCTTTTATTAGCTTCACGTGTAATTAACTACCTAGCTAACTAACCTACTAATAAACAATGTAATAAAATCTTTGAAGTCAATTTTAACCTACTTTTAATTGTCGTATCGAAATGAAACTTTGTATGTGTATATAGTTCGGATGACAATGCATTTTTATGGACCATGGCCGGAATCGACAAGGGGAAAGGGTATACATTTATGTTTTTGATTGGATATCACTCCTTTTTGTAAGGCTTAAATATACCAAGCTGAACGCTTCGAGTAAAGTAACGCTTCGCACGTTAGCTACGCGTTTCTTTGTGGAAACTATCTATAATTATATTTATTCAATAAAATACACAATTCCATTTTAAAAACGATGTAGTCAATCACTTTTACAGCAATGCATGTTGTACTAACAATAATATAAACATTTTTTATCAATTTTTGGTACTTTTTAACCAAATAAAAATACAAAATACTATTTTGTATAAACGTATATATAAAGGCTGTCCCACCCGTTTGCCGTCCTTTGTACGGTTAAGTGTTGCTAACCAAGAAGGAAAATAGTTTTGACAGTTTAGGGTTAGTAAAAGTGGAGCACTTCACGAAAGAACAACGCGTTTTCATTGTTGAACAATATTTCAAAAATAATGAACGTTTGGCTGCTATAGTTCGCAAATTTCGTACAAAATATGGTCAGAATATTGATTTAACTTCGTCAACTGTGAAGAGAGTAATTGAAATCTTCAGGGATAAATTGAGGACCTCAACACACTGACCGTCTGATAGCAAGCAGTTCAAATGATAATACTGAAGCAGTGCGTGAGAGTGTTAAAGTCCAGGACAATCGATAATTTTACAAGTCAATGGTGCAAATATACTAAAACAAACCTATATTAAGTTCTTAGGTATAGTTCTAGAAGAGAAACTAACTTGGGCTAAGCACTGTAATGATCTATGCAGTAAGCTAAGATCATCCTGTTACGCTATTAGAAATCTAAGGAACTCATTACGCCCAGACTCTTTAATAGTTATTTATTACGCCTACGTCTACTCGAGAATCAAGTATGGTATTATATTTTGGGGAAGTTCCCATTGTGCACAAGACGTGTTTATTATGCAGAAAAGGATTGTGCGACTAATTGCGAACATGACACAAGGTACATCTTGCAAAAATCTGTATAAAAATTTCAAAATACTACCGCTGCCCTGTATATACATACTGGAGTGCTTACTTGTAACTCGGAAAAATTACAACTATCTCGAATTGAACAGTGCTAATCACGATTACAATACTCGCCACTGTAATGACATCAGAACGCCAATTCACAACTTAGCTCTTTATGAACAAAATCCACTTTACTGGGGACATAAATTCTATAATAGATTGCCTGAAAGAATTAGGGGTATAAAAGATCATAAAAGGTTCAAGTCTGCATGTAAGGAAATTCTTCTGGAAAATTGTTATTATAATTTTAAGGATTTTTTGTTGACATGACTTATTGTTATTGTTATTGTTATCATTGTTGTTATTGTTGTTATTATTGTTATTATTGTTATATTACATTTATTGTTATTATTGTTATTATCATACTTGTTATCATTTTTATGAATATTATTGTTGTTGTTATTGTTGATTTTAAAAATTTTAACCTGTATTTACTTAT
Organism: Nineta flava; assembly: GCA_963920215.1. Classification (NCBI taxonomy): domain Eukaryota; kingdom Metazoa; phylum Arthropoda; class Insecta; order Neuroptera; family Chrysopidae; genus Nineta; species Nineta flava. The sequence continues at coordinate 26,106,297 of OY986044.1, read as the reverse complement.
GAAAGTTTTAATTGTATTGCTTTTGTTTTGATGAAACCTGACACTATTTATACTGCAGCAGCAGTCATACAAATAAAGAATTATTATTATTATTATTATTATTATTATTATTATTCGGCGTCGTGGACAAGAGTTTCAAATTTCAAGAAGCTCTCTACAGCGTGTACCCACTAAAGATCTGCATCTCCATTTTTACAGAGTTCAATTGACAAGAGAACTGAAGCCTACTGACCATGCACATCGAAGAGCGTTCGTTGAATGGATTAGCGAACCACTAGAAGTGATGATGATTTTTCGAGCAAAATCATCCTAAGCGATGAAGCCTATTTTCATCTACGACCTGACTGGTTTCGGAAATCGTAAAAATTTCTTACACATTTATGCAAAGTTGTCATGGAAAATTTCGACAAAAGAGTGTATATGTGCCAGCAAAGCCGTGGGACTCATTTTCCCGAACTGCTATTTCATACATAACCCTATGTACTTTATGTTTCAATAAAAAAAAAACAATTTAAACAAAAATGTGTTTTCTATTTAATTCGAATCTTGCGTGAATTATTGAACATCCTTTATATACGTTTATGTGTCTGATTATCTCTCTAGTGTTCACAGTTTTATTCCGATTGGAATGTAATTTAGTATTTGAGGTTTTTTGGTATTTTAAAGGTCAAGTTCCTTAATGGGTAAAATCGGTCAAGGTGAAAAAGGGTTTTGAAGGGAGGGGTAACACAAAATTTGGAATATCTCCCTTAATATTCCAAAAATCTAAAAATTTATAAGAAGTAAAGTTGTAGACAATTAGTTTTACTATAATTTTGTTTCTTATCATTTTTTTTTACTCTAATATTTACAGAAATATTTACAATTTAAGATTGAAAGTAAAAATTTTTAATATCTCTGTTCACATTAGAGTTTGAAAGAAATTTTTTGGTATTGAATTGTAGAAGACTTGATTTTCTACAACTTTACTCTTTATACATTTTTCGATTTTTCTAATATTAAGACATATATTTTATATTTTCTATTTTTTCTTTTTATGCCCCTTTTCCCCTGGACTCATACCCTTTATTAATAAAATGGACCTTGCAAATATCAAAACATATCAGATACGACATATCACATTGATTAGACTATAATTGCGACCGCTAACGAGCAATTTATTTATTCTAAAAAAATTTGCTTTGATGCAGGTCCTGCGTAATGAATAATTTTTTTTTAATTTGACATTTTTGTTACAATAATATGTTCTGAACACGCAACAGTTATTGCAAAAAATATTTCAAAACAAATCGTTTAACCAGACAACAGAATAGTTATAGAGCAGAGGTGGGTTGTAAATTTGAGCAACTGGACTCTCCATAAGCTGAGTGAGAGTAACAAGAAAGGTACGTTTTGAAGTAAGATGGAACGATGTTTCAATACAAGGTGGTCTACCAATTATTGCCCAATAATTTATTTGATTTTATATGTTTCATTTGTGAAATTCCCGATTCACATAGATAAGCAGATGCGAAACAACTACTAAGTTTTTTATTTCTTTAGTTTTAATAATTCCGGATATTCAAACGAAGATGGGTTTTCTGCGACTATTTCCCAAATACTTTTTGTGCTCGTGTTCAAGGCTTGTAATAAATTATAACTTGTTGAAAGGGTAATCATTTCGTTTAATAACGCGTAATCATTGGAATTCGGAAAAAATTTTAAAAAAATTTTTTGTAAGCGGGAATTTTAAATTATCAATTGAAAAGGGTCACTAAAAAATCACTCATTACATTTATATTTTCGAAATCTTTAAATCAATTATTAAATTGTAAAATTACCCTTTCAGTACAACCAATACTTTTATTTTTTTAAAGAAATTATCAGAAAAATTATTTTCACTAGCACGATTGGTACTTTTCATTTTTTTTATTCAAAGTAGTCTAACTCGAAGAAACTCAGTCAGGTTGAGTAAGCTAACATAAAATTCCCATTTTATGTAATTAAACAATTTAACCATTGAGAAATCAGTAACAAATTATCCCCCTTCCCCCAGCCTTATCATTGGCGTGTTTATTGTATCCAGTGTCATCAAATTCCAATGATACTATACTATACCCCCTAGGAAGAAAAAATAATTAAATCAGGTAAATAATTGTTTATTAGTTCTCCGATATGAATAGTTAAGGCAAATTATTCGGAATTTTCAAAAATCTAAATCTAAACCATCAAAAAAATTTACAAGCGGTTTAAAATTGTCAAGCGGTAAACGTAACAGATCAAAAGATTTATATTTTATAATTTATATAACATTTATATTTTATTCATACACAAATATATTAAAAAGGTACATTTTATCCCCCAAATTACCAGCCCAAAATTCCAGCGTATGTATTCAATGAATTGTATACTTTGTATAATAGTGACGATAAAAAAGAGTTGGTATTATATTTTTTTCAGAAAAGGTTTTAATTATAAAAAGAAAATTATAATTATTGGTAGGATACCCTGTATTTACTCTATTTCTCTACCTACCTCTCACTCAGAGCTGAATAAAATCAAAGTTTTCCCACCCATGTTATAGAGCTTCATATTGCAGTCCAAATGTGTTGACCTTGGGCCTCAAAACCAGACAATATGATTGATTGTACAATAAGTTTCTAAATTGTAAAATAATTATTCATACAATGCATGCAAACGGTTCGAGTTTTCTAACTGCAATTATAAAACAGTTACTGATTAGATATTAATCTAGCTACATTTGCGCCGACTCGGTGACTTAAAAAAATTTCCTTATTATTTTTGTATTCATTTAAATTTATTTGTATATTATTTTATGTTTCGACTTTCCAGTTGAATGGATGATCCCATTTTAATAACTAATTCATTTTTTTCATTCAATCGTCCATCTGTAGTACGTTTATTATTTAAATTTATGAGTGTTTAGTTACTTGGAAAAAAAATTTAATTTTAAACTCCGATCCAAATTCAGTGGAAAAAATTGTTATAATATTTGACTTGTAAGCAAACACATTTTAATTCATAGCCATTTTATAATGTAATTATGAATAATGGCGTTTTCTTTTGACTGCCCTCGTGCGCACTGAGTGCCCTCCATGCATAAAATGTATGTTCGATTGACTATTATAGATTGCTCACAATGAGTTTTTCGTTTTCGATTGTCGGTAGAGAGCACTCCTAGGCGCTCCGTCTTGTTCTGACTAGTAAGGTCAAAGAAATAGTGTAGTGCAATATGGCGTCGAAAAATCTACGAATGTTGACATTGTTGGAGCTTTTATCATGGTCAAAAAGTTCTGATGATGATGACGCTTAATAAAAACGAGTATGCTCTCTCTATGCTTCAAAAGAAAACGCTACAAGTATAAGCATTTTTAGCGAATTTCCTCCAAAGGAAATGCAGCTATTGTTTTTGCACCAATGTTGGAATTTCGTAAAAATTTCTTCAAATGTCCATCGATCCTACCTATTTGATGTTAAAAATCACTTTAGCTAAAATTAGTATATATGTAAATATACATATGTACTTTTTTAAAAGGTCTGTGGACTCTCTAGCGGTCACAGTTATATTCCGATTGGAATGAAATTTGATATTTGAGTCGATTTTGGTATTCTAAAGATCAATTTCGTTAATGAGTAAAATCGGACGAGGGGAAAGGGGGTTTAGAGGGAGGGGAAAACACAAAATTTGACTATCTCCTTTGTTTTACTGTAAATTTGTTTCTTATCATTTTCTGTTACACTAATATTTACAGAAATGTTTACAATTAAAGATTGAAAGTTAAAATTCTAAATATCTCTGTTCACGTTAGAGTTTGAGAAAAATGATCGAGTAATGAATTGTAGCAGATTTTCTACAACTTTACTTCTTATACATTTTTCGATTATTCTAATATTAAGAGAGATATTTATTTATTTTGTGTTTGTTGAATACATAAAATATATTTTGTTGTAAAAAATGTTTAATGTCGTTTCCATTGTAACAAAAGTAAACTATAATTGTTAATGTCAATCTATTTTGGCTATTAATAAATTTAATTTTTGCAAATACTTAAGTCATATCAGATATTATATTTCATTTTGATCACACTAAAATTATGACCGCTGGAGAGTGATTTATGTATTCTAAGGAAATTCGCTAAGTTGACGCAGCTCTTGCGTAACAAATTTTTTTTATTTTTGTTCAACCCCCATCCAGACCGAATCATTCAGCTAATCGGTAGGTAACTGATTAGGATTCCGATTGGAGCACTTAAGAGAATGCTACGATAGTTCCTAATAAAGACAGCTATAGCTGCATTGCCTACCTCTTCTTCATTTACTCGTTTCCTTTATTAAAAGTTTAAAACTTTTCATGCAGCTTAATTGAACTAGCCGTATTTCTTGTATTTTTTTTCCAACTATTCTAACAAATGATGTTCCCTTTCGCAATGACAAATATGAGCTCTTTTTAGCACATCTTCCACGACCTTTCTTCAAGTTTCTTGAGATATCCCTAAAACCCCTCGCCTAATATTCGTTCTAAGTTTTTTCAAGCATTGTAGCTTATTTACATAAACCCTATCTTTCAGAAAACCCCAAAGAAAATAATCTAGAGTACTTTGTGGCCATCTCAAGTATCAATTTCTCGAAATTAAACGATTCGGAAAATGTGTCCTCAAAAGAGCAATTGTGGCTCTCTCAGTATGTGCAGTGGCACCATCTTAATGAAATCAGTAGTGTTAATCTTCTTGTCGAGGTAAAAATAGTTTTTCACCATTTCCCTGTATCGTTCTCCATTTACCGATGGTACCGACCAACTTCACTTTGGAGAAAATAGGGTCCAAAACTCCTAAGTAATTACTTGAATATAAAAAAAGAAACTCAATAAATGTTAATTCCAAAGAGAATTATTGAAATTAAAAATCGTTAAGGTACTTTTGCACACCCTGTACATATTATGAAATAATAAGGTAGTAGTTGGTTCGTTTATTAAACAAATTGTATTTATAACGAAAATTCGATAAAACGATTTATTTGTGAACAACAACACAATAAAAAGAGGAGGACTGGCAAGAATATAATGTAAACAAATGACAAAATAAAATAAACATGGTTTAGTTTAGTTCAAACAAACATACTTTCACACATACGAGTATATGTAGACAGAGTACTAAGTATAGATACACAAGCAAATGAAGATAGTGGTGGAATGATTGTCCCATTTCAGTATATAGCAATACCCTGAAAATAACAAAACATACATACGAGTAGGTATTATACAGAGAGAACTATAAAACTGATCAAAACCTATATCGAATGAAAATAAATGTAATAAATAAAATAATGAAATAAATTGGTTTTGATAGCAATACACCTATATACACACACAATGGTGGTAGGCAATGGTGTTTACATATAGAGTATAATATATGATTATAACGAGTTGTTTGTAATACATCACACATATAATACTCCAGTTATGAGTTATCTACTAGCGGTTTCTTTTGAAGGATGAGTGACCATCCATGCTCGCTACTATGTGATAATGCCATGCTCGATCTGAGTTCTTGCTCGATAATTGCGCGGCCATATTTTTCAATCAAACGTGTTTATGATTGTTTATTATTAGGTTGACTGTCAGTGTCAAATACTTAAGTACATCTTAGCTGTTGTTATGGATTACTTATCATATGGATAAGTAATAATAATATGGATTACTACAGACTGTAATTTAAGAGAATAATTTAAGAGAAAATATTTTTCTCCTTAGAAAGAGGAGTTTTTTTTAAGTACAAAAAGAAAACAATCTAGTTCGATTTAATTTTTTTTCTTAAACAAAGTTTTTTTTTAAAGTAAATTGAAAAGAAATTAATAGAGCTTTTCATTTAAAGTTATTCTTTTTTTTAAATCAAAATTAGAAAAAAATTATTAGATATAATTTAATTAAAAAATCAAAAGTCGAAGTTTTGAATAACATAAATACATACACAAATAAATAATTTTGTATAAACAAACATGATAAGTAAACAGAATAAGCTAGCTTATGTATTGTAAAATTGTGTATAAATTTTGAATTCATAATGGCCGTGTCTGTTGAGTGGACAGTTAAATATTAAACAGGATGAGTGTCTCGCTGGTTCGATGCCTAGTACAGCCATTTTATAAATAATCCGAACCACCGACTGCGCCCATGGTTGTTGATAAACTAAATTGTTCGAGAAACCTCCATGCAAAAATATATTTTAAAAAAATGATATTCTTCAAAACAATAACCATATTCTAGAAAGATCTTTGACGGGTATATAAAGCGGCGGCCAATGCTAATCAAAATGAGTTTTAAATCGACTGTTTTATTCGGTGCAAAGTATATATTTGACTATTGTTCGATTCAGATCAAGTTAAAGATTAAGTTAAAGTTGGCATTTGTACAAGTAATTCAAAGTTTGACATTGTGTTGAAAAATATAAAAAATTGTTGAAAAAGAAATTAGATTTAAATCCTTTAAAAAAAAGCAAATAAAACCAGGTTTTTGTTTTCGTAAAAATTTTTGTTTAATTTAATTTAATTCAATCAGAAAATATTTAGTAAAACGTTTTACTAATATATTTTTTGTTTTGTTTTGTCGAGTATCGGAATCTGTAGCATGTTCAGGCAGCGCTCCTTTGAGGACTAAAGAGAGCCAAGATACCGCGATAAAATATATATATATATATATATATATATATATATATATATATATATATATATATATATATATATATATATATATATATATATAATATGGTTAGTAGAGTTATTAAATGAGATAATAAGTTATAATAAAATTTATTTCTGATAAATTTTTTTCATTTAATTAATATCAGAGAAATTCAACGCTTCATGATTCCCACTAATCGCCTCTATTCTCTTGACTAATTTAGCGTCTCAACTTACAAAGCCTTTTAAATGTAGACAGTACGGTAATAATAGGTAAAATAAATAACCTTAAAACTTAATTAATTTTTCACAGAATATGAGAACAAGAAATGATAAAATTATAAAATTATAACAAAAACAAACGAATCAATAAAGAAAAAAACTTTAGATAAAACAATTGAAACCAAAATTAATCAACACACCAAGAATGCCACCAGGAAATTAAATTATATAAGTCAAAATTACTAAATGAATGTTTAAAACGTAGGACACACAAATGATAAAATTATTAAAAATATTACATATATGGTAATGGATAAAAAACAAACAATGATTAACTTATTTATGGTAATGAACAAAATTTGGTGAAATCAATAAACACTTTGAGAGGGTATGGCAGGTCATGGCTACCGACGGGCGCCGTAAATTGCCGTCAATAGCGGTCTTCGAACATGATTTTAATGAATTTTCATTTCATTTGATTAAAATAAACTGGATGCTTCCATAAAAACCACAACAAGCAATTTTAGCAAATTTCCTCAAAGGAAATAGAGCTATTGGTCTCGTACCGACTTCAAAATTTTGCAAAAATTTTTGCAAATGTCCATCGATCCTACTTAGTAGATGCCGAAAATCACCATCTGTAAAATTTATATTTAAATATCTATGGACATATATATATATATATATATATATATATATATATATATATATATATATATATATATATATATATATATATATGTGCCTGTCATCACTCTAGCGGTCACAATTCTGATCTGATTGGAATGAAATTTGGTATTTGAGGCGCTTTTGGTATTCAAAAGGTCAAGTTCATTAATGGGTAAAATCAAACAAGGGGGAAGAGGGGTTTAGAGGAAGGGGGAAACACAAAATTTTACATATCTCCCTTAATATTCAAAAAATCGAAAAAATTTTAATAAGTAAAGTCGTAGGTAATAAGTTTTACTGTAATTTTATTTCTTATCATTTTTTCTGTTACCCTAATATTTACAGAAATATTGACGGTTTAAGATTTTAAATTAAATTCCTCCATATCTCTGTACACATTAGAGTTTGAGCAAAAATGATAAGGTGATGAACTTTAGCAAACATGATTGTCTACAACTTTATTCTTTTTGCATTTTTCGATTGTTCTAATATTAAGAGAGATATTTTATATTTTGTGTTTTCTCCTTTCTTTATGCCCCCGTTTCCCCTTGACGTATGTCATTTATTAATAAAATTGGCCTAGCAAATATTAAAATCATATACGACATTTCATTTTGATCAGACTAAAATTGTGACCGCTAGAAAGTGATTTTTGTATTTTAAGGAAATTCGCTAAGGTGAAGCAGCTCCTGCGTAACGAATGTTAAAGGTACTGATTTCCTGTTTATTTGATTTTAAACATTTTAAGTGGCCGCCATTTAGAACACTTTTTTCGAAAAATATTTTTAGATATGCATAAGGTCTATGTACGTGAGGTATTGCCCGAGTTTCAAAATAATATTTTCTAAAAATGGTTTTTGAAATATTTGTTAAAGAAAAAATATTAGTAAAATAATAAAACATGTCGGATGGCAGCTAATTCGGGGCGAATACGAAAAAAATGAAGCTTTTTTTACTATTTTGGTATATAGAATATGCCCCTGTATAGCTGGACATCCGTCATATGTATGAATACGCCGCGGCTATACCGGGGCATATTCTATAAAAATAATATAAATGTACCTCTACATCGGTACAAAAAATGAATTTTTTTTTGCAAATTCGCTAAAAATAGGGAAATTTTTGGTTTAGCTGCAACATCACGATAGAAGTATCATTATATAATATTGTGGCTGAGGATAATGCGAGTGTCTGCCCCCTTAAGTTTGAAAACAATCCCATATGTCATCCGAAAATGATCCGACCGTAGGGATATGATCCGAAAGTGATCCGACCGTAGGGATGTTTTAAGATTATATGCCCACAGCATATTAATTCAACAGACCTTTTGAATATATATTAGATAGACATGGGAGGATAGCGTGATTCCATTCGATACAATCTGGTACACGGATGGATTCAAAATCCGATACTGCCATAGGATAAGGATTATACTCTGAGCGACTAAAATCAAATATCCATGCCAGAAGATTCTATTGACACTTTTTTTATAATAGAGTTTAGTAGAGTTCAATAAGTTCATTTTATCAGTTTGAATTGTGTATCTTGCGAAGTGGCAAATACCGACAGTACACGACCAAGAAACACTTGAAGAATATAAGAACAAACATTATCAAACATACTTTTAAACTGTCAGAATGGTGAAAAACAAAATATTTTAATAGTATTCCTATTTGTCCAATACAAACACGTTTGGCCGGACAAAAACTCACCAGTCCGTTGGAAATAATGGCGCTTAGTTAAACTCGAAGGACTGCTCTCTGGAGAATTATAAAATGCAATTTATTTTAACGCAATTTAAAATAATTTAACTATTATTATTATTACTAGCTGACCAGTGCGGCTTCTCTGCGTAAAAGCAAAAACCCTCGCGGTTTTCAAGATATTCCTTTCTTGGGGGGTGGACTGGTTAGTACAATAAGTAACTTACCAAGTTGTTTATTTTAAAAATAATGAACATTTAAATAATATAAAGCCAAATCGCGTTGGTAAGCCGATGCGCTTACCAACGAACAGCATTTAATTTTTTTACCGACGAAAGAAGGATGTACTCAATTCAACCTGTATATTTGTTAAATATTTTTTTACGTATGATCACGCATTACTTTTTACAGAGTAGTCCGATTTTGAAAATTCTTTTTTTGTTGGATAGGGTATACTTCAAAGTTGGTCCTATATACATTTGAAACAAAAAATCCAAATTTTAGCCACAAAAAAGTCAAAAACAACTTTTTTTTTACTTTTATTTTATGAGTGGAGTTGCTAGTTACTGTTTTAATAATTTCTTTAAAGCATATAACTGAATGTGTTATTTGACTTCCCAGCGATTCCACTAAAGAACAAATATTATATCGATTGTGTAAACACTATTTGAAAGCACTCATCTTTGCAAAATTTAAATGTTTTTTCAACCGACGAAAAAGCTCTAATGACAGTTTAACATGTACAAAATGTACGAAAAAAGAAACGCGGAAACTGAAAAGCGAAAAATAAAAACTTTTTAACAAAAAATAGAACCGACGAAAAAAGAAAGGAACTGAAAAGTGAAAAATAAAAACTTTTAACAAAAAATTAAACCTTAGAAAAAAGAAAGGAACTGAAAAGCAAAAAAAAAAAACAGAACGTCTTTAGTCTAACTAAGTCTAACACTAATGTAAATAAATACCTATATAATTTTGAGTTGGCGCCAAAAAATCTCCATCAAAATGGGTTGAATCTGATTTTTGGTAAAAAGTAAATATTACAAAATATTATATTTTGTAATATTTTGTTCGTTTGGCGTCAAAATTATTTATGTATTTACATTAGTGTAAAACTTAGACTAAAAAGGTTCTGTTTTATTTTTTGCTTTTCAGTTCCTTTCTTTTTTCGTCGGTTCTATTTTTTGTTAAACAGTTTTTATTTTTCGGTTTTCAGTTTCCGCGTTTCTTTTTTCGTACATTTTGTTAAAAAGTTTTTATATTTATATAGAAGATAGATACTTTATTACAATAAAGCTTCCAGTGTTGGCTAAAAAGTATATTAGTTAATATTTTTGTTATTAACTGTACATGTATAAAGACAATTACAAATAAATACTAACAATTGCAAATTAAACATGTTGGTATATGAGAAACGGTTTAAGATAATTTTGGTTTTTGGTTTTGTTGGTTTTATATAAATGGTTTTGTATAGATTGTGAACATAATAAACATAAACACACTATTTAAGTTTTAGTTCTTAACACAATCATTCTGCCAGGACGAAACTTAAGTTTTAGTGCCCGAGTAACATGATAAAATATATGCTATTGATTTTAGATTTTGTTACATTGTTTAACAGGTTAATGATTTGTTCTAGCGAATCTTTCATGTTTATGTAATTTATCTGGTAGTATAATCTAACCGCGTTTTAACACATGCAACTTCAGATTTAAGTATTCAGGCGAATGATTTGGTGAGCAAGTGCAGTAGTATTTTCTATGCATGTTTTTAGTTTGATGAAATAGAGAAGAATTATATTTTGACGATTTGTTTCATGAAATCGTATATGTAATGTAATATGCAAGATAAGTGTGTACGATATATTTATATCCTACTTCCTTGTGATTGGTATTCTCTGATCATGATACTGAAGTGGTTGACAAAGAAAGAAATAGTAAACAAGACGAGAGTTATAGAAATCGAGAGTTATGTTAACAAATATGCGATTGATATATTTCAAGTGAATTTCATCGTGTGGACAGTAATGTAACTTTAGTTATATCAAATATTTTTAATGCGATTGCAAAATTTCATGTGTATGAAAACTTTCATGCAGAAACGGGCTAAGTGAGTTATGTATTGGACATTCCAGTATGAAATGAATCATGGTTTCTGGCTTTCTTTTGTTGCATATCTGGCATATCTTATTTATAAATGCAACTATTGGCAGTGAGTTTAACCGTTAAAATGACTTTTACTCTGATTTGGCTAACAAGTTCGATTTAAAAAAATTAACAGGGTATGTCAGATAAGCAGCAGTTCTATATTCCGCGAATATATACTGATATATGTGGCTGAAAACATTAATAAGACCTGTGGTAACATATGGTTCGGAATCTTGGGTACTAAACATAGCCGACATAAACTGCCTCAGAGTCTTAGAGCGCAATTAAGAGCCCAATAGCTCTATTTCTTTTCAGGAAATTTGCTAAAACTATTTGTTGATATTGTTTTGTACATAGTAGCAAACAACAAATATTTGCAAGTTTGGTTCTTACATGTAACAAATTTGTTACACATAGTAACCATTACAATTTCCTCGTTTGTACGTTCAAGTTCAATAAACCAATAGTAAAATAACTGTTAAATAAAACAAATATTTGAAATTTTCGTAAAATCAGAAATAAAAAAAAATTGAACAATTTTTACAGACTGTAGCAACAAGGTAAACATTTTCAAGTATTAATTTAACATTTTGAGAATGAGAACTAAGAATATTGGAAAAACCTAAACCTATACAAATATTTTTGAATTGATAAATTATACAAATTTTTTAACATTCAGGTGTACATTTTTAGGTGATGAATAACATCGTTTGAATAACATTGTGAAATGGTTAATTAAAATGATTTTAGGTTGTACATACATAATTATCTGACTACATTTTTACGACAATTAATAATTTACAAACAGAGATTCATTAAGGGGGTGTTTTTAAAATCTAATTGGTCATTCACTATGGAATCGCAATTTTTTACGAAAATTTCAAATATTTTTTTTTATTTAATAATTATAATGGATTTTTATCAAGTAACGACCCATTCAATACAAAACAACAAAATAATAATAATAATAATAATAATAATAATAAATATTTAGTACAGCTAATCCCAACAATTTTTAAACCAATAGATTTGCACGAACAATTTCAAAGATAAGAAATCTGCGAAATAATGCATGTATAATGTAAAGGCGGAAGTGATGTCTAAAATATTGCTAACATGGTAAGCACATTATATTATGAGATATAGGGTTACTATATACCAGGAGTGTGGTAGGTAATCAGAGGTAGAGAGAGGTTTGGAATCATAAATTGAGCATTTATTATTCATGCATACAGTGAACGATTGTCGAGGTACCAACCTAAAATATAATAAACACATACATGTAGAACTAAATTTGTTGAATAATAATAAACTCAAAGGTAATAAAAAAAATCGTATATAAACAATATTGTCTACTAACCGTTAACCAACTAACAATGTGTCATCATATTGGTTATATCGTATCTATAGAATATTGGAGGTGTTTCAAAATACCAAACACCAACATTGTATAAAATTGCCTGATTGAATACATATACACCGTTACTATTTACACGTTAACGTTTCAATAGTTGAAACACTAAATAAAAATTAAATAAAAAAATTTTAAAAAAATCTTTACGCAGAAGCTGCGTCAACTTAACGAATTTCTTTAGAATACATAAATCACTATCTAGCTGTCACTATTTTAGTCTGATCAAAATATATTGTATCTGATATGATTTTGGTATTTGCAAGTTCAATTTTTTTAATAAATGGCATAGGTCAATGGAGAAGCGGGACTTAGAGAAAGAAGAAAACACAAAATATAAAATATCTCTCCTAATATTAAAAAAATCAAAAGGAGTAAAGTTGTAGAAAATCATGTTTGATACAATTCATTGCCTGATCATTTTTTCTCAAACTCTAATGTGCACAGATATATATATATATACATATATATATATATATATATATATATATATATATATATATATATATATATATATATATATATATATGTATTTAGGATGAGTTTTCTTGCCATGCAGAACTTTGGTCCCAATTTTTTACAGAAAATGTTTGTTTTAAAATAGTTTGAAAACATTATTATTTTTAAACGGAATAAACTTTTTACATATAGCTGGTGGCTACATTTAAACATAAAAATTTTGTGACATTTTAAAATAAAATTAATATTTTAGAATGTATAAGTTTTTATGTAGATAAAAGTCACAAATTTGACCATTTTATACCCATTAAACATCCACCAAAATGCGTTTTTTAAAACTAAGGGTTTTCAGATTCAGCATTATAAAGATAAACCCATAATCCCAAAAATTTATATTGTAAGAATATGAAAAGAAATTTTTCTTTATCCACGGCAGAAAGTACGTACTTGCTGCCTCGATTACGAGGCCGAAAGTCTAACATTTATGCTTCGGTAGGGGCGCGCATGCTCTAGTGCCTCGGCCTTCCGCCTCGTAATCGAGGCAGCAAGTACGTACTTTCGGCTGTGGATAAAGAAAAATAGTATACACTACACGGGCAGAAAGTTTGAGAGCCCTGCTCTGCGCGCCAAATTGGAATGTCAAACTTTCTGCCCTTGTATTTCTAATATACTATTTCCGTACGAAAATAACCATTTTTTGATAGTATTTAAACAACTTCGCTTTAAAAAATGGGATCAAATTTCACTGTGCAAAAATTGCACTTTTACAATTCATGCAAGGAACAAAGAAAAAATTCAGCATAGTTTTTGATACAATCTCTCGGTGTCATACCATTCTGTAAGAAAAATACTTAAACTTGTCATGTAAGTATATTTACGATGATTCATTCATGTGTAGAATAAATAAATATTATTACTAGTTTTTTATTATTATTATTATTTTTAAAATAATAATTTGGTGTAGTAAGACTTCATAATAGTGACATATTTCAAAATTTAAAGATTCTAAAATTTTTTGTTATCAATTTTTAACAGGGATACGCGTACTTTATTGATTTAAAGAACTACTTTTAAGGATACGAAACATACTTTTTTAAACTTTTTGATGAATATATTTTAGAAATAACCCGAATAAAAGTTGTTTTGTTCCATAAGAGGGATATCTTATGGTGATATAATTTTTCTCCCAGACCTTTATCATGCTGGTTATTTATAAAAAAATCTATCTCTATTGATTGACCACCAATAACACCGTTTTAATCTTGATAAATTTTTTCTTAAGACTATGTTTCTCAAAAAATGCAGTCTTAGCCAATATAGACTTAATTACTCAGTTTTAATGTTCTGTTTTCGCCAACAATCCGATTTTGCCAAAAACGGGCTCCCCTTTGTAAAGTTGATCTTCAAATAACATTGATATATATTTATATAAAAAATTTTAGAGAGGGTGATTTTCGACATCTACGAAGTAGGTTCGATAGACATTTGAAGAAATTTTTGCTAAATTTTGACTTTGGTACGAGACCAATAGCTCTATTCCCTTTCAGTAAATTTGCTAAAAATACACATACACACACACACATATGTATATAGGATGGCGCAAAAGTACCCTCACGATTTTAAATTTTTAGAATTTTTTTCTGGAATTCGTATTTATTGAGTTTCTTTTTTTTAGATTATAATAAATAGGAGTTTCGATATGGAGCGATACCAGCCTGTTTCCTAAATTTAATTTCGAAAATGGAAGAAGCTTTATTTCTACTCAGAGAAACTATCGACGATATTTTAATGTATGATATGCTCCTTCTAACCATACGATATTGCAGATTTTTTTCTTTATCTGAAAGTTTATGTAAACAAGTCAGAATACTTGAATCAACTTAGAATATTAGACGAGAAATTTTGGGGATATCTCAAGATACTTTACGAAAAGTCATGAAAGATCTGCTGAAAAAAGCTTATAGTTTTCGCGAAAGGTGACATCATTTGTTAAGCATCATTTTTCGTAAATAGGTTTTCGTAAACTTGGATTTGGATATGGATGCAAAAGATACGACAGAAATAACTAGAAATACCTAAGGAATACCTAACTAGAAATAACTAGAAATAACTAGAAATTCCTAAGTTACCTAAGGAAAAAATAAGCAAGTAAGAATAAATCAACAAATGATCAATAGATAAGAAAACATTATTTAACATATTAATAATCAAGAGGACATTATAAAACGATATTTAACTAAATCCGCCACTACGCTTACGAATTAAGTCGATACCGAGCAAAATGATTTCTTCTACATGCAATATGTATATCAATTAAGCAACAATATCGATTTCCTTAATCGACATCTGGAAGGTGTAATGACTTCTATAAATCTAGCTAAGGCACATATACTACCGAAAATTATACTAATGCCAGAAGAACTAGAATGCGTTTCAAGTCTTCTACAAGCATACATACATCATATTTAATATCCAAATATCTGAATTTCTTAAATAAGAATTTCGACCTTATTCTTAAGAGCAGTTTATTCCAACAGTTCAACTTAAAACTATAAAAATTACCCTCTCATAATGCCCTCTCCAAAAAGCATTGGTTATATTTGTCAAGAGAATCTTTTCCGAAGTTATAAAATATATCGATATGTAACAAGAATAACCTTATTAATAACCCCCAAGGTAAGTGTTACAGAAAAATCTTACTAAACAGCAGCACTAACTGCACTTATATAGAATATACAAACAAGACAGAATTTAAAGAACTTCCTCAACAATATATCATCATTAAGAACACTCAGAAACGCTTACTACCATTGAATTACTCTATGAATAATCCCGGAACGTACAACGTACAAAAGTTCCCGCTTCTTCCGCTTCATTGTCTACAAACTAACGAATCAAAATTCGAAAAAAGCATGATTTGAAATAATTACATAATCGAAAATAGAGAAGAGATTACAACAATAAAACCAGATGGTACAACACACATCGCCATACAATATTCTATTATCGCCATGAAAATTACGTCTCTTACAATCTTCATCATAACAAAAATTTATAAACACAAAGGCCGGGGCTTTGGACCGTGCATCAATCTTATGAGGGAGGAGTTATATGACGCCACCAAGACTATACTATTATATTATAATAACATTAACCTTTAATTAACCTCTGATTAATGTTATTATTCATATTATTGTTTATACTATATATGACATACTATATACCTATATTACATATTAATTGACAGACAACAAAAATTAAAAATCAAACCATATTGTAAACACCCGTTGTAAAAGATAAATTTAAAACGATAAGATACCAAACAGGATATTTCAAACAGTGTATAAAGGATGAAATTTCTTCATCGGTATAAAACCAATAGCAAAATTCAATAAAAAATAAACCATGGTTTCGCAAAACTTGTCGTGGCAGTTACCTGATCGTTGGAGAATCATTAAACTGAGCTTTAAAAAGTAAATGTACAAAATCTTGAAATAAATAAGCATTTGTGGCAAACTAATAGTAGGAAAAATTTATGTAGCCAACAAAGATATTAGTTAAAAAAATCGTTACCCAGGAGCTGCGTCAACTTAGCAAATTTCCTTAGAATACATAAATCACTCTCTAGCGGTCATAATTTTAGTGTGATCAAAATGAAATATATTATCTGATATGACTTTAGTATTTGCAAATTTATTAATAGCAAAAAAAAAAAACGTATTAACGATTATAGTTTATAGTTACTATGGAAACGACGAACAAAACTTTTTACAATAAAATATATTTTAGTATTCGTGTCGAACAAACACAAAATATTAAATATCTCTCTTAATATCAGAATAATCGAAAAATGTACAAGGAGTAAAGTTGTAGAAAATCAAGTTTGCTAAAATTCATTTCCTGATCAATTTTCTCAAACTCTATTGTGAACAGAGATATTTTGAATTTTAACTTTCAGTCTTCAATTGTAAATATTTCTGTAAATATTAGTGTAACAGAAAAATGATAAAGACAAAATTACAGTAAAACTTAACTCCTGATAAGTTTTTCGATTTTTCAAATATTAAGGGAGATAGTCAAATTTTGTCTTTTCCCCTCCCTGTAAACCCCCTTTCCAATCGCCCGATTTTATCCATTAACGAACTTAACCTTTAGAATACCAAAAACAACTCATATACCAAATTTCATTCCAATCGGAATAAAACTGTGACCGCTAGAGAGTCCACAGATATTTAAAAAAATATATATGTATATATGTATATATGTATATATGTATATATGTAAATATGTATATATGTATATATGTATATATGTATATATGTATATATGTATATATGTATATATGTATATATGTATATATGTATATATGTATATATGTATATATGTATATATGTATATATGTATATATGTATATATGTATATATGTATATATGTATATATGTATATATGTATATATGTATATATGTATATATGTATATATGTATATATGTATATATGTATATATGTATATATGTATATATGTATATATGTATATATGTATATATGTATATATGTATATATGTATATATGTATATATGTATATATGTATATATGTATATATGTATATATGTATATATGTATATATGTATATATGTATATATGTATATATGTATATATGTATATATGTATATATGTATATATGTATATATGTATATATGTATATATGTATATATGTATATATGTATATATGTATATATGTATATATGTATATATGTATATATGTATATATGTATATATGTATATATGTATATATGTATATATGTATATATGTATATATGTATATATGTATATATGTATATATGTATATATGTATATATGTATATATGTATATATGTATATATGTATATATGTATATATGTATATATGTATATATGTATATATGTATATATGTATATATGTATATATGTATATATGTATATATGTATATATGTATATATGTATATATGTATATATGTATATATGTATATATGTATATATGTATATATGTATATATGTATATATGTATATATGTATATATGTATATATGTATATATGTATATATGTATATATGTATATATGTATATATGTATATATGTATATATGTATATATGTATATATGTATATATGTATATATGTATATATGTATATATGTATATATGTATATATGTATATATGTATATATGTATATATGTATATATGTATACATGTATATATGTATATATGTATATATGTATATATGTATATATGTATATATATTATATATGTATATATGTATATATGTATATATGTATATATGTATATATGTATATATGTATATATGTATATATGTATATATGTATATATGTATATATGTATATATGTATATATGTATATATGTATATATGTATATATGTATATATGTATATATGTATACATGTATATATGTATATATGTATATATGTATATATGTATATATGTATATATGTATATATGTATATATGTATATATGTATATATGTATATATGTATATATGTATATATGTATATATGTATATATGTATATATGTATGTGTATATGTATATGTATATATGTATATATGTATATATTTACATGTATACAAATTTTAGCGATAGTGATTTTTAACATCTAATAGGTCGGATCGATGGACATTTGAAGAAATTTTTACTAAATTCCATCATTTGTGCAAAAAGAATAGCTGCATTTCCTTTGGAGGAAATTTGCTAAAAACTGAGCTTATAATATTTTGTTATTTGTTTCTACACTATAATAATCTTGAATTCAGTTTAAAGTTGTTAATAAGTCAAAATAAGGTTTGAGCTAATAATATAAGAATTTGAATATGAAGATTTACTGACTAACACCATAATAGCCACACCATAATACCACCAACCGCACTATTGGTTTAAATACAGTATTATTTGTGTATTTACATATTATATTAAGCAGTCGATCACATAATTTTTCAAAACAGCTTTCAAGACAAATAATACCAAACAAAAAATAGACATAGACGAACGAAGCGGGGTATATACACTTACAAACTAATGTGATAAATGTTACATTTATCAATCCGGAAGAATGTTTAAAACTAGTATTTCAGAACAAAAAGCTTTTTTATAGGAAAATTTAGTTATGCTGAACACATCATCTTGGAAAATTATTTCTTTAACGATAAATACGAGATATTACATATCCAAGCAAAAGGACGTATTTTGAATAATCTGGAAATATTAAAAATAAATAAATTCAAAAATTACGATTACAAACTAAATGACTATTTGGATTTTAAAAACAACCTCTTATTGAACCTCTTTATGTAAATTATTAATTGTCGACAAAATGTAATCAGATAATTGTGTATGTACAACCTAAAATAAATTTAACTAACCGTTTCACAACATAATTCAGAGTTCAGAGTTTCAGACAATGTTATTTGTTACCTAAAAATGTATACCTGTATGTTAAATATTTGCAGAATTTGTCAATTCAAAAATATATTTTATAGTTTTAAGTTTCGTATGTTATATTTTGTATACCTATGTGTTCAATAATTTGTATTATTTGTCAATTCAAAAATATGTTTGTAGTTTTAATTTTTCCCAATATTATTAGATCGATCTCATTCCCAATATGTTATATTAACTTGTTAAGTGCCTGAAACTGTTTAATTTGTTACTACAGCATGTAAAATTGTCCATTTCATTTTTATTCCTGAAGAAAGAACTGGGTTCCTAAACTAGTCAAGTAAAGTGATTTTACAAAAAATTCAAATATTTGTTTTACTTTATAATTATAATGATTTTCGTCAAGTACCCGTTTAATACAAAATAATGATATACAATGTTAAAAGCTATATGCGTATTATTTACATATAAAATATTGATTTCCAATCTATTTTCAGAATATAAAGTTGTATCAGAGTTCTAATTAAACAATAATTTAACCACACGACTAACAAAAACAAAAATTTTGTAATTTATGGTTATAATACAAATGATATAATATATCTGTTATGTATGTGTATACAGAATGTATCGCGAACAAAATCACGTTTACAAGAACAGATATGTTGATAGTAAATCTAAAAAATATTTTAAATGTGAAAGTTAGGATGCTCCGAAGTTACTCAATCACTTATAAACAACTGATCCGATTTTGACGGGGTTTTCATGGTATAAAATGTCTTCTATAACTTGTCTTTTGAACGGCGCAAGATATATATATATATATATATATATATATATATATATATATATATACATATATATATATATATATATATATATATATATATATATATATATATATATATACTTTAAATACAAAAGTTTATCTTGTTGTGTTTAAATTATTGAAATTACTTTTAAAACCTCAGCACACAATTTTTTTTCAAAAAGTTAATATATTAAAGATAGAATATTTTTCTCTTTATAGAAAGGAGTTTTTTTATAATTGGAAAAAAATTTAAAATTGATTAACAATTTTTTTTTAATAAAATCAATCAAAATTTTTTTTATTAAATAAAGTTTTTTAATTAAAAAATCAAATGAATCAAAAAAATTATAAAATGACATATAATTTATCTTATAAAAAAAAGTATTAATTCAAATAATTTTTTCAAATAACATAA
Organism: Nineta flava; assembly: GCA_963920215.1. NCBI lineage: Eukaryota > Metazoa > Arthropoda > Insecta > Neuroptera > Chrysopidae > Nineta > Nineta flava. The sequence continues at coordinate 26,085,366 of OY986044.1, read as the reverse complement.
ATAGAAAACCAGCTAACTTGCTGATAAGCAACTATTATGTAACGAATTTTTTTAAATTGAAATTGTTATGAATTTTATATAAAGTAAACACGGCTGATGGCCAAACAGACTAAGTTGTCAAACAAGTTGGTTCGTATCGCAGTCGAACCAATAGAATTTTTAATAAATTTATCAACTACCGACCCCTCTGAATACGACCATAGACGAAACGTAACTGAATGTTTGAGAAGCATTTGGGAAAAAACTATTTTCTATTGGTTCGTACAAGCATTCTTCTAGAATGGTCCAGAACCCCATTTAAATGGAGAAATTCACCAATTTCAAATCAGTATTAAATTACCACTTGTTCGATTAACATGAATTTTAAAATTACCATTTGTTCCAGTAACATTAGTTTAAAATAAACGTTTGTTGGATTAACAGTCAGTTATAAATTAACAGTTGTACATTGTTGTACTGAATTAAAAAGATAAATTGTCTCATTAAATTGTGGAAATTAAATCAAATTCAATTTTTGTTTTTAATAAAATCAAATTCAAGTTTGAATAATATCAAAAAGTTTTTGTTTTATTTTTATTTTTTTCAAAGTGCGTGTTGTCCAATTGACATAAATTTAGTAAACTTTTACTAATATTTTGTGTTTTTGTTTTTAGTATCGGAATTTGTTGAAGGTTCTACAACGCTCCTTTGGAAGCTTAAGAAAGCCAAGATACCGTGACAAGCACATAAAAACATACAACTTTTGCTCGAAATAATTTTTCATACATCCAATATATTTGGCGTTAATAAAATGCACAGGAAAAATAGTATATCTTAAGATTTTCTCTCGCTAGTCGTTTGTTTAATACAATAGATGCATTTTCTTTGGAGAAAATTCGCTGGTAAGTATCATACCAATAAGACGAAAGAAATGGATTTGTTCACGCACAATAATTTAATGTCACATGATGCACAACTTAAACAATGTTATTTTTGATAAATATCGGTTTTGTGCTTTAATGGTTTTTTGTATCGGTGCGGAAGAATAAAACAAAGCAAAACTTAATTTACCATTGATCGGGTCATGCTTATGCTTAGAAAGCAAAATCATGACCTAGATGTAGCAAGTTGGAAACTGGTAAACGAAAAGAGAGACGAAAAGGATCAAACCTTGACGTTCCCTATGTCAGCAAGAGTGACAATTGAGCAAGTAGTGAAGGTTCTGGAACACATGCAAATAAAATATATGTGGCTACACTTTTCAAAAGTAAGCAATTCCAAAAGCAGTCCAAGCCTAAGCCCGCCATAAAAGCACCCAAGAAAAAACCCAGGGTCAAAAAGAGAGTGCTAGACCAAGTAAACAAATAGAAATCAAACAAATGAGCACTCCATCATGTAAAGACCGCAACAGCGGTCCAAAGCAGGAGATTGTGTCTGAAAAACCTTGACAGAGCCTTATCCAACAGCTCTGGCTACACAAAGCCAAGATCATGAGACATAATACTGCAGGTAAATTATTGTATAATACTGCACGAGGAAAGCCCGGATCATTAATTTTATTTTATATAAGTCTTACTTATGTACCTATGACAGAATGTTGCAGTGACGACTTACATAACAATCAATCTAGGAGGAACAAAACAGAAGATTATTATCTGCTCAGCGCACCGTTCTGGATATACAGTAGATCTAACATCAGGCATCAAGACAATCGTGAACTTCTGTAAAAATACTGGGAACCAACCTATCATCGGATGTGACGCTAAAGCCCATAATGTGATGTGCGGAAGTTTAGGCAAAAATAAGCGAGGTGAGTACATTTTGAATTATATCTTAAGAAATGACCTTCGATTATTAATTAAACCTTACCTTAAATCAAACTTCTTCCAACCTTATTACAAAAAGACAGTGATATACTTCCCTCCACCTTGCTCAATATCTTTAGAGCATCTTTTACGTTAGTATTTATTTCAGGTCTTTGGAGTAAGGTAAATATGAAGTACATACCAAAGATTGGAGGACTCAAAATTTTACAACTTGAAAGGAAAAACGTCCATAAGGTTAAGATCCTTTCTACTAAAAACAATGGAGAAAGTAATAAACAGACATATTGCAGATGGAGTGCTAAAAGAGCATCAACCATGACAATGGAGGCGTTTCTTAGCTTGGTGAGAAGGTGAGTGCCTTCCGCCTGAGGTTACGAAACAGTCCCAGATGGCTTTCAAATAGTCTCAAAGCAACTTTCGACTGGTTAAAAAAGTAACCGATCATAGAGATGGTTTATGGTCATATGTCTACAGCAATGAATTCTACAGACAATTTGAAGTTAAAATATATGACAGATCATCATCTGGTATACGGATGGATCCAAAAAAGATACTGGAGTAGGATCAGGACTATACTGTGAGCGACTATGTATGAATATCTATATCAGTCTTGGTAAATACGTCTCTCAATATATATTTTATCCGATAGTCAGGCCAAACTTAAAGCATTAGGTTCACCTGAAATAACCTACAATCGTGTTCTGGAGTGTATCGATTCACTGAAAAATCTAGGTAAACATAAAATTTAAAAAAAAAAAACATTCGTGGCCAAGGGTACAATCTATATTCTATAGTCGACTTATTTTTTAACAAATCACATTCTTATTCCCTTTTAACCTTGTTGATAGTTAAAATTTGAATGTTCATTTAAAAATGAATAAATTCGCCGCTATGTTAATTTTTTTCGTTATTTTATTTTAGCATTATTTAAAGAGCCTCATCAACTTTAAGCTCAATAAACTTAAAATAAGCCTTTTACACCAAATATTCTTCAGTGTAGCTAGTACAATTTAATTCAGACAACCAGTATAACACTTAACAATTGCATTATAAATTATTCCTGAATATAATTGATCCGCCAATGATTTTAATTGAATATTTTCGAAAAGTTCATCAACGAGTTAAAAGCTAGATCATAATTAAAGATGTGCATGCATGAGGCTTGATAGTAGATAAACAGTTTTTTTTTTAAGTGAATTGAATAGCTCAATTACGTAGTTGTCCTCCCCCGAAAATTGCAAACCTGTCGTCGATTATTTTAAAGAGTAATTATCAATTAAAAATCAATCTTTAAACACATCGTCTTATGGAGAACAGAATTTTTTTTTACTTAAAATTATAATAAATATTTTTAAAGTAGACACCATAATAAATAATATTTATAAATATTCTTTGAAATATGCAGTTTATATAATTACATTAAAAAAATGCTGTTGACGAACTAATTAAAACAGGTTTGTTTTTGCCACCATATTTTGGCGAAAAAAACTGGCGATAGCACACAGTAAAAAAATATAGACATACATATACACTGTGAACGTCATAAAAACACAAAGTTTATTGTTAGATCTGTCAAATCAAGTGAAATCAATTTCTAATTTACATTTACTGATATTTTACAATAAATACTTTTAAAATGTTTAAGACAAATAAAAAAAGATTATAAATCGCTGTAAGATTATTGATATACCTTGCAACTTTTTTTAAATCCTAAATAAATTTTATTAAAGATAGTACTCATTTGATTCTAGTGTAGCAAATGAACGTCCTTCAAACAGCACCCTGATTAAAATTGATTACGGCCTATGCATGATGTGCTTAGATAATTTTATGTATGACAACAAATATTCTCGATGTTGAAACTTTAAAATGTAAGAGTTATCGCACTGCGGAATTCAGGATAAATATTTTTACTATGTTCCTACTAAAGTACGACATGCTGTTTTTGCAACATACTGTGGATAATATCTATATATGATAAATGTTTATATACTTCTTGTTGTTTACATAATTACTAATTAGTTATATAACAGTGTTTATCAATATGAATATAACTTCTAAGTAATAAACATAATCATAATAATAATAATAATACCTAATACACGTTATATCGTGCAAGATTTAATTACCCACCTTCCTTCTATAATATAAGCGATATACCTCGTTGTACATGAGTGAGACTAAATATACCTTTACATCATAATTATATGTATTAAATAATCATTAATATTACATTATACTTTACTTTATGTATTTATATACCATATATAATCTTATTTGATACCAATCAAAATTGTTCTCACAAAAAGTATTCTGCAAATATAGATTATTAATTAAGGGTTCGATAATCATTTGATTGGTATTTCATGTATTAAGTTTTCTATCTCAAGTTTTACAATAAGAACAAACTGTTTTGTTATTGTTTCTAAATGAAATTTAGTTCACTGAAAACATAGTCAAATTCGTAATCATTTGACTCAGCATTGAGTCTAATTGGTAATATAGTTATACGAACCTTATACACAATACTTATAATACAAGTAAGTGTATTCTCACAAATTCTCGATCAGTTAGAGTCGACTCAATTCATTGTGTCAATTGTGTAATTGGGTCAATTGTGTCATTGCGTGAATTACAAGTTGACTCAATGTATCTTTATCACAAGAAAATTTTTGCGGGTTAGAATTTAAAAAACTATGTACCTTTCCATAAACTTATTTTTAAACCATCAACAAAAATTATTTTAAAAAAATGGGGTGTGGCTGTATCTTGGACAGGGCCGTTTGTTTTGCGTGAATACGTGTACGTAACGGGGTACCACTGGATTGCTCTTGAGAAGTCCTTTCCAACTGTATACGATCTCTATATTTTGATTAGGCCGACCTTGCATTACATTGAGTCGACTCAATTCATTGTGTCAATTGTGTCAATAACGAGTGTCAAAAACGAGCTGTGGCTGTATCTTGGACACGGCCGCGTGTTTTACGTGAACACGTGTACGTAACGGGTAACGTAACGGGGTACCACTGGATTGCTCTTGAGAAGCTCTCTCTCGGTCTCTATATTTTGCTTAGGCCGGCATTTCATTATTTATCTTAATGTTTTACTTTAACACCATATATATTCACGACAACTATTTTAGGTTAATGTTTTATACACGCCATCGATAGATCTTAACGAGAGCTAGCGATTGAAACTCAAACGAACGTTCTAGCTTCTCCAAGTCAAAAGTTAAACTAAACGGAAATTATGTGACGCAGCGAAACAATCGCAAAATGGTGGTGCTTCCCCCTCCACCGCGCGTGATACGTCACACTCTTCAATCAACGTAACAAATTCTTTGATCCTTTAACTATCGAGTGGCGTAAATAAATTTTGGATGTAGATGATAGATATGTAACTGCAACATCAAATTGTATCCCCCGATTTTGTTGTCATCAGTTTTCTGAATTGCATCCTACTATTGAAGCAAAATTAAAAATGTATTCACGTCAAAGTACCTTAGATAAAATTTATCAATAATAAAAAGCATTTATTTTGGGTGAATAAACCGTAATCAAAATTTATTTTTTTAATAATAAAATATTTGTTATGTTAAACCGATTCTTATTATATTTACAAAACACAATGAATTCCCATTCATTGGTAAAACATAGAAACTTTTTAATTTTGATAAATTTTTTTTTAAAGGACATTATATCCTAGCTCGTAGACCCATCGATGGAATACCAAGTTAATTGGCTTACCAGTATAGTGATAAAAATTGTTAGTGTAACACAAATGAAATTCGTTTTTCAGTTAGAAGAGGAAAATAAATCCGTCGGAAGCTAATTGGCACACCTCTGACCGAAAGTAGTCATTTTTGTGAGGACATGTTTTGATATTAGAGCAGCGGTTTGGTATACTATACCTGAATATGTATACTAAGAACACGAATTTACTATTGGAATATCGTTTAAGGACGTTCATGCATGAGGCTGGATAGTAGATAAAAATATTTTTTTTTTAAATTATGTAGTTATCCTCTCTCAAAACTTTAAAACTTGTTGACGATAATTTCAAAGAGTAATTATCGATTAAAAATCAATCTAATAACACAGCGTCTTATGGAGAACATAACTTTTTTGTAATTAAAATTATAATAACTATATTATTTAAGTAGCCACCATAATAAATAATGTTTATAAATACTCTTTGAAATATGCAGTTTATATAATTGCATTAAAAAAATGGTGTCGACGAAAGTTTGAATTAATAATTAAATAAAATTAAAACAGTTTTGTTAGGTTTGTTTTTGCTCCATATTTTGAAGACAGGGCACAGTAAAAAATATACACATACATTTACACATATACACATGAACGTCATAACAAAACATAGTTTATTGTCAGATCTGCCAAATCAAGTCAAATCAATTTCTAATTTACATTTACTGATATTTTACAATAAATACTTTTAAAATATTTAGGACAAATAAAAAAAGGTTATAAATCCTTGTAAGATTATTGATATACCTTACAACTTTTTTAAAATTCTAAATCAATTCAAATCAATTCTAATTCATTTGAGTTTAACTCTAGTGTAGCAAATGAACGTCCCTAAGGCTTAAATGACTATTATTTTTGTCAAAAAAACTGTGATAATATATATTTTACAACGGCTACTAATTGGTTAACTAACAACTTAAATGAACAAACAACTAACTGACTTAAATGTTTGAATACCCAGTATATACTGAGTTGTATATCAATGGTTAAATTGTTAAGAGTTCTTTCTGAGGAACATATCACAAATTATGAGAAAACTATTGAGTTTATGAAAATCTTTTTCAAACAAAACTTGTTTATTTTTAAAAGAAGATTTTTTTTTAACAAATTTTTTTTCTATCTCTTACGGTTTCAAAGATGCATTTATACCCCCCCCCCCCCAAGCGAAGGGGGGAAATACGTTCCAATGGTTTCAAAGATAAGCAGATTTGCCCAAATATAGCGATTTTGCTCATTAACGAACTTGACCTTACTTTTTGCTCTAGAACACATTTCAGTTATCTCTTTTCGTTCTTGGGTTATCGCGTCCACAGACAGATAGACGGACATGCGAAAATGGCAAAATTTTATGAACACATATACCAAACATTCATGCCTACGATCAATATTTTTAAGCGTTACAGTCGTGCTCAAACTTAATATACCTTGTATATTTACATATACTAAATTATACGTAAAAGGTTTGGATTGTCTTTTGGATTAAATCTGTAAATTGTTATTTTTAGATTTTTAATAAAGTGACTTTTTGTGTTTTTCGAAGTCGGTGGAATTTTTTTTTAAAGTTTTTACAATAAAATATATTTCATGTATTCGTGTTAAACAAACACAAAATATTAAATATCTCTCTTAATATTAGAATAATCGAAAAATGTACAAGGAGTAAAGTTTTAGAAAATCATGTTTGCACAAATCATTACCTGATCATTTTTCTCGAACTCGAATGTGAACAGAGATATTTAGAATTTTCCCTTTCAGTCTTTAATCGTAAATATTTCTATAAATATTAGTGTAACAGAAAAATGATAAGAAACAAAATTACAGTAAAACTTTCCTACAATTTAACTCTTGATAAATTTTTCGAATATTAAGGGAGATATGCGAAATTTTGAGTTTCCCCTAAACCCCCTTTCCCCTTCCCCAATTTTACCCATTAACGAATTTGAATACCAAAAGTGACTCAAAAAAACATAAATGTATAAAAGGCCCCAGTTTTCGGGGAAATCCTTAATGTAATAGTTGCTCCTTAAAAAGTGATTGTTTTCTTTTGATTCAAATATTTTAAAACTTGCCGCGTTATAAAATTTTGAAAACATACTAAGAGAAAACTTACGAAATAAATTACAACAAAATTTTTGTTTACATTTAATCAATTTATCCATCATTAACTTTCTCAGGAACAATTTACATAGTAAATTTATATTCATTTCACTCACACTTGGTAAATAGCTCGGTCATTTATTCCCTATGATCACTTTTTAAGGAGCAACTATTACATTAAGGATTTCTCCAAATACTCGGCCTTTTTTTACATATATGTTTTTGATCGGATATATTAGTGTAACAGAAAAATTATGAGCAACAAAGTTATAGTAAAACGAAGAATCTACAAAATTAGTTCTTATAAATTTTTCAATTTTTCGAATATTAAGGGAGATAGGCAAAATTTTTTTGGTTCCCCTTTCTCCTTGTCCAATTTTACCTTGACCTTTCAAATATCAAAAGCGCCTCAAATATCAAATTTTATTCCAATCAGAACAAAACTGTGACCGCTAGAGAGTCCACAGACACGTAAACGTAAAGATATGTTGATATATATATATATATATATATATATATATATATATATATATATATATATATATATATATATGTACGGGTTGTTTAGTTTATATCTTCGCATAGTAGATCTCCCACGAGTATGAGAGAGTACATATGTATACTGTGCATGAGAATGTGCATGAGAAGGAGGTCTTATAGGTTTGATAAACAAGCATATTTTTCAAAACAATGAATAATATTCATAACTATTCGAGTGGTTGGTGATTGTCTCATACAACACAACACAACACAACACAACAGTAACAAAACACATACAACACATACAAAGGCACATAGGCACATACAGTAACAAAACAAACCTATAAGACCTCCTTCTCATACACATTGCTTACTGTATACACACGTACTCTCTCATACTCGTGGGAGATCTGCTATGCGAAGATGTAAACTAAACAACTGGTATATAAAAATTTTAACGACAGTGATTTTTTAACATCCAGTAGGTACGATCGAAGGACATTTGAAGAAATTTTTACGAAATTCCATCATTGTTACCAAAACAAAAGCTACATTTACTTTGGAGGAAATTCACAAAAACACCACCTCATATTATATCATGTTTATAAACAAATTCGCCTACGTATCCATCCCCCTTTTTGTTGTAAACATATTTATTGTACCAAATAAACTTATTAACTTTTATACAATTTTTAATTAGTTTTTGTTACAATGCAAATTCAATGTATGGTATAAGTAATTAAGTAAAATTCAACACAGTTTTATTTGCTGTTTGCGTGTAATTTGTTGAAAAGTATGTTATTTTATTTAATCACGTGATGAAATTTAAACAACATCTTTGATTAGTTTAGTAGACAGTCATCGGAAGTTGATTTTAAGCAACAAATAATATTATATAATACTTAGTAGTTTGTTTGTACACATTTCCTTAAACATAATAATATCAACTTTGATTTAAGAATATTTTTAACTATTTGTTGGTTACTTTGTGACTCGAAACACAATTCTACATGTGCAGCATAGACAAGTTAACCTTTGGAACCTTTAACCCAAAAAATTTAAAAATTTTACAACATTCGTAAAAATTGAAATAGTAATCTATAGCGCTGCCGTGCGTCAAACCAAGATGAAGAGGGTATGGCTTCCGTGTACGTTACAGTGATATTACTACAATAAATATTAGAGCTAAAATCGACCCTTTGTAACTTTGGAACGAAAGGAGCTACAGTGCAGAGTTTTGAAATATTTTAGATTACGAAATTATACGATAATTTTTAACTTATCGACAAGGAATAAACAGTAAAACATAAAATTTTGAAATGATAAATCGACTTTTGACGCCATTTATACATGTAAACATACGCCATTTTTATTAAAGTACGTTTACTATTTTTCATCATAACAAACATATACTTTCAATTTAACATATTGGTTGTGTTATTTTATTAGAAATTTAAAAATGGTTGACGAAACTTCGTTCAAGCAACAAGTGGCAATTTACCGCGTTGGTTCATTTATCGTGGCTAATTATTTTATAAAAGAAGAATTTTTAGATAATAAAAACATTTGACACAAAACAATAATAACGAATGAACACAAAAAATTCAATATCACTTTTTTTGTATCGAATGGGTCGTTACGTGACGAAAATCCATTATAATTATTAAATAAAATAATAATTTGAAATTTTCGTAAAATCACTTTATTTGACTAGTTTCGGAACACAGTTCCTTCTTCACAAATAAAAATGAAACGAACAATTATTACATTCTTCAGAAACAAGCTTAACTTTTCCCGTAATATAAAATTTCGTGAATGAGATCTAATAATATTGGAAAAACCTAAAACTTTAAAAACATTTTGGAATTGACAAATTATACAAATAATTTAACATATAGGTATAAATAGCATCGTCTGAATTATACTGTGAAATGGTTAATTTAATTGATTTTAGGTTGTACATACACAATTATCTGGTTACATTTTGCCGACAATTAATAATTTATACAAAGGGGTTCAATAACCATTCCAAGTGGCCGAGCGGTCTAAGACGTTATGTCTGCGCAGTATGCCTACTTAAAAACTGGGTGGTTATGAGTTCGCATCCTAGCATGGACAGTTTGTCAATTATTAAGACAAAAAGGGGGAGGTTAATTGACTAAACTGTCGGCGTATGGACAAGAACGAAGTAACCAGCTATGCTTGAGAAGGTTTACTGCAGTTTCCTTCACGAACTCCAGATGAATATCGCATAGTTCATATCATAGTCGGCTACAACTGCATATTCTACCAATTTCTTGGCTATACACAAAAATTCCTTCCACTCCACTCACATCCTCACATCCTTAGGCATCACAATGGACCTTATGGTCGAAGTGTAGCCCGTCCAGGGCAGCCTGTACAATATATCTATCTATCTATGATGTTCATTCAATAAGAGGGTGTTTTTAAAATCGAATTGGTCTTATGAGTTCGAATCCCAACATCAGCAGTTTATCAATTTAAAAAAATTAATGGGTCGGTTAATTGACTAAACTGTCGGCGTATGGACAAAAACGAAGTAACCGGCTATGCTTGTGAAGGTTTTCTGCAGTTTCCCTTCACGAACTCCATATGGATATCGTCATAGTTTCTATCAAAGTCGACTGCAGCCGCACAGCCTACCAATTCCTAGTCTACGTATAAATTCCTTGTCCTTCACTCACATCATAAAAATGTAAAGTAAAAATTAATAAAGGTTGAAAAATAATGATGTGGGTGACCTCTGTTATAGACCGTGGTGTCTCAGAAATGGAGGTAAAACTCCATTGTTATAAAAATCCAATTGGTCGTTTAGTATGGAATCGCAATTTTTCAGTTTATTTATTTCTAATATTTCCAGATTATTTAAAATACGTCCTTTTGGTTGGATATGTAACATCTCGAATTTGTCATTAAAGGAATGATTTTCAGAAATGAGGTATTCAGCATAACTAGATTTTCCTCCTTTACCCCAAATTTCAAATACTTGTTTAATTTAATAAGTATCACTTTTTATTCAAAATAATTAAATAGTATTATGTTCTTAATTATTCGAAAAATATAAAGCTAGTCATATTGACCTGAACGTGGCATGAAAACGAAAAAAATTAAAACAGCCGGGTTAATTAATAAATTTGTGCCGCTTAAAATATACAGTTTATGTAACACATATCACGATAAATCCGTTTTAAAATTATTCAAAGGGTTGACAAACTATAATTGGATATCAAAACCAATGAGATCAAATTTCAAATCAAGTAGTTGTTAACTGATTAGTACTACCAACAAAACAACTTGCGGGTAAAGAGTAAGAGGGTGTTTTATAATACAAGGAATGCGATATGCTGGTAACATAAATAAATGCATCACCGTAAATTTGTACTATTACCTAGATATTCCATGTTTGTTTAACTACATTCAAATAGAGAAATAAATGCGACTAAACTTAACGGCAAACGTAAGTTAGACGACTATTTTCTGATTTATTGTAATTTAACATTTACTTCAAAGTAGATAAATGAAAAAAACACCGTTAATTACTTACACTAAAGTTTCTTTTATATATCAAGCTCAAAACCTCAAGAGGGTGTTCTGAATTAAAATTTCAAAAAAATCGTTGTTTTTTTTATTACTTAAATCGATAGATAAGCTATCAAAGAATAAGTTTACTAGACTTTTATGTGGACCAGGAATAGCTGATTAGCAGATTGTAAGTAATTAAAAATGCATATTTTTTCCTATTGAAAACTTTGAAACACATTTTCTCCTGTTTTTATTTTTACGATTTTTCTAAATTGGCGTGATAGCTAAAAAACGACTTATTTAATTGACCCAAAGTTTTTTTTCTTCAGTATTAAATTATTTTCTATCAAATTTATGTAAATACCAATTCATGTGGATTTGATGACATTCCACCGATTATATTATAAATTTTAGCTGAATAAACCTTTAACGCATATAATTAATATTTCTTTTGAAACTGTTTTTTTTTTTTGGAACATTTTTCAGCAATAATCTAAACAATAATCTAAAGTGGTTAAAACGTATTCATAAGCGTACAATTGATTATTTATTTAGATACAAATGGTTCTAAATGGATTTCTTCGTCAATGAAACTGCGATCTCGCAATTTTCAATGTTATTCAAGATAATACGTAAGGTTTAATTCACCATCAACTGCTACCCAGAGTATATCTTGAATTACGCAAACTCTTTCTTTGCATCTAAACCACACTATATTGTTGAGTACCAATATGGATTCAGACGGAAAGCTTTAAATTGGTTTCAATCGTACGTCACAAATAGAACCACAATGGTAAGAAAACTTTTTAACAAAAACAGAAAGAAAACTTTAAGAAAGTAAACTGAAATGCAAAAATAATAACTTTGTAACAAAATATTGAACCTTCGAAAAAAGAAAGCAAAAAATAAAAAAGTAACTTTTTAGTCTACCTAAGTCCTACACTAATGTAAATACCTAAATAATTTTGAGTCGGCGCCAAACAAACAAAATGAAATATTTTGTAATATTTAATTTTAACCGAAAATCAGATTCTACCTTTGCCTATTTCGATGGAGATTTTTTGGCGCCGCCTCAAAATTATTCATAAAAGTTTTTTTTATATTTTCCATTCTTTTTTCGAAAGTTTAATTTTTGGTATGTAGCGGTATCGCATTTTCATTAAATTATTATTATAATTTTATTTATCATTTTTATCTGTTGCTTAACAACTATAACTTTCCTTTTTTATCACGGTTGCTTTGAATGTTAACAACTTTGATAATTTACATATAAATAAATAATATGTCATAATTCAATCTAATAAAGATCAATTATATCTTTTTTTTTTTTTTTTTTTTTTTTTTTTAACTAATTAACATTGTATTGCCTTTTCAACTACATTGGTTATCCAAACAATACAATAAGTGATAAGTTACACTAATTGGACTAAGTTGTGATTTTCTATATTTGTGGAAGCAGCTTTGTTAGTTTCAGGAACTTGAAAAGTTTTTCCACTAGAACTTCTTGAATTGTGGGTGGTAATTCAGTTGACTGTCTTTCATTTTGAAATTGTATACAGTTGGTTAGAATATGTTCAACTGTTATAGGAATATTGCAGTATTGGCAATTTGGTCTCGGGGTCTTTTTCATTATGTATGTGTGTGTTAATTTGGTATGACCATTTCTCAAACGGGCCAGAACGACTTCATGTTTCCTATTGTTCTGGTTCGATGTTGCCCAATAGTTTGTGGTGTTTTTTATCTTTCTTAATTTGTTGTTGTTTCCGACTATATTTAACCAACTTTCATTTCTCTTTTGTTGTATTTTATTTTTAATGTGAAGTATGAGGTCTTCAAAAGTTATTACGTCTACATCACGCCCATCCTCGTGGGCTAGAGAGGCGACGATGTGGGCCCTTTCATTGCCCTCGATTCCGATATGGCTAGGAACCCAAAGAAAGTCTAAATGTACATTTGTTGTGGCGATGGAATATATCGTATTTTGAATATGTTGTATGATGGCCATTGGTGTTTTACGATTTTCGATGGCTCTTAGGGCACTCATTGAGTCGCTGATTATAACATATTTTTTGTTTTGGATATTAGCTTGTATTTGAATAAACTTAAGAGACTGCCATATAGAAAATGCTTCAGCAGTAAACCCGCTACATATTTGGTTAAGTTTAAATTTAAGTTCATTATCACTCGTTATAACCGCACACGCACTTGACACTTCATTTTTAGACCCGTCTGTGTAAATTTTTATTGAATCACGATATTTAGTCTGCATCATTTCATAAAATTGTTGTTTATACTGAACAATTGAGGTTTCATTTTTATTCGTCACACCTAATGTTAAATTTATTTTACTTCTTTTAGTATCCCAAGGAGGTTTTGAGGGTAACGGTCTTTTCTGGCATATTTGGAGAAATAATTCCTTAGGGATGTTTAGTTCATCGAGGATGTTTTCAATAATGAGTGATAGAGGATTAGGGTTTTTTTTTTGTTTGCTAAATGATGGGTGGAGAAGTGATGATGAAAGATTTTGCGACAAAGGTTTAGTTTGGTTTTGAATGATTTTTGAATAATATTTGAGGGTGATGAATTTTCTTCTATCAGTTAGAGATGGTTCTCCTGTTTCACACATAAGGCTGATTATTGGGGTGGTCCGAAACGCACCCGAGATTATTCGAAGCGCACAGTTATGTACAACGTCAAGTGGTTTAGTCGATTTTGGGGAATTTGTAGAACAATAAATGAAGCATCCATAATCCATTTTGCTAAGAAGTGTTGAATGATAGATTTTACTCAGAGTTTGTCTGTCAGAGCCTATGTGTCTGTTGGCGAGAATTTTTATGATGTTTAATGTTTTCAAGCAGTTGGCTTTAAGCTGTGAAATGTGTCCTTTCCAATTTAACTTCTCCTGGAATAATAAACCCAAAAATCTGTGCTGTGAAGTATTTTGAATTAGAAATCTTCCTAGTTTTAAATTTAAGATATGTTTTGTTTTTTTGTGGAACGAGATCGTTTTCGTTTTAGAAGAGGATAGTGTAAGGCAATTGTCTCTACTCCATTTATGTATATTATTGATTGCTTTTTGGAGGTATTTCTGGGCATAATTTTGATCAGATGTTAGAATATATATCAAAAGATCGTCTGCATAAAGTATTGTACGTATTGGATATGGAATCTCTTCCGTGACGTCATTTATTGCAATATTAAATAATATTGTGGATAGTACTGATCCTTGGGGTATTCCATCTTTTAATTGGTATTTTGAAGAATATTGATTTTGGATTTTTACACATAGTGTCCTTTCTGATAAAAAATTTTGTATGTAATTGGGCAGATTTCCTCTAATCCTCCACCGGTGCAACATAGACATGATTTTGCTGCGTTTAATGGTATCGAATGCTTTCTCTATGTCAAAGAAGACTGCATTTAAATTCTGATTACAACAGAAAGCCGTTTTTATGTCTGTGTCTAAAATACTAATACAATCCAAAGTAGATCTATTTTTTCGAAACCCAAACTGTTTAGAACTCAATAAATTTTGTGACTCTATGATCCATTGGAGACGGTTTGCAACCATACGTTCAAGAATTTTACAAAGGTGGTTTGTTAATGAAATTGGTCTGTAGCTTCCGGGTTCTAATTTGTTCTTATTTTCCTTGTATATTGGTACAATGATGGAAGACTTCCAGCTTACTGGGATCTGATGTGTTTGCCATATGTTTTGATATATTTCGAAAAGATAGTTCTTGGCTGATGGGTGTAAATTCTGAAGCATTTGTACGTGGATTTTGTCTGGTCCGGGTGCTGATTTTTTGATACCTAAGAGGGATGTGTGAAATTCATCGTAAGTGAAAGGTACGTTATATTGTGCCTCATCATCATCATCAAAAATGTAATCTTGTTGTGTTGTAATACCTGCATGCAAGGTGGATATGTTGGAGTAATATTTGCCAAATTCTTCACTAATTTCTCTTACATCTGTAATGAGATAATTATTTACCGTAATCCCATTTATAGTTTCATTTTGTATGGTACCATTTTTGATCCTTTTAATATTGTTCCATATTTCTTTTTCAGTTGTTGTACTGTTTATTGACTTAGTAAAGTTGTCCCAAGAGGTCTGTTTTTGTTTTAGTATTTCCCTTCTAGCTATCGCTCTAGCTCTCTTAAAGTTTACCAAATCTTCTAATGAATGTGATTTTTTATATTTCCGTAAATGTTTTTTTCGAAGTTTAATAAATGAAGCTATAGTTTCGGTCCACCAAGGAACAAGTTTATTTTTATGAACTATTGTTTTTTTTGGAATGAATAGATTTGAAGCATTTTTTATTGTTTGTTCAAGAGTAGTTAGTTTGGTTTCTACGTCGTTGCGATCTGGTTTTAATTTCGTATTTGTTTGGTATTGTTCCCAGTCGGCTTCGTCGAATAGATATTTTTCTGTTGAGTGGTATGAAATGGAGGGAGTAGGGAATTTAACGATTAATGGGTAGTGATCGCTCGTGCATAGATCGTCATGTGTGTCCCAATCTAATTTCAAAGCAAGTGAAGTGGTGCTTATGGTGACATCAATTACTGATTGTGAGCCTGAACGCATACAAAAATGAGTCGGTTTTCCATTGTTTAATGTATTAATATTGTTGTTGTCTAACAATAGTTTTTCCAATTTTGCACCTCTGACATCTGTGTGATCGCTCCCTATTGACACGCTGTGAGTATTAAGATCTCCCAATAAAATGAATGGTTCATCTAGCTGATTTATTATGTTTTGTAGGTCATTGGTAGTAAAGTTGTGGTTAGGTGGAATGTAAATGTTGCAGACGTCTACTTTTTCATTTTTAGCTATGATAACTTCTGTGGCTATGACTTGCAAATGAGTAGTGATAGTTTTGGATTTGGAATGGAATTTTTTTGCAACAAAAGTAGCTACACCTCCTGAAGCAATGATTCCTTCCAAATAGTCATGTCTGTACACGTTGTAGTTCGATAATTTGGCATTTTTTGTATCTTTCAAATGTGTTTCTTGAAGACACACGATTATTGGTTGAAGAGTGTGCAGCAGCACTTTTAGTTCGGGCAGTCTTTTGTAATATCCGTTTACATTCCATTGTAAGATTTTATTTTCCATTTCCCTATTTTTTTTGTTCATCTGACGTATCTGATGGCATGTCGCTGTCGGAGTTGGTGGTTGTTAAGGCATTTATTTTAACTTTCTTAATCAGTTTCGTTAATGATCTTCTAGCGATTGGGTCTTGTAACATATAATAAATTGTATTCAAGAACTCTATAAGGTGGTCCGATGCTATGTTATATTTTTTTAATGAAAGATCTATATTTGTGTTGCTATAGGTGTCGATGATAAAACTTTTCAATTGCTCAAAATTTAAAGGATATTTTCCTGGTTCCAAAGACATTGGGGTGCGCAGGCTGTCAATCATTTCTGGAAGGGTACGTTTTGGTTTAATGTTTGCCATCTTCTTCCTGGCTGCAGCAGTAGTTTGACTGGTAATTGTTGGTGTCTGATTAGAAGTAATTTCAGTAATTTTCTCAGTGGGGACCACTTCACTGGTTTCGGTTGAGGCAGCTGGATGAATTTCAGGCTTACGGTGCTTTTTTGACTCTATTTCGGATTCCTGCGTGCTGCTGTTGGAAAGCACCCGTTTTTTCAGTTTTACATCCGTGGATTGGTTAATTAGCTCATTTGTGTCAGGGAGGATTAATTTTTGTGTGGATGATATGGGATCTTGAGTGGGTACGTTGATATTATTATTTATTTGTTTTGGTGGTGATTCTATTAAGATATTTGATTGAGTGTTTTCAATTATGTTTTGTGTTATTTGTGTGTTTGTAATGTCTAGAGTGGGATTGTTGGTATTTTTTTCTGTTTGTATTGGTGATGGGGTAACTACAGTCCTACATGTGTCCTCTGAGTGGCCAAATCGTTGGCATAAATTACATTTTGATTCGTTTATCGAGATACGCATTCGATAGACTTTACCATCATAAGGTATGTCAGATGTCTCTGGTAGTGAAGGGTGATCCGCGTTTACGAAGATATATCTGCGAAAACTACGAATGTGTTTGAGATTTTCGTCAAGTCCGGCAGTCATATAAAAAATTTCGGATGTGGGGTTGACTCCAAGTTTTTGTAGTTCGTTAATTATTAAGTTATTTGGTATTGTAGGGAACACCCACACTATTATTCTGTGCGATGGAGTAATATATCTTCGAATTGGGATGTCGATATTATTTACTTTTATTGTTTTATATTTGTTTGTAATTGTGTTGACATCTTCTTTTGAATTTAAATAGACGCAGATGCGGCCGTTGGATATCCTGGATGTGTAAAGAATCTTATCTGGAGATATGTAATTGGCTAAGGATGCTATGTAGTCTTTAAATTTTAGTCCTTGAATTGTTTGAATTGTGATAGCATGTTCATCTGTAGGTGTTGTTGATGTTAAAGGTGTGTGGTTTTTTGTTTTTAATGTTTCAGCAAAAGTTAAAGTTTTCGAGGATGATGGATTGTTTTCGGGATTATTTATGTTTTCTGGGGTTTTATTGTAAATTGGATTTGACATTGTGGTATTTTTGTATCGATTTTGGTTTATTTTAATTTAGTTATGTGTATTAAATGTTATAAAAGTGTGTTTTGTTTGTGTACTCACCACAACTCGTGGGAACATGATATGAAATATACAACACTGTGGAGATGTTTATTACACAATTCACTGTTTTGTACAATTTCAGGTTTTAATTGTTGGATAATATTATTTGTAACAAATAGTTTAATAAATTATTAACAATAACACGTCTGTACTCATTCAGAGCTAAATCGACTCTCTAATTATATCTTTAACATTTATTTATTTATATGTAAATTATCAAAGTTGTTAACATTCAAAGCAACCGTGATAAAAAAGGAAAGTTATAGTTGTTAAGCAACAGATAAAAATGATAAATAAAATTATAATAATAATTTAATGAAAATGCGATACCGCTACATACCAAAAATTAAACTTTCGAAAAAAGAATGGAAAATATAAAAAAAACTTTTATGAATAATTTTGAGGCGGCGCCAAAAAATCTCCATCGAAATAGGCAAAGGTAGAATCTGATTTTCGGTTAAAATTAAATATTACAAAATATTTCATTTTGTTTGTTTGGCGCCGACTAGGGATTAAGCATATTTCCACTACTGCTTATCACCCAAATTGTTGAAATGATTAGTAGATATGATAAATAATTATTATTTAAATAAATAATAAATAAATGTTAAAGATATAATTGATCTTTATTAGATTGAATTATGACATATTATTTATTTATATGTAAATTATCAAAGTTGTTAACATTCAAAGCAACCGTGATAAAAAAGGAAAGTTATAGTTGTTAAGCAACAGATAAAAATGATAAATAAAATTATAATAATAATTTAATGAAAATGCGATACCGCTACAGGTACAAAGTTATTATTTTTTGCTTTTCAGTTACTTTCTTCTTTCGTCGGTACTATCTTTTGTTAAAAAGTTTTATTTTTTAATTTATTTGTGGCTTATAGTGTCATTAGAACTACATATGTGTGTCTAATTTCAACAGAATCGGTTCACAGATGAAAATTCAGTGGTGAACAATCAACCATTCTTTATTTTTCAACCCTTAAGGGCGAAACATTTTTTTCAAATTTATATGGTACCAATTTCGAAGTATACCCTATCAAATAAAAAAAGAATTATCGAAATCAGACTACTCTGTAAGAAGTTATGCGTGGTCATACATTTAAAAAAATATAGGGGTTGACTTGAGAGCTTTTCATTTGAGTGCTTTCAAATAGTGTTTACACACAGAACGTATATTATGATATTTTTATTTAGTGAAGCGCTGGGAAGTCTTTTTTTTTGTGGCTAAAGTTTGAAATTTTTTTCAAATTTATATGGTACCAATTTCGAAGTATACCCTATCAAATAAAAAAAGAATTATCGAAATCAGACTACTCTGTAAGAAGTTATGCGTGGTCATACATTAAAAAAAATATAGGGGTTGACTTGAGAGCTTTTCATTTGAGTGCTTTCAAATAGTGTTTACACACAGAACGTATATTATGATATTTTTATTTAGTGAAGCGCTGGGAAGTCTTTTTTTTTGTGGCTAAAGTTTGAAATTTTTTTCAAATTTATATGGGACCAACTTTGAAGTATACCCTATCCAACAAAAAAATAATTATCAAAAGCGGACCGCTCTGTAAAAAGTTATGCGTGATCATACATTCAAAAAAATATATACGGGTTCAACTGAGTGCTTCCTTCTTTTGTCGGTAAAAAACAAAATTATATGATTCTAATCTTCAACAAAATACATGTGGTGTAATCCACATCATTCTACCCTATAGCATATCAGCATCGATGTCACAACTTGATGAATATTCTGTTTTAAGCGTATTTTTTTTTATATTGGAATACGTTTTTATTTACCTATTATTACCATTTAATTTCTTTATGGAAATACTTGATGCCCGCAGATCTACTCCAAATTGTGCAATTACTGTTGAACTGGGCATTTGACCGATGGACTATCACATCTTCAAAAAATTATTACCGAAGAACTTCCGCTTCAGATAAAGATCTACAAAATGCATGAATGAAAAATGGATTTGTCTATCAGCTTCTATATACCATAAAGCTATATGAGATCAGAGATATAGTAATCGAAAACGAATTATCGATGAGCCCAGTTGCTATAAAAAACATCCTGCAAGACCATTTCCTCTCACAAACTCTAACTGGACTAGGGTAAAAGACTAGTTTAACATTCTTCCAAAGATTATACCATTATGAGAATGGAGCCATATACTTGCACAAGTGTAAAGATGTAAGGCGAATTTCAGCAAAGTTTAGAATATATATCTTTGAATGGCAGAAAAGAACAAATAAACGGTGAACGAATGTGTGTTTTATGTCACGGGATTGAGATTATAGAACATCTGTTTGGAGATTGCCAAGGTAAGAACACTGAAGAAAGGTTTAAAAAAATGTGCTCGGACTGGAGACGGCACTGGATATGTTTAATTCCGATAAGGAAGATGAGTTGTCTCTGGTACGAGTTTATTTTAACAAAAGCCTAATAAAAAGGAGCAAAAGACTGCACTGAGTTCTGCTCATGGGTTCTGCCCGAATTGCAAGCCCTCGCTATCTATACTTTTTACTGTCATACGTTATATAATTTTATTTTTTTTATTGTTGTATAAGCTGTTTATTTTAACTCCTTCAATAAATTTATTTTTATTTAATGTATTGAATTTTTAAAATCCAATATACGATTATTATTATTATTTATTTACCTATTTATAATAGCATTAAAACTTTTCTCATAAAACTCGACATATGGAATGGAAGAAATGCTATACTACTTTCTACTAGTGAACAAATGGATTTTTGAGTCATAATCAGGATAACAGGATAACAATAACAAATACCAAAATTCCCTTAAATAAATACTGTGAGTGTTACAATTGTTACCTGACCTATTACGACAACGTATTAATCTTCATCTTGTTGTTTACAGAAGTGCTAACATGTAATTTTCCAATTACATTCTGTCGTTTTATTTAATAATTAGTTAATTATTTTTATAACTTTTTTTAATAACTTTCTTATAACTAATAGTTAGGATAGCATAAGTAAATATATAATTTACATGCATGCAAACATATTTTATGTTTCACATAATCAAAAACTTAATTAATGATAAAATAAAATTTTATTACATTTTATTACTAATATGATCTCATTTAAGTAAAACTCTTTGAAAAATATTCGGTACAAACACGCCTATCATCTAGAAAAATAAAAACCGAAGTCCATATCACTCGTAAACAAAATTTAATTTGTTGATTATGAATTTTTTAATCATGGTATAAAAAACCGAAGAGAGGTTGAGAAGGTAATATTTCTCAAACCCCGCTTTCCTAGGTCCATTGTAAATGGACTTAAGTTTTCCAAAAATATATGCATTAGCATTAAATTTGGGGCTTATTCCGTAATGGTAACATCAATAAATTATAAGTTGGCATCACTTAAAAAGGAGGGGTAGGGATGGATGGAGCTGTGTTCCACCATCATAACATCATCAATCATAAATCTTCTGCTGTAAGAATCATGCAATGACTGAGAAACAAAAAATTAAATAAAATTGAATAAAAACAAAAAATTATATTTTATTTTGTTTAATAACAGACTCGGCCTTGCGCACTACCGTGCTCTAGATAAGATTAACTAAGTATAAATTGTATTTAAATAATAAAAATGATTCCTCTATCATTACAATAGCATACGTCATACGACTTTTGATGATGTTTATGATGGTGGAACACAGAACCATCCATCTGTACCTCTCCTTTTTAAGTAATGCCAACTTAAAACTTATTGATGTTACCATTACGGAGTAAGCCCTTGATTATAATATAATGAAATATATTGATGATTATAGAGACATTCGTTCAGTAGCTGAGTTAGTTCTTCATAAATGCATTGAAAAGTAAATAATATGTCTTAGGAACTCAACGCTTGAGGACATAAACACAGTGTTCAATTCGCTGAGGCTAGACAGCAATGTCTAAAGTCCCTAGAATCAGGACCTGCAGAAACTTCTACTGAATCTGTCAAAAGAAATGTCAAAAGAAAGCCGAGGATACGCTCCCACAAAACAAAAGACGGAAGGTGTAAACCAACGTATCTTTTAAGGGTATCCGGGAATCCATAAAAGGAGCCGTCGTTGACACAAAGCCCTTGGACTCGGAACTCTTTGAAAGTCCAGAGTGGCCATCCTACATGCGGTGGTAGACATACCAGAGGATGGTATACCCCAACCCAGATTCTTGAGTTATTCGAGTCAACAAGAGTTGACCATTATGTGCGCTGATACAGAAAGCCACAACTGGTTTGCTGCAACTATATAGTACTCGATGCTCTGGGATCAAGCAGATCTCAAACTCTTGGTAGGGGATTAAATTGGAAACCAGGATGTGGGATTGTACTAATGCTGAAAAAGCATAATCATGGCCTGAACGTAGGTAGCTGGAGGTCAACACTCTTGTCGAATAGGCCTACAAGATCTTTTAACAATTAGCTTCACCTTTCCTCAATTTTGCTAGAATCCTAATGCAAATGAAAGATTCTGCAAGCAAGAGTGAAAGACGGAAAAACCCCATCACAACCACTACGTTTCGAACAGCCCCCATCTAGGAAACTATTCCAACGGAATAAGTGGCGGCTGGACTAAGTGGAGAAGGTACTAGAATACATACAGAGGAATGGATCTCAAGAGCAGTCAATACCTTACGCATCCCTAAAAGTACAAGGAAAAAAACCTAGGGCCAATGTCTCTCCTACTAAGGAGCAAGGTATCAAAACAACCACTTTAAATCAACAGCCATCAAAAATTGATGACCATGATAAGGGTGATCCAGATCAATCTCCATCATGCATAAGGCCAGCCTGAGCAAGAGAATCTGTCTGAAAAACCTTTACATAGCGCTAATACCATAAATTCGGTTAAACAAAGCGAAGGTCTAGGGATTAAATACTGCAGGTAATTTTTTTTATAGTATTGCAGGAGAAAGCGCAGATTTTACATTTTATTTAATAATAATACTACTTATTTACAGAATGTAGCAATGGCTTAATACCGGTATACATAACAATCAATCTAGGAGGGACAAAACAGAAGATAATATTCTTCTGAGCGTACCTGGAGATACAGAAGATCCAACGTCAGAAATCAAGAAGATTCTGGACTTTTGTTAAAAAACTATAAACTAACCTATCATCGGATGTGATGTTAATGCCAAGGTGAGTACAAGGTGAATTATATCCTAAGAAATGACCTTCGAGAATCAAACAAAGGCAACGAATCTACCTTCTACATCCTACGACAGGCAATCATTGACCTAATCCTCAGTACAAACTTTATTGGAAATAGGGGAAGAAAATGGCACGTGTCTAGTCAGCCATCTTGGTCAGATCACAAACAAAATTGTTTTGGCATTGAGGGTGGTCTCTCAAAGAACACATCATATAGAAATCCAAAACTAACCGACAAAGGGAAACACAATTAGCTCAATTAAATCAATTGACAGCATTTATATAGTAGAGGATGCAATAAACTCGGGTGTTATCAGTATCTATGAAGAAAGATGTCTCATTAAAACCAAGTTTCTTGGTGGAACAACACTCTCGCCGATCGAAAAGCACGGAAATTATTCAACAAAGCAAAAAGTACCCCCCAATGGTATGCGTACAAAAATGCTGAATATAACCGTGAACTAAGGAATCGGAAAACCTGAAGGAAATTTTGCGAGAATACTCCTACGGCATATTGCCTCCATAAAATAATATTCATAGAACCAAGTACAACGGTAGGATTACTTCAACATAAAGATTGATAATATACTGAGAAAGAGGAAGAAACATTAAAGCTGCAGGCTACAATACATTTCCCAGGATCAGTCATTGTAAATAATGAAATAAACCACAAAAAACTAATTCAAATTATCTCTTACTTGGCTTGGAAAAAGGCTGCAATTATCTCTATGCCAAATGTGATAAAGTGGGCAATAAGTTCCTTTGAACCCACTTAGTCGCTAGGAGAAGACAAAATCCTCCCAACTTTCTAACATAATGGCAGTATTATACTTTTCCCCACCTTGTTAAATATTTTTAGTGCAACTTTTGCTTGAAGAAATATACCAGGTCTTTTGAGAAAGGTAAATGTGACGCACATACCAAAGATTGGCTGAGGCAAATGCAAGTACTTTCAGCCAAAAGTTAGGAAACAATATCTCAGATGGCTTTCAAGTAGATTTAAAACTATTTTCAACTGGATAAAAACGATCCGATGGGGGATGGTTTGTGATGAGCAAAACTGATAATGGATAAGGATCTAGACTATACTTTGAGTTACCAAGTAAGAATATCTATTCCAGTCTTAAATCGAGTCGTATTTACGAGTCGTAAATACGACTCGTAAAAATTAGGTGTATGTCATTAATATATATGCAAACGAAAGCGTTCAGCGACGTACAAGCTAGGTGTCTGGACATTCAGGAATCGATGGAAACGTAAACGTATAATTTACTTATAAACAAATTTCAATATAATTTAACATTTATTATATTTTAAATCTAGTATATTTTAATCTAGTTAATTTTCTATTTATTTTTATATTTGTCTATTGATCTCGACTTTATATCTATTTCTAATTGTCAAAGAGTAAAGTACGACTAGCTAATTTATACTGATTATGACTACATTGTAGTCGAAATACGTATTTATAATACAAAAAACTGATCTAGGTAAAAGGGGCGAATTTGAAATTTTATTTCAAAAACCTAGAGTTCTCACTAATTATCATTCGATAATATAATGTTTAAATATTTTACCCAGTCTCATTTCATGTTAGTGCTGCGGTAAAAAACAGTCCAGGAAGCATACACAATGCACAACTCACAACAGACACACTAAAGAGTACCTCCACTATTTCTATTTCTTTATTAAGCATTTTGTGTATAGTTATTATAGTAAATAATATTTAACATTGATTGTCTATTAGTAATGCTTTCCAACACGTACGGAATATATTGAAACGAATATTAACCTAGCAGTTGGCCACGTATTTTGGAACGAAACTAAGTTACCTATGGAAGTGGAATTGAACAAATTATGTAATGTTTCTAGGACAACGAAATGTTGATATTGTTTTTATTATCAATACAGATTGAAATATATGGCAGTATGTGAAAGACAAGCAAACGGTGAACATTATTTAAAAATACTCTTGAAATTATAACTTTTGTAAATTATACACATAATATTTTAAATCGTCAATAAATTATTAAAGTCAAAAAGAATTTACTTCATTCAATAAACGAACCGGAGCAAACCGCTACATTTGGTGTCAGGTGTGGGGTAAATTGAAAAAAATATATTAAAATATATATTTTTTTTTTAAATGACAACTTTAAATAATTTAACCGTCGCTCAGTTGAGAAGTGAACTGGTTCAACAGTTGCGGGAAGCACTTGTTAAAGAAGGAGTGGACCCAGAATTATGGATTCTGAAAGACCAAAATGTCAAGAACATGGAAACGATACAAAAGGCCATGAACGATTTACAAAATGCCGCGAAAGAAGAGTTACAAGAAAGTCAAAATGTCATGAAAGAAGAGTTACACACAGTTCAAAATTCCATCGATGTTGCTTTACAATCTACAGAAGTCTTCGATGATAGATTCAAACAGATGGATACCAGAATTCTAGAGCTAGAAACTAGACTCGTAGCAACGGCAAGCAGTGAAATAGTGGAGACTCATGAGAGAGAAGCGGTAGTTAATAACAGTGCTTCAAGGTGTGAACACGGAAGAAAACAACACTCAAAACCACCACCCTTTGATGGAAAAACATCATGGACTAACTACTCGGTACAGTTTGAAGCTGCTGCTGCTAGTAACGGGTGGTCAGATTATCGGAGGGCAGTGGAACTTACAGTGGCCTTGAGAGGGGACGCTACAGATGTGCTGCAAACATTGTCACCGACGGAACGTAACGATTACAAACTGTAGAGCGGTCGTCTGGAACTCCGGTTTGGAGATTCCCACTTGGAACACGTTTATCATTCCCAACTAAAGAATCGTATCCAAAAACCAAATGAAACATTACAAGAATTTGAAAGTGATTCGCTCGACTCGTTCGATTAGCATACCTTACGGCATCAGAAGAAATTCGAGAACGTTTAGCCATAGATGGTTTCATCGATGGGCTTAGGGATAGTGAGACTAGGCAAGCACTTACACTCGCGCGCCCGAAGAAATTGAATGACGCTTTGTCTTGTAGCGGTATCGCATTTTCATTAAATTATTATTATAATTTTATTTATCATTTTTATCTGTTGCTTAACAACTATAACTTCTCTCTTTTATCACGGTTGCTTTGAATGTTAACAACTTTGATAATTTACATATAAATATATAATATGTCATAATTCAATCTAATAAAGATCAATTATATCTTTATCACTTATTTATTATTTATTTAAATAATAATTATTTATCATATCTACTAATCATTTCAACATTTTTTTTCAACAATAATTTACATATAAATATATAATATGTCATAATTCAATTTAATAAAGATCAATTATATCTTTAACATTTATTTATTATTTATTTAAATAATAATTATTTATCATATCAATCAATCACTTCAACAGTCTCAAGCATTGGAGTTTGAGGCTGCGAAGCAAAGGGGATCCAGGTCAACACGTGTACGTACTTTAACTACAGATGACACCATTCAGGAGGAGATGTTAAGAAAAATGTTCCAAGAATTCTTCGGGAGCAAAAGGGATTCACGAAGGTCAATTCGTTGCTGGAACTGTGGAACACTTGGCCACATCCGAAGATGGTGTAAGAAGAGAATTAAAGAAGTATCAGCACCGACTTCTTCAAAAAAACTAAAAAGGGCCGACGCAAAGTGGCGAACGTCGACCTGTAGCCAACAAACCTCATGGAAAATAGCACATGTGGCATCTAGTAAAACAGAAGAACGGGAAGCCGACTCAGATGTGAAGATGGTAATGGCACAGAAGACAAGCGCCAATGAGTCCTCGGTTTGTAGGACAACGGCAATTGATGAGAGATTGCTGCCTAAGGAACTCCAGAAGGCCCAGGAAGCAGATCCAGATTTAAGGTTGGTAATTGCATGGAAGACAAGCGCCAATAGACCATCCTGGGAAACAGTTTCTCCACATTCCGTGAATGTGAAAGCTTATTGGGCTCAATGGAACTCCTTGGCAGTGGATGATCGTATGCTGGTCCGCGTGGTTGAGGATGTGAACGGGGACTTAAGGAAGAGACAAGTTATTGTTCCTCAAAAGCGAGTAGCCGAAGTTCTGAGATTCATGGCGGGACCATTGGAGGACATTTGGGAGTCAATAGAACTCTAGCCAAAGTACGGGAACGGTTCTATTGGACACACTACAAATCTGATGTTCAAGATTGGTGTCGTAAATGCACTGTGTGTGCAGCGAGCAATGGACCCCAGAAACGTCCTAAGTATCCCATGCGCCAATACAACGTCGGAAACCCATTTGAAAGGATTGCTGTTGTTGTTGCTGGACCTTTTCCAGAATCTGACTCGGGAAATAAATACATCGTGGTTGTAATGGATTATTTTAGTAAATGGGTAGAAGCGTACGCAGTGAAGAATCAGGAGGCTAGAACCATTGCTAATGTTCTAGTAAAGGAATGGATATGTCGATTCGGAGTGCCCATGGAGCTCCATTCAGATCAAGGCAGGAACTTTGAGTCGGAATTATTCCAGAACGTTTGTACGACCTTGAATATCCACAAGAACAACAGCTTTTCATCCTCAATCGGATGGAATGGTGGAACGAATGAACCGAACCATCAACCGACACTTAGTCAAAGTGTTTTCAGATCATCAACGAGACTGGGATACGTTTTTACACCTGTTCCTGTTCGATTATCGCTCGACGGTTCATGAAAGTACTGGTCAAACAACATCTTGTATCATCATGGGAAGAGAACTTCGTTTACCCTGTGATCTCATGTTTGGTCGTCCACCAGGAGACAACGAAGCCGGAGAAGACTATGTCAGCAATCGTATGAGTGATGTCCACGAACGGGTACGCCACAACATCCAACAGTCTAGCGATCGAATGAAGGAGTACTACGACCTAAAGGCTGAGAAAGGTGGTTATCAACCTGGAGATTTGGTATGGCTCTACAATCCACAACGCCGACGAGGAGTCTCACCCAAGCTACAGAACAAATGGGAAGGACCATATGAGGTTAAGAAACGAATCAACGATGTCATTTATCGTTTGAAGAAGGGTCAAGGAAAACCACGTATAGTCCATTTCAATCGGTTGGCCCCTTACGAAGAAAATAAAGAAACCTTCCGAGTCAAAAGGTCTAAGAAGGGGGCAGTGTAACGAATATTAACCTAGCAGTTGGCCACGTATTTTGGAACGAAACTAAGTTACCTGTGGAAGTGGAATTGAACAAATTATGTAATGTTTCTAGGACAACGAAATGTTGATTTTGTTTTTATTATCAATACAGGTTGAAATATATGGCAGTATGTGAAAGACAAGCAAACGGTGAACATTATTTAAAAATACTCTTGAAATTATAACTTTTGTAAATTATACACATAATATTTTAAATCGTCAATAAATTATTAAAGTCAAAAAGAATTTACTTCATTCAATAAACGAACCGGGGCAAACCGCTACAATATGTATGTGTTGTGTATGATTGTATATGAATATGTTAAATAATAAGAAAACAGATTTTTTGTCCTGATTATATAAGACAGTGCTGGAACTACCTTAAACGAATGTGATATTTGTTCATAGTTTTCTGTGATACACCGTTGGAATATCAGCTTTAGATAGCTCGTTTATTGTTATACGTCTGTATGAAAAAACTAAAACATTTTCAAAGAACTTTCAGATAATGATCATCGTCACCTTCTTGTGATGTTTTTCTAGTTTTATTATTTATTATTTGACTTTCGATGTTGTTCTTATTGTTTTATTTGCTTTAACAGTAATAATAATCATAATAATAATGCAAATATCTTATGTATACGTTACAAGTAAAGCCCGAATTCTGGATAATGCTAAGTTTAGCCGGATAAAGCAAGTTGTATTCAACGTTTTTGAATAAAGTTGATTTGAAACATAAAATATGATTAAGTTCGGGCTTTATCCGTCTAAACATAGCATTATTCAAATCTATCTGGATAAAGCTGGAGTTGTAGTTGTAGTAATTTTAATTTCAATAATTTTTGATACTGTATCTCAAATATATAAAACGACTTTAAGTGCGGGGTACAAAAACACACAAACTCGACCAACTCGGGGTATGACCGATGTATAATATTAACCGCTGGAAAAGTCATTGTTTATATTTTCTAATCGACAAATCTCAACTTTATCCAGCGGTGTTTGACAAATGGTAGTATTAGCTGGCTAAAGCCCGAAATTCATCATTTTTGTCAACTTTATCCATCTATTTTGGATACAACTAAGATTAGCCAGCTACACCTAGCTTTAGCCAATATTGGGCTTTTCTCATAGCATATACACACATACATCCGTACATCGTACATTTTCTTATCGTTATTACTACAAATTAGCTGTATGAAGAAATCTTTGTATAACAATAACTGATGAAACTACCCCACACACAACCCCATACAATAATAAATTGGTCTTTATGTGTTTATAATGATGTTGAAGAGTTCCTTTTTAGTATATAACTATATAGATTGGATACAGGATGTTTATTTAAGACCAGATCATAACGGCTAGCGTTTATAGTAGAAATAATAATTTAGAGCAAATAAAATTTGTTACTCAAAGAAAGTAATTATTAAATAAAACATTAAGTAAATATTTGAAATTTTCGTAAAATCACTTTATTTGTCCAGTTTTGGTAATCAACCTAAAGGTGTATGTACAACCTAAAATCAATTTAATTAATCATTTCACAATATAATTCAAACGATGTTATTTATTACCTAAAAATTAATACCGGTATATTAAAAAATCTGTATAATTTGTCAATTCAAAATTATTCTTATAGGTTAAGTTTCGTCCCATTTTTATTGCCTGTCATGCGTAAAATGTTATATTTTGTATACCTATATGTTAAATATTTTGTATAATTTGTCAATTCAAAAATAATTTTATAGTTTGTGGTTTTTCCAATATTGTTAGATCTCATTCACAAAATGTTATGTTAAGTACCAGGAAATGTTTACTTTGTTGCTATAGTATGTATTAATTGTTCATTTCATTTTTATTTTTGAAGAAGGAACTGTGTTCCGAAACTAGTCAAATAAAGTGATTTTACGAAAATTTCAAATATTTGTTTTATTTAATAATTATAATGGATTTTCGTCAAGTAACGACCCATTCAATACAAAAGTAAAAGTAATATTAACAATTGTAATAATAGTAAAAGCATAGTTAAGGAATGAATTGGCGTAAAAATGTTTTACCGACGGATTATTGTTTGTTTAAGTATCCAGTAAGTACCTGAATTTTTTCTTTCCTTAGTATTGATATTTAATGGGTTAAAAAAAAGTGTCCGAATCAAGCGGAGCCGAATCACCCGTTTTAAGCCCTATTTTCATCTCTCAATTAAAATTATAAATATAAGTGGTACAGTTCCGGGAGGTTGGACGTTTTTTAAGGAAATATTCTGCTCTCTAAGAATCTTTTTTTTCCCGATATCTGTAACAGTTTCAGAGATATTTGCAACAAACAATACATCCTCTTATTTTTTTAAATAAATTGAAATGAAATTTTACACATTATTCTAGACATTATAACTGTTTCAAAGAGCTATCACATGTATTTTAATTCGCAGTAGCAAGAATTAACGCGTTTTTTAACTTGTTAACCAGACTGCATATAAACTGTCAGTCACAAACGAAAGTCAACCTTAGAGATTGACTTTCTAAGAATGCTGCAATGCTGTTTCAGGCAGATTGCTCGGAACCCCAATTTTTTTTAAAGCGATTCATCTCAACGTCCTGAATATGACTCTAAATTTTTACGGTCCGACTCGTGATGGAACAGGGTCAAAATTGAATTTGTTTATAACAAAAAAGCGTTTTTCTTAATATCTTTTTTTTAAACTAAAAACTTTTAAAATGCCATGAATATTAATCAATTTTATTAAAAAAAAATTATTCGTCTCGGATCAAATGCACCCTTTTTATTTATAAAATTAGGTGACATGGTATTTTATTAATTGTCGAGGAACTAATTTTTTTAAGGGCTAAAATTGGGCACATAATTTGTATCATATAAAAGTTATACTTTGCCATTGTCAAAATAAAATGAAGTAATTTTTAGAATACTTTTTGCGTTTTTCGAAATTTGGGAATTTTTTCCTCGAATTCTAATAAATTTATTTTTAAATCATTTATTTTCTTTTTTTATATAGAATTGAATAAATAATATTATATGTCATTTTTAAAATTTTTAGTTTTAAAAGACAAGAACAGACACGCAAGTACAGAAACAACTTGCGTGCAGCTCTAATATTTATCAGAAATCAGAAAACAGAAATATTTACTATTTAAATCTTGTAATACCGATATATTGTTTAATTTTGACGATTTGGAAATAAGTTTACCCTGTACGTCTGTAGGAACCACCCAAAATATTTTATAACGTAGTTCTCTGTTGAACATATTTAAAATGATCATGTTTAAAAATTGTATTCATATTCCTGAAATAGAAAGATAAAACTATCTAACAGGCTATCTAAACACATGAATTGAAAGGATTTCATAACAATAATAAGATACATTTATTAAAAGTTATTTTTAAAAAAAATTTCGTACAAAAATGTTTTTAATATTGGTATCTATCTCGGTAAGTTTTTAATATTATACAATTCTGCCACTTTTTTATGTTAATGTCCTAATTCCTATTTTATAATCTCCCGTTTATTTGTGAAGTAAAATCTTACTCTTTGAGTAAACCGTAAAACTAATCGACTTTTATGAGTACCTTTTTTGTAGTAAACAACATATTTCATCTAAATTCCGTACCTAAAATTGTAGAAATGAAGGGGGGGGGGGAATTTTCAAAATTCCCACGTTCTATGATAAAACAGTATCATCTTATATATTATATAAAAATCACGCAATCCGTTCTAATTAGAAAAAAACAAACTAATTAAAAATTGCCGCTTCAAGATCGTGCAGTGCCCAAACGGCGCAACTTTTAATGTAGTAAATTTAGCGCAACCATCTTGTTTGGAGCCGTAGTATATGTGGTAAACGCTGTAAAGACCTTTTATCGAGACCCTGTATAAAATATCATTTACTTTTTTCCTTAAAAATAGCAGCTGGCTCTGACATCCTATGTCTCAGCTATCTGTCTCACGTACCCAGCGAATTAGATTAAATTTTTGTATGGCAAAAAATAAAAAACATTAAAATATTTTTAAAAAAATTCATGTTTCTAATCTGGAATCGAGATTTGACTTTTTACAGGAAAAAGTGTATCTGGGGCGATTTTAGCAACAATAAAACTGTCTGGCAACTATAAATTTATGTAGCTATAAAGACATAAATTATTATTTTAAACAAATTGTCTTTTCTTGTCATTTTAAATTCCGTAATTTTTACCTTACAAACAGGTAATCGCAACCGTTCTCAGTCACTTTTCGCGTTATCTTTGCTCTTTTTAACTTACAAGGGAGCGCTATAGAACCTAAAACAAACTCCGATACTCAACACACACAAAAAACACAAAATATTCGTAAAAGTTTACTAAATTTATTTCAATTAAAACTACACGCACTTGATTTAAGAAAGAAACAAAATGAAATAAATACAAAAACTTTAGGGTTCTACTCAAACCAGATTTTATTTTATTTTATTTTTTTAATTTAATTTAATTCCACAATTATCTGAGTCTATTTCTCTTTACCAATTAGTAACTCTGATTTTAATTGATCGAATACCAATCTTCAACGGTTTTAGAATTGGTGAATTCCGCTGCTTTTATAGGGCCGTGAACTGTTCTAGAAGAATACTTGTATAAACTTATCGAGAATATTGTTTTTAAAAACATATTTTGTTATACAAACCTTTAGAACAAACAATTAGTCCCTCGTCAGCGACGGTCGCATTCAGAGGGGTCGGTAAGGGATAAAATTATATTAAAAATTATTTTGGTTCGACTGATATTTGATCCATCGATTGTATTATGATACCCCTCTATAGCAGGACCATTTAGCACGTTCGGTTATCTGAATTCCAGTTCACCATTTCCAAATTTACAATATATACAAAATATACTACTTGTGGGTTAGTAGACCTACTTTAACTTTTATTCTTTGTTTTTAGTAACATAAATTATGATTGATTTTAATTAAAAAAAAAAAAACTTTATTTTTTTAAAGAAAAAAAAATTCATAATCAATATGTAACTTTTTTCCAATTGGATTTAAAAAAAAAAATTCAACAACTTCTCTTTTACTTTTCTTTGCAATTAGAATTAAATGTTGAGGTCCCAAAAATTATTTCAATAATTTGCAACACAATACGCAGTACCACATCTCTACCTTCAATAAGGAAAGACATATTAGAAAACTAGCCAAACTAAAATCAATGTTTTTCGACGTTGATAGCTCATATACTATACCACCAGACACCGCTAGAATTGCTTTCCATGGCGATTTTCATCCTCTAAAACACGTTGTATGTTATATCTTTCACTTCCTGTATGGTATTGAAATAATTGATTTTTTCTTTAATAAATTTGATTAAAAACTGTTGACAAAAGACATATTGCTTTTTATATGTAGAACCATTTATGATCGATATAACTGTCGACGTTCACTGTAAGAAAAACTTATCTGGTTACAAATATATGGGGAACTGTTATTCTTTCTATTGAATATCATATGATCATCTGTTTTTTATAAAGCAAAATTTATTATTATTAATTTTTTTTATTATCTTTATAAGTTTTTGCATGAATGTGTTGATACGTTCTCCGAATAACGTCTAAACAATCGATATTAGTGCTTGTTAGTGTTAGTTTTTTTTGACAATAATATAATTTTTGGAATGTTTATTAAAATTTTAATATTATTTTATTTCAGATATTTTGATGTCGATTATTTTTATGTGACAAAAACAACTATTTTCGTCACTAGAATAATACTTATAAAATCATTCGTGATCGTCATACTGACAGATCGAAGATAATTAATTAAATACAAAATAGAGAAAATGCTCTTTTCTCTCATAACGAGCGGAAGTTTTTTGCCCAACCTATTGAACGCTGCTCCCTTTCAAATAAATATTCGAACACAATTATTATTGTATAAATATTTTCTTGTGTATTCTAAATGTATATTTATTGTAATTTGTGCAACAAAACAAAACTGATAATCTTAATTAATTAGACCTTTTAGTCATCCAAGGATAAGTATATTTTTAGGGACTGTTTCATAGTATACCTAAACCTGGTCCTTTTATTCAACCCTACCTGCGTATTTATTATTTCTACAATTTATCAATTGTGTTATCTTTTACGTAACAGGCATTTATTTATGTTTTAAATCCATTCACTGTTTAAAAGTTTTTTTTTTTTATATGTATGTATTTATATTTTATCAAAAAGCTTATCATTATTCTTTATTTAATTTTATTGTATTTGTTAATTATGCGAGAAAATATATCGAATTTTAATTTAAATAAGCGATTATTATAAACAATAATAATCATATATTTTATTTTGAATATTCAATACATGAAATAAAAATAAATTCATTGAAGGAGTTTAAATAAACAGCTCATACAACAATTATATAATTTAATAAAAATTAAAAGTATATAACATATGACAGTAAAAAGTATAGATAGCGAGGACTTACAATTTGGGCAGAAACTATGGACAAAACTCAGTGCAGCCTTTCGCTCCTTTTTATCAAGGTTTTGTTAAAATACTCTCGTACCAGAGACAACTCATCTTCCTTATCGGATTTAAGCATATCCAGTATACTTGTAGCCTTTCCTCAAACTTTTTACCTTGAAAATCTCCAACAAGATGTTCAATAGTCTCAATCCCGTCACATAAAACACACATTCGTTCACCGTTTATTGTTTTGTTCCCCAAAGGTAGGTATACATTCTAAACTTTGCCAATATTCGCCTTATATCCTTACACATGTGCAAGTATCTGGTTCCATTCTCATAATGGTACAATCTTTGGAAGAAAGTTAAACTAGTCTTTTGCCCTATTCCAGTTAGAGCTTGTGAAAGAAAATGTTCCTGTAGAATTTTCTTTATAGCAGTTGAGCTAATCGAAAATTCGTTTTCGATTAATATATCCTTGATCTCATATTGGGAAATCCATTTTTCATACATGCTTCGTATAGAGCTTTATCAGAAGCGGATGTTCTTTTGTAATAATTAAGTGATGTTTTGAGGATTTGATAATACAACGGTCCAATGCCGAGTTCAACAGTAATTGCAAAATTAGGAGTATATCTGGATACACCAAGTATTTCCTTAAAAAAATTAAATGCCAATACATTTAAAGTTTTCAGGGGTCCACTCGAACAGCAGCTTCCCCAGATCTCACTCCCATATGTCATCACTGGTACTACTAGAGACTGAAACATTTTCAGAATCATCTTTATGGGTTCTTGAATCCGTATACATATTTTCTAATATACATTAACAAACGGATCGCCTTTCCTTTTTAACTCTGCACATGGTCACTCCATTTACCATTATAGCTAATATATACCCCCAGATATTGGAAACTTCTAACATTTTCAAGTATAGTACCGTTCAGTCTCCGAAATTCGTTTGCACACACTTTGCATCCATTGCTTACAGTTAACATTTTTGTTTTATTCACGCTAATATTCAGTTTATTCGTCGTGCAATATCCTTCCATTCCATTTAAAGCTATACTCATAACTGCAATTGTTTTAAATATAATAACAATATCGTCAGCATTTAGTAGAATATTAACTTCTCGGCCTTCTACGCCTGGAGAAATACGCATGGAATATCCACATCATTTATTACTTCCTCTAGATCAGGGGTGGCCAATCCGCGGCCCACCTTGAACAGTTTTCCGGCCCGTGAGATTTTTCACACTTTTACAAAATATATTTAATAACTCATTATGTTTCAATTTTTCACTCCAAAAAAATGTCTACTCCTGCTCTGGGTTGGCCACCCCTGCTCTGCATCTTTGATATATGGGAGAAAAAGAACAGTAGATAGCATTATAATAGCGATAGCATTATTACTGCAGACAAAAAATTAAAAAGAATAGAATGAAAAATTCGATTGAGATTGAGATTGAGAGATTATTTATGCCTATTTTGATTAATATATTCAGCCTACAAAGATAAATAGAAGGATTCACTATTTACTGAAAAATGTTAAGAAAGTCAGATTTGCATTCACATCCCTCCATCATGAATTATAATTACTATAACAAAAACACATTATCTATCAAGCATAAATAGACTGCGTAATCATTTTAAGAATCGATAAAATTTTTGTCGAGTAACTACCTAATTTAAGAAAAATACTGAACTTGATCAGAGGTTCGGTTTTAAAACGGCGGATGTTTGTTAACCTTTCATAAAAATATGTTTCTTTTTTTGCTTGGAAATCAACAATCCGAAATTTAATCTTTTAAACTTTCCATAACGTGAAAAGCAAAAAAGTAATAAAACTTTAGACGGGCACTTGCTCCTTAGTTTAAAACTTATTTTTGAACTTTTATGATAAAAGTTACAATAAAAAGTTTTTAATAAAAATCTTACATAGGTACTATTTTCAGATATAAAAATCTCTTCGTTAAATTTTATGGTACCAATTTTTTTCAAAATAAAATAAAACATTTAAGAAATGTCAGTTTCATTAAATGTTAATTATTTCACATTTTTAAGATACTCTACGCAGAAAACTTCTTTTTCCATACTATTCAAAAATTACGTCGATACCTAATTCGGGTCAATATGAAGTAGATCTAGCAATCATATATTGGCATTTTAGAGAATAATAAATAGCCCTGCAGAATAGCCTCTTTAATCTGTAGTGGACTCGCTTCTAAATCTCAATATACTTTCATATTTAGATACCTTTACGAACACACTACACATGCCCTTTTCTTTCGGGAACATACATGTTACTTCAGCCACTATCAACAAACTGTTTTGAGATTATTTATTAAGCAAATAAAGTCGAGGCGATCCCAATCAAAACGATCACGTCAGAGAAAATTATTAAAACTTTCATCGCTTCCTGGTTCGCACGATTTGGTTTACCTACCAGGATCACTACTAATCAAGGTAAACAATTTCAATCACATATGTGGACAAATTTTTTGGTTTCGCTGGGAATTAAGCATATTTCTGCTTATCCCTATACGCAACGGTAACCGTTTTGCAACGGTATTATCAAGCGGTTTAACCGGTCTCTCGAAATTTCCTTAACTTGCAGTCAAAAGTAATAATAACTGGTACAAAATTTTACTTTGGGTACTTCTAAATTTGCGCTCCTCGGTTAAGGAACATATTCATTATTCTTCTGTAGAGATATTAAGAATGATATACATCATTCTGTTCAACAATCTACTTAAGAGTCAAAGGACAGAATGGTCAACGCTAAATTTTGTTTACTAGACGGTTCGCGAAGAAAAATGTGTTTTTACCAAAAGATTTGGATTATTCAAAAAAGGTCTTTATACGGGAGGATCATGTCAAATCTTTACTATCTTGTAATTATAGAGGTCCTTACTTTGTAATACAGAAGATTTCAAAATTTTTTGTTGTTGTCGTCGACAACAAGCTCTGTATGGGCTAAATTTCTTTTTTATGTTCATTTTTGTAAAAAATTAAAATTAATTATCTTTTAATTTCATAGGTACCTTATAATTAGATATAAGGGGTTGGTCACCAATTAAAAATGTTTTTTTCCTTTGAACAAGGGTGTTTTGTGATCAACCTTTTTCTTAAGTTTTTCTTTGTTAAATTGTGGAGGTATGTAGTGGACTCGCTACTAAATATCAATATACTTTCATATTTAGACACCTTTGCGGAATCACTACGTATGCCCCGTGTTATTTCGGTAGCTACATGTTATTACTTCAGTAATTATCAACAAACTATTTTGACATTATTTAATTAATTGTAGAATAGAATTCAGGTAATTGGAACCATCTTTATTCTACTCCAACAAATGCATTCGATCAGTATCAATCATCGGGAAAAACATTTCCTTTCCCGACTTTCAAAAGATCTGTGCAAAGGAAGAGTTTGGGGCTGTACACATATAACGCAGCACCTTTTTTACAATATTTGACTCCTCCTTGTGAAACTTTATCAGTCATATATTAGCCCCCAGCAAATATTATGTCATAGTGAAGATTACCTCCCCCTTTTTGGTATTTTTTCTCAGATTTATATTGGAGGTAAGTTAAAACCTTCAACATTAAATTTTCGTAGCCATTAGATTATATTGTAGCTAAATATTTTAATTATTTTACACACTCATTTTCATTAGTAATATTTATTTTTACATTACTTAACTTGTAAAAAATGTATTTTGAAAAATTCAATTGAGATGTCACTATTCAAGAAACTACCCCACCTCCCGTCACACGTCCCCTTAACATATCAAGGTTATAAAGGCGATTACATGGGTTTGAAAATTTCAAAACTGCTTAAATAGTAGTTTTTATTGTCTTAATAAATAATAGTACCATATGTCTAGAATATTCTCCCAAAGTTTTTAGTCAATTAGAGTAAAACTTTAGGAGATATGGCCTTAGGAAGAGTATTGAGGCAGCTCCTTAGCTATTGTTTGTTTGTCTTTAATCGAGTTTTTCTCAAAACTCTATTTAAGAAGTCGGTTGACATGATTTCTCAAAAAATAATCATCCGATCTTGTTCAAATCTTGTACACTTCTTCATGATAAGATTGATTAGTGCTTGGACAAAGGAGTTTTTTTTTATCGCAACTAATTTTACAAGGCAATACATGATGCAAACTACACCAATAATAAATCCTTTTTGTACAAAACTCTAATTATTCTTCATCCAAGCACGAGATATATATATCTACTAACAGAAATAATTAGGTTTTAGCGAATTTTCTGAAAGGAAATAGAGCTCTTGGTTTCGTACCGACTTCAAAATTTTTTAAAAATTTCTTCAAATATCCATCGATTCTATTAGTGTAACCTAGTAGATGTCGAAAATCGCTATCTGTAAATATTATATATATGTATATATATATATATATATATATATATATATATATATATATATGTGTGTGTCTGTAATCGCTCTAGCGGTTACAATTTTAATCGGTATTTGGTATTTGAAGATGAAATTTGTTATTTGAAGCATTTTTGGTATTCAAAAGGTCAAGTTCATTATTGGGTAAATCGGGCAAGGGGTAAGGGGGTGTTTAAAGGGAGGGAAAATCACAAAATTTTACATATCTCTCTTACAATTTGAAAAATCGAAAAATTTATAAGAAGTAAAGTAGGTATTAAGTTTTACTGTAATTTTGTTTCTTATCATTTTTCAGTTACACTAATATTTACAGAAATATTGACGGTTTAAGATTGAAAATTAAATTCGTTAATTTTATTCCTTAACTCCTTAACTTTATTCCTTACGTATATTTCGATTGTTCTAATATTAAGAGAGATATTTTATATTTTGTGTTTTCTTTTTTCTTTATGCCCCCCTTTCCCTTTGACGTATGTCATTTATCAATAAAATTGGCCATGCAAATACTAAAATCATATACGACATTTCATTTTGATCAGACTAAAATTGTGACCGCTAGAAAGTGATTTATGTATTCAAAAGAAATTCGCTAAGTTGAAGCAGCTCCTGCGTAACGAATTTTTTTAATTTCGGATGAATCTATCATAAGATATTCTGACTACGCCAAGGGAACTTTTTTCTGAGAGGTCACAGAAAATGAATCCCCAATGGCTGAATTTTCAAAATTTTGGCGTGAAAATTTCACAATATACTTTCCAAATGTTTATTTTTGTATGTTTAAAAGTTGAGTCAAATATTTCATTTATTATATTAGAAAAAAATTAGACAAAATATGCTGTTTCTATTTAGCATTCGAAAGCCATGTAACCCCTTAAATGAACGTAGGTATCGCGTTCAAAACGTTAATGTATTAGAAAAATTTCCCCATTTTAGAGGATAAGATTCATTTTTTCCCAAATGACTCGTTTTGAATACATTATAGAGAAGAATATGAAGAGTTACAAATTTGTGTACTCTTTACCTTGATATCGTATACATAAATCTTATATTACATACCATGTTCCAGGAGCTGTATATAGTGGTAAAAAAACGATAGGTTTATATTATTTTGTAAATTCCTAAAGATAATGGCAGGCCTTTTATACCACCTCACCGTATCCTCGTTATATGAGAAACTTTCATATTGAAAGGTTTTTAACAATTTTAAAGAAGCTCTATCATAAAATCCACAACACTTTATATGGACAACGTATATGCATGATTCTGTTTTAACTGTTACTTTTTTTACTAAAAATTTTTTCATTCTGTAAGCGAAATGTTTTCGTTTTTTCATGCATATTTTCATTCTATTTTACAGTAAAAATGAAGGTACAAAAGTATTTTCCTATAACTATAAAATAAAATAACATGTATTTTATATACGTACTTTGCTATAACTGAATATACTTAAATTATTTTTTTAACATGGTACTGACAGCCACGGTACTGACATTTTATATTTTAATAGTTATTATAATTTTTTGGTCATGAATTTGATAATATACAATTAAAGTATAATTTAGGTTAGAATTAAGTACAAAAATTTATCATTTATGACCAAAAAATGCAATAGTTAATATAGTTTAATAATATCACGGTGCTGACTAGTAAATTTATGACATACCTTTTTGAAAAGTGAGTTTTAAGTTGAAACAAGATCGTTGCACTTTTTCATCCGTGTGATATTTGTAAACATTACAAAGTTTACTCTAGGGACAAAAGTTTTAATGCTAAACTGATATCAGTAATTGAATGTTAAACTGATATATTAAAACAAAATATGTTAATTTCATTTAAGTTGAACTGTATAAATTAAGATTTTGTTGGTAATTCATTTAAATTATTCATTGCAAAAAAATAATAATTTAAAGGCAAATCCTAGAAAAGGACACGACACGGTACTGACATTTGTGTAACATATTGCAGTTTTCTTTCGACTGCAACTTATATTATACAAAAACAGTGAAGACATATGTAACTGAGTATTGTATTGATATTAAATATAATTAATAGATTGATTATGTATGACCAGGGAAAGTAAACAGTACAGGGCATAAAAAATAACAGTTAGGATGGAATCGCACATATACTTGTTGTTTATATTTTCCTATTTTATGAAATTTTTTCGTACTTGTATCATTGAACTCCTTTAAAATCACATATAATTTTGAGTGGTTCAATTTTTAAATGAGAAAGACTTAAATTATACCTCTCTTCAAAACATTTTCAACTGTTTCAGGGGTTCTATCTATGTAATTCGGGAAAAAACTTATAGTATGCAGAAAAGCATCCTACCATTAACTTTATTTCATGAAGATTTCAAAGATTTCTGCGGTCGAAGAAATGGAATTTTCTTACGTTCGGCGAAATGATATCAAAACTTTTTTATCTGCTTCTATTCAGCTTCTTTATCTTTACGAATCAAAATATTGGGTCTGGCCGAATCAATATTTTTAGGACTTAAAGTGGTTTAAAATAATTAAAGA
The DNA here is from genome assembly GCA_963920215.1 of Nineta flava. Taxonomy (NCBI): domain Eukaryota; kingdom Metazoa; phylum Arthropoda; class Insecta; order Neuroptera; family Chrysopidae; genus Nineta; species Nineta flava. The sequence goes on along the minus strand of OY986044.1, from coordinate 26,043,267 downwards.
AGCCAATTCAACTTTATTTTAGAAAAAAATATAGGTATAAAGATTTTCGAACGTCTTTAAATAAACTTCAAACTTTAATAATGTTTTTTAAATAAACTTCAAGAACAACCCTTTCAGTGAGGTTTTTTAATAAAAATGCAGAAAAAAACATTTTTGAATAAAAATTTCCACAATCAGCAGTGTAAATTTTGTCTGTAGGTTTATATTTAGTTTAGAATTAAACAAAATAAACTTTGTTTTTTATTTGATAATTGTAAGTCATCGAATTCTGTTACTGAACTGTGTATTTCAAATAACTTTTTAATTAATTATTTGACAATACCCCTGCATGGATACATACTTCAATGAATAAAATATACGATAGAAAATCGATTAACAATTTATCATGCTTATAATCTTAAACAGTTTTCCAGAGCTCATTTATAAAATCAGTTCATGAATTTTCCCAAAAAATAAATAAGTTAATATATTTGTTTAATTGCTGTTGAATATATAAATATAAAAATGGTTAGATGAGTGTAAATACGATTAAAGGTGTACCGATATGAAACCAAATATAATTGCAAGGCTCTGGCAGATAGTTTTTCGGCAAGACCAATCAAGGAGTTAAATGGGTTTCGAAGGCTAAAAAAAGTATATTTTCTCTAATTTTTATCTAATATAATAAATGGAATATTTTATTCAACCTTTAAACAAACACATAAATTAACAATTGTCAAATATTTTGTGAAATTTTCATTTTAAAATTTTTAAAATTCAGTCATTGGGAAGTTTCTGTGACTCCTCAGAATAAAGTTCCCTTGACGTAGTCAGAATAACTCAAGCTAGATTTATCCGAAATTAAAAAACCAAATTATTTCTGTTATTAGATATATATAGCTTGAGCTTGGATGAAGAAAAAAACTGAAAATTTGAATTTTTCGCAGACTTTTGTTCAAAAAGGTACTATTTTTGGTATAATTTGCACCACGTATTGCCTTGTGAAATTAGTTGCGATATAAAAAAAAATCCCACATTCAAGCACTAGTCTATCGTATTTTGAAGAAGAGTGCAAAAGTTTGAACAAGATCGGTTCATTATTTTTGAAGAAATCATGTCAACCGACTTCAAAAATTAAATTTTGAGAAAAACGCGATTAAAGACAAAGAAACAAAAGCTAAGCAGCTGCCTCAATATACTTCCCAAGGCTTTTTCTCCTAGAGATTTACTTTAATAGACTTAAAACTTTGGGAGAATATTCTAGACATATTGTACTATTTAATAACCATTTTAATACTTAATATCCTCTTTTATCTTTAAAAGGCCCAATTACACCCACCGAGTACTCGGCCGAGTAAGCCGCAATGTAATCAGCCGAGTGAATAGTACCATGTTCTATTTTCTCGGCCGAGTAGGGCCCCCCACCACTCATCCACTCGGTCATTCGCAACTCACCCTCCCACTTGGCCAGTGTAATAACGTTTGCGGCTGGCGAATGCCCGTATTATATTGCAATTTTTTAATCATTATCTATTATCATTCAATTATTGTCCCTCTTTCTTTCAATTTGTTTCGTTTTTTTGTTTTGAAAATGTCCACACTTGACAACTATCTCGCCCTGACCAGCTGGATTGTAATCACCTACTCGCCGCATCGAAGTAGCTCGGCAAAGTACTGGGCCGAGTACTCAGCCGAGCTACTCGGTAGGTGTAATTGGGCCTTTAGTATGATATACGAAGTGTGATTTAGGCTAGAATAATAATGGAATGCATATCGAAAATTCACCCAGCTGCAAAGTGAAAACTTGCATCAGTGCCATTAAAGTAGCGACCCAGTAGGTTATTATGGAGTTGTTCGGTTTAATTATGCAAATTGGTTCTATTATATCATCAACTGTATGCAGACTTTTGGTAAAAATCAATTATTTGCAACTTTCAAATTTAGAATTTTGCTTTTTCATATCTCTTTCTATTAACAAATTAACAACGAAGAACCATTTAAATGTCCTTGTTAGGTGATGTGTTTTTTAAATGTAGTCAAAAATAATGTATACTTCCAAATTAACTGGTTTCACTAGTAGCATTTTCTTTTGACTGCCCTCGTGCGCACTGTGAGCACTCTATATAAAATGTATGCTCGATTAACTATTGTAGATCGCTCGCACGGAGTTTTTCGTTTTCGAATGACGATAGAGAGCACTCCTAGTGCGCTCCATCTTGCATTGACTAGTAAGGTCAGAGCAATAGTGCAGTGCAACATGGCGTCAAAAAACCTACGAATCAGAGTCAATTTTATTTCCATTTGTATTTAATAATATTTTATTTACGCATACGGGCATATTTAGAAATCAAAGAATCTATTACATGTACAGTGCTAAATCTACAGTCTGATAAGTAATCCAAAACAACAACTAAGATGTACTTTAAGTATTTCACACTGACAGTCAACCTAATATTAGATGATCATAAACACGTTCAATTAAAAAAATGGCCGCACAATTCTCGAGCAAGAACTGAGGTCTAGCATGACGTCATCACATATTAGCAAGCATGCTCTCTCGTGCTTCAAAAGAAAACGCTATAAGATTAATATTTCAAAATGCCCAAGTTAAATAGACAACTGGATTCCAATAGTGGATTGTTTTATACATCTTTAAGATTCCAATCTACTGAACCCCAAATAAAAGCGCATACATAAACGAAAAATGTGACACAACAAAAAAAGTATATCTATATTGGATAAATAACATATAAATTTATTGAAGCTGAAAGCCAAATGAAATAAATTTTCAAGAAAGTGAATACCAAAAATATATATCGTTTGTTACAACACCTTCTAATAACATAAGGTATATAAAATATAATACCTACCTTCTACTTCGATTTTTATCTTGATGTTTTCAATATACATTTACCTAAGTATACGGAGTGCTCCAAAAAGATATGACAAATATTTTAAGTGTAAAACTGTAAATGTCATTAGCCTTATCAAATTTTATATTCTATGAATGTTGGCATATTTTATATTGACGAAAACTTGACGTAAATCCATTATAATTATTTTAAAAAACAAATAATTGAAATTTTCGTAAAATCACTTAATTATTTGACTAGTTTCGGAACACAGTTCCTTCTTCAGAAATAAAAATGAAATTAACAATTTTTACATAGTTTGGCAATAAACGTGACTACATTTCTATCAAGTTTTTTTAGATTTTAAGAGAAAAGTACATTATTTTGAACGATGCATCACCATAATCGGAGTGTATTGGCCAGCACATGTGTTAAAAACCAAAACAGGAAACGAATTGAAAGGTTCCTCTTTTGAACATGCTTTTATTAGTTGACCTGTATGTATTATTAAGAACCGGCGATAATACAATAATATACAAAAAAACAAGTAATGTAACAACTAACTGAGTTAATTGTTTTAATACTCAGTGTATACTGAGTTTATGGAAAAATTTTTCAAACAATGGTTGCTTATTTTAAAGTGAAGAAGATTTTTTGTTTTTAAACTTTTGTTATATCTCTTACGGTTTCAAAGATAGAAAGTTTTGCCCATTTTGCCCAAATATGGTCTGATTTTGTCCATTAACAAACTTTTTCAGCTCGAAAAAATTCCAGCTCGTTATTTCTTTTCGTTCCTGATTTATAGTGTTCACAAACAGACAGACGGACATGCGCAAATGAACTAATTAGGTAATTTTATGAACACCTGTAACAAAATTTTTTTCTGCGATCAATATTTTCAAGGGTTACGAATTCGGAACTACACTTCCACCGTAAGGTCCATTGTGATATCTAAGGATGTGAGGATGTAAGTGGAGTGGAAGGAATTTTTGTGTATAGACTAGGAATTGGTAGGATATGCGGCTGCAGCCGACTATGAGAGGAACTATGCCAATAGTCATCTGGAGTTCACAGTGAAGGAAACTGCAAAAAACGTTTTCAAGCATAGCCGGTTACTTCGTTCCTATCCAAACACCGACAGTTTACTCAATTAACGGCTTTTTTTTTTCTCTTAATAATTGACAAACTGCCGATGTCGGGAATTGAACCCATAACCTCAAAAAAAAAAAAAATTTAAATTTATTAATGCCAGATTACAAATTTACTTATTTCTAACTTCTATAACGATTATGGGTCTTATTCGTTTTAACCCCCCCTCACAGTATAAATGGTTGAAAATTGTTGGAAATGTTTGGAAAAGACCACAGGAAGTGATTCCAACGAGGAAAAAGATCTTTTCGTCCTTGAAATCCTTAACCGAACCCAACCCCCCGACAATTTAATATTGTAACACTTTTTCCCGTTAAAACCCTTAATAATAAAAATAAAAATTTTTCTATTTCAAGGATTTCAAGTACGAAAAGGACTTTTTCCTCCTTGGAATCACTGAGTATGGTCCTAACAAACCATTTCCCCCATTTTCAACCATTTTCCCTGGGGAGGGGGGTTAAACGAATAAGATCCACGATTTACAATGTGATGGTATAGTTTATAGTTTCCATAGAAATCAATCAACAAAATTAAATCAATTTACTATGCTATATTCGATATAAACATTCTTTGGAAAGAATTGAATTCATTCCATTACTCGCGGGAATAATAATGAAGAATGAATCTACAACACACAAATTAATTTAGTTTTAAAGCTAAAAAACAAAAAATAAAATTTATAGTTTAAAGAACTAAAAAAACATGCTTTTATTAGAATATGAACTAAAAAATGCAAAATAATTTAAAATAGAATAAAGAGATTGACAACAAAATTAACTTTAATGTAAACAAAAGCATGGTTTGTTCTTTACTTACTCTTGTAAAAGTAGAGCCATTATGAAGACATAAGTAGAGCGCACCCCGTACTATTGTTTACATTAAACTTAATTTTCTTGTCAATCTCTTTATTCTATTATCTATTTTAAATTATTTTGCATTTTTTAGTTTATAATCCAATAAAAGCATGTTTTTAGTTTGTTTAGACTCTAAATTTTATTTAAATTGAAGTCATTTCGTACTCTCCATTAGTGCCAGCCTCAAAGTATGCGACACCTTTTCGATACACGATGTAGACAGACGCATACAATACAAAACGAATTTTGTCGTTGTTGTTGTTATAACATATATCACTCGATCACGATAGGTGGTGTACCTCTTAGAATACTTCTTCGAGTTGAACTATATGTAAGAAATCACGTTGAATATATTTAATATATATTATTAACGCGAAGAAAAAGATAACTGTTGGTTACAAAAAATGTCTGGTTTCTATGGTCGTCAGAATTTATTTTAAAAGTTTGTTAGTTCTTCGAATTGAAACAAAAAAACTATTTTGAATGTATATGAATAAAAATTAAATGCTGTCCGTTGGTAAGCGCATCCTTTGAGAACGGCTGGACCGATTTGGCCATTTTTTTTTAAATATTCGTTATAGTCCGAATATGGTTGTAAGGGAAAGACAAATTGGAAAAGTTGCCCGGAATATTGGAAAATTCGAAAAAAATGAAAGTGCTTCTATAGAAGTGAAAATGAAAGTGCTTCTATGGGACTTTTGTATTATTTTTTATGTTTATTTCTTCAAAATAAACAACTTGCAAAGTCCGTTATTGTCCCCTATAATCTCACTCCCACCAGGGGGTGTGAAAATATCTAATTTTAAAACCATAATGTGTAAAAAAATTCAAGACAAAAAATGTTCCTTCTTTAAAAATAAACAACTTGCAAAATAGATCATTTGCACTTACATACCCATACCTACCTGGGGGTGCAAATATATCTAACTTTAAAACCGTAAGAGATAGAAAAAAATTCAAAAGCGAAGAATCTTTTTTTTTTATAAACAACTTGCAAAATTACTTATTGTACTAACCAGTCCGCACCCCCAAGAAAGAAATATCTTTCAAACCGTGAGAGATATAAAAAAAATTCCAAGATAATGATGTTCCTTTTTGAAAAATAAACAAGGCCCACACCAGGAGGTGCGGGTGGTTAAGGTAAATTTTTGAAATATCTCTCCTTTTACCTGAATTTATCCGAAATATCTTTGCTCTTACGCGCCGAAGCCGCACAGATAGTGTTTCACCGAGGCCGTGATGTATCCCCGTCTCGCCTTGGTCCTCGGTTTCGAGGCACGAGGCGAGGTTCAAAATTTTGATCCTCGTTACTAACCGAGGCGAGGCGAGGTATATTGTCCCAAAAATCTCGCCTCGCAAATTTACAAATAGTAAATTTTTTTTAATAAAATAATATAGTAACATGTATTTTACAAAAAACATGAAGCAATAGATGCATTTTAAAGGAAATAGAAATTTTATGCCATGATTACTTTCTATAATAATAATCATAAATTTGTTCATTGCCGGTTTGCAAATTTTATAGAGAAAAGTAAATGTATTATTTTTATTTTGTTGATCGACTGCATATTCTTATTTTAGAGGAAAAAATGATTGTCCGCCCGGGGGACCCCGTCACGAGCGAAATTCTTTACGTTATTTTTTCAACTCTAAACGTGATTTAATATGTAGATTTCTATTGATTATGTTAGTCTATTTTTGTCACGCGAAAAAGCGCAGCGCTCTTTTATTCAACTTTATCTCTCTCTCTAATTGTATATGTTATTTTATTTTAGCGAATTTACGGAAAAGAAATAGAGCTATTGGTCTCGTACCGAAGTCAAAATTTTGCAAACATTATTTCAAACGTCTATCCATCCTACATCGTAGATGTCGAAAATCATCGTCTCTATAACTTATATATATATATATATATATATATATATATATATATATATATATATATATATATGTCAGTAATCGCTCTAAATGTCACAAAAAGACATTTATTTTCTAACAAGTTTTTTTTACCATATTATGTACATTCATGGAAAATAAGTCAAGTTAGTAAAATTAAGGCGAGGTGATACCAAAACCTCGCTTCGCCTCGTGCTTCGTGAAACACTACGCACAGGTCAGCTAGTATATCAATGAAATATAAGTAGCGCTAAAATATCATTATTTTATTAAGTGACGATCTCGTTTAATAACTACAAATATTGTTTTTTTGGTGTTCATTTCAAGGTTCGAACCTCGATGATAAAAATTAGTCACCTGAAACTTTCCAATTGCTTATAACGATGAGCATCAGCTGGACAAACAAAAAGTTTCAATGGTTTGAATGTTTATGCGTCAAGCTTGGGAGTTATATCCGATAATGCACGGTTATTATACCCGATACATAATACATACGAGGGAATATTAAGTTTAGTTCCGACTTTGTAATGGCTGTCCGTCTGTGAACACGATAACTAAAAAACGAAAAGAGATAGCGAGCTTAAATTTTGTATGTGTGTTTTAGAGCTAAAAAGTACGGTCCAGTTTGTGAATGGCAAAAATTGGACCATGCTTGGACAAAATGGACAAAACTGCCGATTTTTAAAACCGTAAGAGATAGAACAAAAATTTTAAAGATAAAAAATGTCCCTTTTTTTTAAAACAAACAACTTTTATTTGAAACTTTTTTAGGAAATTCACTACATACTGGGTATTTAAGCAATTAACTTAGTTGTTATTTACACTTGTTTTCATTCATTTACTCGTTCACTTTTCATTCTTATTTTGAACAGTTTAGTTACCAACAGACACAACCATTCGAAATGTGTTTTTTACACCGCAGTTTAATCCCCAAGTTTACAGATTGGTCTAACGATAAAAACGGTTAAGACGACCTCTAGAAACAAAAGTCACGCAGGAGCTGCGTAGACTAAGCGAATTTCCTCATAATTTTCGAATAATAACATCATTAATAGCATTTCTCTGAACAAAAATTATCTATTTATGAAAAATATCCAGATACTCTCCAGTTCCCGGAGCTCCCTAGCAACAATGGTGATTCTATATATTTTTATTTCTTAATAATAATAATAATAATAATAATAATAATAATAATAATAATAATAATAATAATAATAATAATAATAATAATAATAATAATAATAATAATAATAAATTTATTCATCCTTTTCGACAGTACAGAGATCGTACAGTATAAGTCAAATTAAAAGGAAATGGGCGTTGAGATGAACAGAAAGATAGTGCCGTTATGGCCGACATTGATTGGTACCATCCCGATATATATATATATATATATATATATATATATATATATATATATATATATATATATATATCTTAGTAATCTATGGGAAACCATAAAAACCACAGATAGGATGGCTGAGGATAGACTATTACAATAAATAAATAAATTAAATTAAATAAAAATGCATCCTTACAAATTTAGGATTTGTTTAGGACTTGTCAATTGTTAAAATAATTTAGTTAAAATCTGTAACCCGGCTACTAAGCGTAGGTTGTCAATTTAATAAAATTCAAAATAAGATTTTATTTTTCTAAAGATTTGTCAAAACAATTTTAAAACAATTCAAAACCACACTCATTGTAAAACCTCCTCCAATCAATATGGAGCCCTCTCCAAAATGAGAGCTTTATAAGCGGTCAAAAATGCGCAGTTTTTTGTCATATAGCCCAGTATAGTTCTATCATAACAAAATTTATTAAAAAGTACAATAGCCATATTCCTTGTACCTTTTTCCACACATTTATAGTTGTTCAGATAAGGTTTGTACAACAATAAATAATACTTTTCAGATTTATGCAATTTTGTTAGTATTTCAAAATCTTGAAACGGATTTACGTCATTCTTTCCAGGAAAGTCATTTACATACATTTAAAAAAAGCAAGTAACCGTGGCGATTCATTAGTAATATTCATGATTATAAGTATTGTATTTAAATTGCAAATTTTTCAGTAAATATGATAGTTACAGAAAATAAGTACGGGTAGTGAATTGTAGTAAAATTTATTTAATACAACTTTACTCAAGACATATTTTTTCCCTTTGCACATATTGAGAGAGAAATTCATAATTTTATGGTTACCCTCCTTCTAGACCCCCTTTACCTTGCCCGATTTTTCCTATTAACATACTTGACCTTGCAAATACAAAAAGCACGTCGAATACTAAATTTCATTCTGATTAACTTTAAATTACGGCCTCTAGAACACGTAGGCACACACACATATGAATATAAATACCACCACTAAAATTTATATATATATATATATATATATATATATATATATATATATATATATATATATATATATATATATATATATATATATATATATATATAGCTCTTTCCTTCTATATAAAGGAGACAGTAGATGAATCGTACCAAAAGTTAAATTAACGTGCAACGTTTACAATAATAATTCCTAGGTACTTTTAATATTCTGTACATTTTTAAAGAATGAAATCCACTAAAAGACATCTTTTTGTAGGAAGTATAATTAAAAACTTGCTTATAAATTGGTTATATCCCACACAAAAAACGTGTTCGGCATCGGTTAGGTTCAAATGTCGACGGCACAATTTGAAACCGTAGATGATATTGCGCCACCAACAGTATAGATCAATTTTTCACTATAAACTGGGTTTAAAGTAATATTAAAGCATTTGTAATTTTTTTCATAATAAAAATTACAAAAGTGAAAAATAGGTACAAACAGAAAATAATCTTATCAAGTGTAGTAATTAAAACATATATACAATGAAAACAGGTTAAAAAAAATTAAAAGCAAATATATATAATAAATAATAGTTTAAAAAAACTAAAAAAACACGCTTTTATAGAAAATCCAACTAAAAAATAGAAAAAAAAATTTAATAAATTTGGATTAAGAAAAGTGTAAATAATAAACAAATGTATATTCATGGAAAAAAGCGTGGGGTGCATAATGTCAATAGTTATTCCATTAATATACATTTGTTTCTTATTTACACTTTTCTTAATCCAAATTTATTAAATTTTATTTTCTATTTTTTTGTTGGATTTTCTATAAAAGCGTGTTTTTTAGTTTTTTAAACTGTAAATTTTTAAACTATTATTTATTTTTTCAATACTTTTCAATAAGTATTTTTAATCAGGGACTTTTCAGAAGTTTCACTTCTACCGTGTGTGACTTGCACACACACATTTTTTTTTGTAAGTCAGTAACTTATCTGGGAAATTGATGAAGCCTGGCTAATCTAATCAGGATAATCGGATAGTTTAATCGAATTATTGCATTGTCATCGGTCTTTGACAGGTGTGCAAAATTTGAATTAAATCTGATCGTTCAAAGTAGGAGAAAATCGAGCCCAAAAGGGTCGGTTACATACATACATACATACAAACATACATACAGGTGAAACTAATAAAAAGCGTATAAAAACACTACGTATTTAAAGACAATGGTTAAAAAAAAAAAAAAAAACAAGCTAAACAGTTAAAAAAGAAATAGTGTAAATATCACAGAATTTTTGTATTGCTTCAATTCACAATTAACAGGCAATAAAGAGGGTGGATGGCTCAGATGTGCGGGCCATCAGGTTCCAGTGTGCTTGGTCATCGAGGCTACTCATGATACTGCCTCTGTCCGGTTTATGCTCGATATAGATGTCAAGTGACCAGCTGATCGTGTCGGATTCCATCAACCGTGCCATGGTCTGCATTTATTTTTGGGCTATGCCCAGAGACCTCGCGACCCGGTTGTTCGGCCCTAGCCAAGCTTTGGGCGAACTAACGAAAAATGGATCCAAATAGACCCTATAGCCCTTCGAGGATAACTCAGCAGCAAGTGGATTATATTTTCAAGGTTTGGTTGCCAAGCCACCTATAAAGCGTCTGGGGCACCCTCGAATGGAATGCATTTGTCTGGCTAATCTCATCCAGAACCACCAGGACAGAGCGAAGTGTATGCATACGACAGGCACCTGTCTATTGGTGTTTAAGATAGCACCCGGGGGTAAACGTGCTGCGCGAGTGAGTCGCTCTTGAGCGTCGTTGTGACGACATTGTCACGCTGCTGAATGGGGGGTACAATGATTTAGTACGTGTGATAGTGTCTCTTTGACAGAGCCACAGCGTCGTCATCGCTTGTCACCGTTCCGAAATTGACATGCTCCATTTAACGGGACAATGCCGGGCCAAACTCAGTGTACAAACCGGTAGTCACAAAACCGAGTGTGGCGACCATTCAACAGGAAGTGGTTACCCGCTTCCCTTAAGTGAATACATGCGGACAACTTTCCCTGATCTGGTTTTTCTACCAGTCTAGCAAGGTTGTTTGCTCTTATACCTGAACGTAGAGCTCAAACATCCATAGAAGCTCAAGTGAAATCTCACGTCGAATTTATTGTTCAGTCGACGGCACGCATTTCTAGTTCGTACCTTCCTAAATTCTTATAAATGTGCCTATTAAAAAAAAAATAGACCCTTCCTTGATCGCATTTCCATAGTTGTGAGTTATTGTCGATTTGTACTTGAAAAAAAATTAGTAATGAAGGTAATGAAAAATTTTAAAAAATATGGAAGAGGTTCCTTTGTTTTTGGGAGCAAGTAATAGTTTTCGTTAAGAAGTAGTTTTCACTGATTGCCAATCCATTACGGAATTTGTTTTCGACATTATGGATTATTATCTAGTTTTAAAATTTGTTAACTTTATATATTCATGCTGTTAAGGTATATGTGATTAAGTTTGTGTGAAGCTTTTGGATGTTCTAAATTTTAAATTCGGACACTACGATTACTATTTAAGTCTTGCTTTTTAATTGGATTTATTAAATGTAGAGCAAAGTAGTACGACAGGCCGAGCTTAAGGGGTTTTTGCTTGTGTAAGTTACCGTGATTACCTTACTGTACCAAATATCAACTTTTAAGGATTTATGGTCTAGGCCCTGGCATTATGATACTGTGTACCAAAAAGTATGGGGGTTCTTGCTATTTTACGATTTTTGAATTGAAATAACTTTTTAACTGTTAATTCTTTAGCGATAATTGAAAAAATAGTCTCTTATAATTCCGTAAATAGTATAAATTCGAAAAATCACCGCTGAAGTTCTATTAGTTCAAAAGTTATATCGAGGTCAAAAATACTATTTTTTCAATTATCGCTAAGGAATCAACACTTAAAATTAAGCTACAGTAGTGAATTTTCGAATATAGACATTTTACGGAATTATAAGATAATGGGTTTTCGCTCATCGTTTAGGAATAGACAGTTAAAAAGTTATTTTAATTAAAAAACCAAAAATAGCGGGAACGTCCAGAATTTTCTACGACAAATCTATCAAAATTCTACCCTACTTCCAGATATCCTGTAAAATTGATATTTGGCGTACAGTTAGATCGAGTACCCAAACCGACAGGAAAATTATGAAAACCTGAAATTTGTATATAGAAAATTTTTGTTTTGATAAATTTAACATTGTAAGACCATATACTTATATGCGTCTAACTTATTGGTCATTGATTAATTCCTATTGGTTAATGATAATAATGTTATTACTATAAGTTATGTGTTTAAATAAAACCTACTTCTAGATATGCTAGAAGGATGCGTTTTATGCATTCAACGCGGAATATCTTAAAATCTCTAAGAAAAATCAGAAAACTTTAATTTTTCCAACGCAACATCCCCAAAAATCGGAAAACACCAAAAATTACCTTTAAGTGTTTAAATTTAACCCACTTCCAGACATGCTAAAAGATGCGATGTTTTGCAATCGACGCGGAATACCTTGAAATCTAAAAGAAAAATCAGAAAACTTTAATTTTTCCAACGCAACGTCCCAGAAAAAGGGGAAAAAAATTACGTTTTCTGTCTAATTAGGGTAATTTCTACATGGTAGTTTAAACATGCATAGGCAATAGATTTAGCAAATCGAATATGTCATACATGTTGATCAAAATTAGAATAAAAGTTTTCATCCTCATTTAGTGTGTCTCAAAATAAGGGTACATTAATTTAAATTAATATTTAAATAATAAGTTTTCAAATATCTTGAGCAAGTAGATAAGTTATATATGCGGTTTTTTGCATTCAACCCTGACTAACTAGATACTTATAAAAAAATGGGAAAACTTTAAATTTTCCAACGCAACATCACTGAAAATGGGAAAAAAATATCAAAAATTACCTTTTTAACTTCTATCTAGACACAAAGCCAAGGCCGACGACCACCTTGTGGTACACGGGTTCACGTTATATAGCGCGAATCGGTTTCCTTTGTATATGCGAATCTACTTACAAAGAAAAAGAGTTATGTAACGCGAAGCGTAAAGTAACGCAAAGCATAACGTAAAGTAACGCAAATCGTAACGCGTAGCGTTTTGTGCGAAGCTTTCGGCTTTGTATATGTAATCATTTCAAAATGGACGAGTTTTTGGGGAGATCCTGCATATAATAGTTGCTTCTTAAAAAGTAATGATATGGGACAAAGGAACTATTTACGTTGTAAATAGTTCGATCGTTTATCCCATATCATCACTTTTTAAAGAGCAACTATTATATGAAGTCTAGAGCTATTTACTTTGTAAATAGCTCGGTCCTTTATTCCATATCGTCACTTTTTAAGGAGCAGCTATTATATGAAGTATCTCCCCGAAAACACAAATACTTCCACTTAAAAAAACTAAAATTATTGATTTAATAATTTTAATGAGTATCTAATTAACTTCACGTGTCTTATTAACTGAAATTTTTTAGTTGTTTTTAATGTTTTTTTATTTAAACAAAATAATAATTTAAACAAATTATTATTCAATGTAGTTATCTATGGAAATAATTTGTAAATCAAAGTTAAATTTATTTCACACGAAAAATTACTTAGTAACTTTGTTTACCGATATACTATTTACGAATATTTATTTATAATATGAATTAATTTTGAACAATTAAACAAATAATATGAAGAATTATGTTATTCACGGGTTGAAATATTATATGATTTCTCCGTGAACAGACTGTATAACCTTTACCGGTCAATGATAAATTGCAAGAGAGCCATTTTTTATTACCATTACTACAAGTTAAATTTTTGATGTAGCATAGTTTCTTCTAAAGATTACAGACAGATTGATTACTTTCAGATGCGATTCCCGTGGACAATAATGAGATCTGAAACTCCGTACGAGCTGCGGTAAAGCTGTATTTTGACATATAATAAAAACTGTCATCACCAAAAAAAAATGCCATATAAATAATAGATGGTATATAATGAAACAAAAACGAAATGAACGATAAAATAAAAACATACCCGTTTAAAACAAATTGTAATTGTTTGGAGTTAAGTGTGTTTTGGAGTTCATAAAACGTAAGTTGAATTTGATATAATGTTAATTAACCCTCAGCTCATATGACAACATATAATGATTATTATATCGTTTCATTTGCTTTGACATCTTACCGTTGAATTGAGATAACATTATGATTTTATTGCTAATATATTTTTTTATTTTGCATTTAAATTAAACATTTTTGAAATAATTTGAAAATCTAAAATTCTTTATTTCTCTTAACGTCGCCTGCCAGTTTAACAAAACAGCTAAGAAAATAAAAATATATATGAAAGAACAATAAATTAAAAGCAACGAAACCAAAATTATTTGGGTTAAATCATTACCCGAACACGAAACATAATTAAGGTAGTTTATATACGAAACATTAAGAAAATTTTTAGAGTAAAATAAATTAGATTAAGGAAGTGGAAATTTGTGTTGTAAATGTGATTACCATCAATCACTAAATTTGGACAGTTTTCAGGGGCATTGTAACTGACCATCATGCTAGAGCTAGCTAGACATACATTGTTTAATAGAGGGTCTCTTCATTAACCTAACCAACCAATACCTACCTACCTACATATGCATATATATTTGCCATATTGCATAGGTGGGCAGGGTTTGGTTTACAAGCTCTGAGTGAGAGGTAGGAAGAGAGATAGAATAAATACAGAGTATCCTACCAATTATTATTATTTTCTTTTTTTAATTACAACATTTTCTGAAAAAAATATAATAATACCAACCCTTTTTTATGGTCACTATCTATTATAATTGTATAAAGTATACACTATTGACTATACAATACATACTCTGGAATACAATACATTGAATACATACTCTGGAATTTTGGGCATAAAATGTACCTTTTTAATATATTTGTGTATGAATAAAATATAAATCTTTTGATTTTTTACGTTTACCGCTTGAAAATTGTAAGCCGCTTGTAAATTTTTTGATGGTTTAGCTTTAGTTTAGATTTTAGAATTAGGTTTTTGGAAATTCCGAATAATTTGCCAAAAGTATTCATATCGAAGAACTAATAAGCAATTATACACCTGATTTAATTATTTTTTCTTAGTAGAGGGTATAGTGTCATGGAAATTTGATAACACTGGATACAATAAACATGCCAATGATAGAGCTGGGTGGGTGGGGGTTAATTTGTTACTAATTTCTAAATGGTTAAATTATACATAAAGTGGTAATTTTATGATAGCTTACTCAACCTGACTGAGTTGTTTTGATTTAGTCTACTTTGAATTAAAAAAGTGAAAAGTACTATTCGTGCTATTGAAAATTATTTTTCACATAATTTATTTATTTTTCAAAAATAAAAGTAGTGAATTGATTAATATAGAATACATTGCAAGCAGGCTTGGATAAGTTCAACACTGGAGGTGCGGCGCCGCCTGCGAAGAAAAGGAGGATATTTTTTGGTATCAACGAGTAGGAGTATCGTTTTGGTATGTTTAACAAAACTGATAAAGAGGTAATTTGCCTATTTTGTGATAAACCGTTTATTTGTTAATAAAAGAAGTAATTTCCAACGTCATTATACCGCGAAACATTCTGCCGAGTTTGATAAATTCGAAATAGGGACAGCAGAACGTGATCACGTAATTGCTGTTTTTTAAAATAATTATTTTGAATCATCGTCCGCCAAAAAATTATATATTAATAATGATGCATTCCTACCAATGCAAAAAAAACAGCAATTACGCGATCGCGTTTTGCTGTCCCTATTTCGAATTTATCAAACTCGGCAGAATGTTTCGCGGTATAATGACGTTGGAAATTACTTCTTTTATTAACAAATAAAAATTAAAAAAACCCCAACCTGTTTTGAAACATCGTTCCGTCTTACTTCAAAACATACCTTGCTTACTTACTCTCACTTTCTTATGGGGATCCCCATGGCTCCGGAGAGTCATCTACGCCCACCTCTGCAGTATATTGTAGTACTGTAACACCATTCAAGAACTTCATTCTATACATTCATATCACATATAGTATGGAGTGGAGCAAGTGTGGATGGTGTCCGTTTTACCACTCATTTCAATATTTTATATAGTTGTGTGTGAATGTTTTATTGCAGTTATATTAAAATTTATGTTGAATTTTGCTTTAAACAACTTAATAAAATTTGTTTTCCCTAAAATTGTCGAAACATTTAAGGGGGTGTCCTGAATTAAAATTTAAAAAAATAGTTTTTTTTAATGCTTAAACTTTTTTGGTTCACTAAGAAGAGAATTCAATACTGAAAAAAAAAACACTTCGGTTCAATTAAATAAGCCGTTTAGTTTTTTAGATATCACGTCCGTCAATTCAGAAAAATCGTGAAAATAAAAACTGAAGAAAACGCGTTTCAAAGTTTTCAATAAGAAAAGATATATTTAGTTACTTACACTGAAAATCTGCTTATCAGCTATTTCCTGGTCCATATAATAGTCCTTGTAAACATAAAATAAAAAAAAACTATTTTTTTGACATTTTAATTCAGGATATTCAAAATATGTCGGCACCCCGTTCAAAAAATTATTTCTACCTTTAAATTGTCGAAACATTTAATAGTTGACTTAAATAAAATTTTAATTGACAAGCCAAGTGATGATTTTAATACATCTGAAAATGATAGTTGTTAAAATCAAATATTAAAGATACTTTAGTAACATTGTAAAAATATGTCGCTGTCAATCAAAATATTACTTGTTTCATTATGAGTTGTTGAAATTCAAAAGAACTGTGTTTCTGCGTCGTCAAATATATGTATTGATTGTAACTAAAATATTTGTAACTTTCACTCAACTGCATAAAAGAAAATTAATGTTAATTATTTTGTGATGCTTTTGGATGTTCTGGATTTTAAATTCACACACGATTTCTATTTACGTTTTTTCTTAAATCTAGCCAAATGATTCGATTTATTAATTTTAAAACTCCCGCTTAATAAAATAAAAACTATACATTCAATAATCACAATATGGGTCCAAATTCACGTTTGGTAATAATAACTAAATGTAAAATGTTTTTAATAACCTATTAATTTTTAACGTTAACACACAATTAATTCAAAACAAAAGTTTATGGTTGTTCTACCAGCCAAGTAGCCCCGCTTGTAAAGGCGTTGTGTTTACTTTAAACTGGGATGTTATGGGTTCGAATCCAGACATTCGGCAGTTTGTCAATTGTTTAAAAAAAAGGGGGTGCTTAATTGACTGAACTGTCGGTGCCTGAAGGTTTTCTGCAGTTTCCTTCACGAATTCAGATTATTATCGGCATAGGTCCTATCAAAGTCGGCTGCAGCCACACATCCTACCAATTCCTAGTCTACACACAAAATTCCTTATCCTTCACTCACATCCTCACATCCCTTAGGCATCACAATGGACCTTATGGTCAAAGTGTGTCCCGTCCAGGATAGCCTCTACAATCTATCTATCTTATAGTTGTTCTAATGTATTTTATTTAATAAAAAAGAGAAATTTACACAAATTATTTTTTAATGTAATTGACTATGAAAATTATTTGTAAATCACAGTTACATTTATTTTACACGAAGTTTTGACTTACGAAAAGTTACGAATATACAATTTACGAGTAATTATTTACAACATGAATTCAATTTGAACAATTAAATAGAAAATTTCAATAAACAATATGAAGATTATATTATATTTGTATTATATTATATTTATTATTATTCATGGGGTAAAATATTATACGATTTCTCCATGAAACAGATTGAATAACCTTTAACGGTCAATGATAATTTGCAAGAGGGCCTTTTTTATTACAATTGCTAACAGGTAAGTTTTGATGTGTTATAGTTCCTTCCAAAGTTACAGACAGATCGATTACTTTCAGATGGACAATATTCCCGTGGACAATAAATGAACCTGAAGAAAGAAATGAACCTAAAGAAAACTGTCATATACAAAAAAACCATATAAACCAATGGATGATATATAATTAAACATAAAGATGAGATAAAGATATATCCTTCTAAAACAAATTGTAATTAGTTATTGTTTGGAGTTATGCATGTTTTGGATTTCTCAAAATGTAAGTTGAATTTGATATAATGTTAATTAACACTCAGCTCATATGACAATATATAATTATTATTATATCGTTTCAATTTTCTTGCGTTTCAACTAAACATTAATCTAGAAACCAAGAAAAAAAAGTTATATGATGCCGGCTTGAATATTCGACAAAATTTGACATATCTCCCTTACTATTCGAAATATCGAAAAATTTATAAGAAGTAAGGTTATAGAAAATTAGTTTTACTATGATTTAGTTGTGGGTGAGTGTGTGCTATCATTTGTTAGTTGACAGTCAAAAGACAAACAGAAACAAATGAGTGCTTATTCACTCATTTTAGCGAATTTCCTGAAAGGAAATAGAGCTATTGGTCCCGTACCGAAGTCAAAATTTCGCAAAAATTTCTTCAAATGTCCATCGATCCTACCTAGTAGATATCAAAAATCACCATCTGTAAAATTTATATATATATATATCTATGGACATATATATATGTGTCTGACACATATATGTGTCTGTAATCACTCTATCGGTCACAGTTTTCATTTTATCGGAATGAAATTTGGTATCTGAGGCGCTTTTGGTATTCAAAAGGTCAAGTTCGTTAATGGGTAAAATCGGACAAGGGGAAAGAATATTAAAGGGGGTTTAAAGGGAGAGGGAAACACAAAATGTGACGTATCTCCCTTAATATTCGAAAATTCTAAAAATTTATAAGAAGTAAAGTTGAAGGTAGTAAAGTTTTACTGTAATTTTGTTTCTTATCATTTTTTCTGTTACCCTAATATTTACAGAAATATTGAAGGTCTAAGATTGAAAATTAAATTCCTCACTATCTCTGTACACATTAGAGTTTGAGCAAAAATGATAAGGTGATGAATTGTAGCAAACATGATTTTCTCCAACTTTATTCCTTACGTATTTTTTGATTTTTCTAATATTAAGAGAGATATTTTATATTTTGTGTTTTCTTCTTTCTTTATGCCCCCATTTTCCCTTGACGTATGTCATTTATTAATAAAAGTGGCCTTGCAAATACTAAAATCATATACGACATTACATTTAAATCAGACTAAAATTGTGACCGCTAGAAAGTGATTTATGTATTTTAAGGAAATTCGCTAACTTGAAGCAGCTCCTGCGTAACGAATTTTTTTTTCTGTTCATATTAATTTTGTCAACATTGATTTGATAGATATTTCTTTCAGATTCCGAAACGAATAGAGTACTGACGTACAGAAAAAGATAATGTGTTTCATTCCAACTCGATGACATTAACTACAATAAATTAATTTATATAAAAAAAACATTAACTACAATAAATTTTTGACAAAGCATACTGTACGCTGCAGTGCCTGTAGTACCCATTACAAACAGTTACTGTTAACAGCTCGTAATATATTCCTTCTATTTATAAAATATATTTGTTGCATAAAAAAGGGGAGGTAATAGATGGGGGTGAAAAAACTGTCGTGTAAAAGAATAATACGTACATATCGCGCCAGTTAGATTCGTAACCAAAGAAAGAACTTTCTATAATATATATATTTCTATAATACATATATATGTATATATATATATATATATATATATATATATATATATATATATATATATATATATATATTTGTATATAGTGGTTGGTTAAAAACTTGAGTCTCAGTTAATATTATTTCTATTATTTCTATAATTTTTAGTGAAGTGACGGACCAATTAACCTAAGTTCAATTGTATTTTAGCGTTAATTGATAAATGAAGTATTCATTAACCCGACTTCAAAAAAGGAGGATGGTTCTCTATTCGTCTGTATTTTTTTTTTTTAATGTTTGTTACCTCAGAACTCCGTCATTTATGAACCGATTTTGAATTTTTTTTTTTTGTTTTAAAGGGTTTGATTTCCGATTGGTCCCATTGTCACCAAATCGCATTCTGATGAGGGGATCTCCGGGAAAACGAGGAAAATTCTCATTTTATATGTTATAACCGATTTCTGCGAAATTTTTTTTTTTTTTAAAGGATATACTCATTCATAATGGGAAAATAAGAAAATTTTTTAAAAAACCGACTTCAAAAAAATTTCTTACAAAAAAAAAAAAACCGACCCTAAAAAAAAAATTTGTACAAAAAAAAACAAAATGCTTGTAAAAAAAACTGAAAATCTGTTATAAAAAAATGTACTAAAAATTATAAAAAAAACAAAAATAAAAGTGTAATAAAAAAATTCACTAAAAATTAGTTGGTCGTTTAGTAGGTCTGCCAATATTTAGACAAATAAAATCAGTTATAGAACTTCAAAGTCACTAAAAAGCGAGAAATAAAACCTATTTTGACAAAATGGAACCTCGACTTCTAAAATAAAATATTCTATAACAAAAGATGCACTAAAAAGTAAAAAAATAATTGCATATTCTAGTGCCAATTTTAGTTCACCAAAGAAAAAATTTTTAAATATATATGTACAATTATTGTTATTTTTGGAAGCAAAAGTTATGTGAATTTCTCTATGCTACACCGCCTCCAAAAATAACAATAATTGTACATATATATTTAAAAATTTTTCCTTTGGTGAACTAAAATTGGCACAAGAATATGCAATTATTTTTTTACTTTTTAGTGCATCTTTTGTTATAGAATATTTGATTTTAGAAGTCGGGTTTCCATTTTGTCAAAATAGGTTTTATTTCTCGCTTTTTATTTGTTTAAAAGATCGTCTTCAATCATTTTTGAACAGCGTTTATCTGAAAGTGGTAGCAAAATAATTAAAACTGGAGTATGCAGAATGGTTACAAAAAAGTTTCAAATAAAAATTATTTTATCCAGCTTCCGGCTTGTTCCTTTTTTTATTTTGATCGAAGTTGCGATCTCTTGGGATGTGTGACTGTGTAAAGCTGTATTCACTTTTATTGAACCCTCGAATATTGTCACAGTTGGATTGGATCAGTCTATTTCCTAAATAAAGGGAATGAAACATATAAATGTTTCCCCTACTTTAAGACTATCAATTTAGTTAGAGGTGTGAAATAAAATCAGTGATAGACCACAAATATATCGTGGCGCGACAGTTCGACAACTTGAATTCGCAAATAGTAGTTCAGTGCCACTGATCTCAATTTACTAATATTAATAAATTGTATACTTTGGTTTATGTACTATGAATTACATAATATTAATAAATAAAGATGAATATATGATATTACTCTATACATAAATATTACTTTTGCTTTTTTTAATTGCCAAGAAAATAGTTTTGTTATAAGTTTATAGTGTTATTTATTTTTATTTTTCTATTGATCTTAAAATATAAGTGTTTGTCTTCGTTAATTATTTTTATTATTGTAGGTGTAGCAACTGTCATTTATTATTTAATGACCATGATATATTGCTATTATTGTCTGATATTCGTTTACAGAGAAATATTTTACATTCTTTTTTAGCTTATAAAATTCTAAAATGAAATCTCTATACAATTTTTCCTCCAAGTAAGAGAAATTTTTTTAAAGATGATTAAAATAAGTTGCCCTTCTATATTGAAATAGTTTCCCCTTACGCGTGTATAAGGTTCAATACATTTGAATTCTACCTCAATTGCTAAAGTGGATTCCTTTTTTCAAATTTGTGCAGTCGATTCTAATTTATTTTGTACAAAGGTCGGTACCCCGGTAAATTTTACCAGAAAATTTTTATGGACCCACAAATATGGAATTTGATCAATAACCCTTATCGTCACCATCCGGGCGCATACCACAGTGTCCATTTCTTGCACAATAGTTTTTATCCACATTACAGATATTTATTGTGAACATGAATACGAATTCTTTTCCGAATACCCACCTGAAAACTAACCCAAGCAGTGCCAACGGGAGCACGAACCGAACCTAAGGTGTGAATATGGCTTCACTAGCTTTGTGGTTTCCAAGATTAGTGAGAACTAATAAACCCACAATCATTTCAATATATGAATATGACGAAAAAAAATCCAAAAACTCTCACTTAATTTGGGGACCATTCTGATTCCTCCCTCTGAGAAAATTCGTTTGTCAACTTAACTTCTACCTAGCAAATCTTTGATGAGTTTATACATATCTTCTGGTCTATTAAACTAGTTAAGCATTTTCATCTAGCAGTGATAAAATCTATTGAGAACTGGTGTTAGCAATTTGTTGCTAATGCCGTTTCGACAGCGTTGTAATCATTCCTAGTCGGTGAGCCCAAACATAGACTCTGAAATGCCCAAACATAGAATCTCAGTGCCTACACCCTGAAAACAAAATGGCTGTTCAATCTAAGGATATTTTTGTGCTAATTGTTGACTATGCCGTTTTCAAAAAAAAATCCCAAAAAAATAGTATATTCCCATCTAGCAGCAGGAAAAACAAATGCTTATTGCTTTATTTCTAAGCTATTAATTTCTGCAACAACCAAATTTTTGTAGGTAGGCAGGAGGTCTATGGTAAATAATAGAATCGGCACAAAAAGTCAGGACAAAAAGTCCAGGAATAGCCCATTTGCAGACGACACAACCATGCTATTCCATGAAAAGACAGAGGACAACCTTTGATTTGTTAGGTAAATGGTATCAAGATAATTCACTACAACTAAACACAGATAAAACACAAGTACTATGTATGAGAAACAATATTGGTCAGGTCACAATAGACAATACGTTTCAAATAATCAGTGGATCAGATCATGTCAAATTTCTCGATTTGTATTTAGATATAGAGCGTCTTGCTTAAAAAACTTTCAAAACTAAGTTACTTATTCTATAAATTAAGGGACACAATGCCGCTGGATCTAATAATATTGGAAAATTGAATATAAATATCGAATAATATTGGAAACATCAGATCATGCCAAATTTTTCGACTTGTATTTAGATAAAAACTCAAATAATAATCTCCATATAGAGCATCTTGCTTAAAAAACTTTCAAAACTAAGGTACTTACTCTATAAATTAAGGGGCACAGTGCCGCTTGGTGTCTAATAATATTGGAAAATTGAATATCAATATCTAATAATATTGGAAAATTCTGAAACTATAAAATTATTTTTGAATTGTATTAAATAATTTGTATAATTTGTCAATTCAAAAATATTTTTATAGTTTCAGGTTTTTCCAATAATATAAGATCTCATACACAAAATGTTATGTTAGTACCTGAAAATGTTTACTTTATTGTTATAGTATGTAAAAATTGTTCATTTCATTTTTATTTCTGAAGAAGGAACGGTGTTCCAAAACAATCATGAATTTACAAAACTAATAAAATGAATTTACAAAAATTTCACATTTTGTTTTACTTAAACAAACAGAAAGGTTGAAGAAATCATATATTTTTGCAAACCGACAAATTACCAATATGAAGCGAAGTTTTTGTATCATCACATTCATACTTTTCTTGAAAAGTGAACACATTCTTAAGCACTTAAAGTTAGTATCTGATATAAATTTCATATTACTTGAAATGGTAAGGTATACATGGAAAAATTCGATAGCACTCTATATTTTATGAAAACCACCACGGTATGACTGAGAGTAAAAAAAGTTAAGCTACACATCATTGTGTCGGTAACATATTTCAGTCATAAAGGTATCAAAATAAATACTGAAGTAATACAACTATGCCTCCTTCGTGAGTTTATTCTTATGAAAGCAAACTGTCGACTATAAAATTTATGTATAGAAACCTTAGTATGTAAAATATTATTTTAACCGTCTTTGATGAATCGATAATTTTCAAAAAAAAAAATAAAAATGTTTAAAAAGAAGCAAAAGACGAGTGCCCAATAAAATGACATTCAACATTTTTTGATAAAATTTGAAATGGAAAGTACACATTGATTATGTTCTTAAAAAGACCACCAAGTTTTGCTTCCTACTCCGTAGCATCACCGAGTATGTGCCGAAGAAAGTGGTAATAACAGCTTACTATGCGTTAGTTTACTCTAATTTGAACTACGGATTCGAATTTAGGGGAGATTCAGTAAATTGTATATACATTTTCAAACTACAAAAAATTTCTTTACGCAGGAGCTGCTTCAACTTAGCGATCACTCTCTAGCAGTCACAATTTTAGTTTAATCAAAATGACATGTCGTTCTGATATGGTTTTAGTATTTGCATGGCCAATTTTATTAATAAATGACATACGTCAAGGGAAAATGGGGGCATAAAGAAAGAAGGAAACACAAAATATAAAATATCCCTCTCAATATTAAAACAAACGAAAAATGCGTAAGGAATAAAGTTGTAGAAAATCATGTTTGCTACAATTCATCACTTTATCATTTTTGCTCAAACTCTAATGTGTACAGAGATATTGAGGAATTTAATTTGAAGTCTTAAACCGTTAATATTTCTGTAAACATTACGGTAAGGTAACAGAAAAAATGATAAGAAACAAAATTACAGTAAAATTTAGTACCTGCAACTTTACTTCTTATAAATTTTTCGATTTTTCGAATATTAAGGAAGATATGTTAAATTTTGTGTTTCCCCCTCCCTCTAAACCCCCTTTCCCCTTGTTAGATTTTAACGAACTTGACATTTTGAATACTAAAAGGGCCTCAAATACCAAATTTATTTCCAATCAGATCAAAATTGTGACTGCTAGAGTGATTACAGACACATATATATATATATATATATATATACATATATATATATATATATATACATATATATATATATATATATATATATATATATATATATATATATATATATATATATATATATATATATATATATATATATATGTCCATAGATATATTTGTACAAACTTCACAGATGGTTCAGGATCGATGAACATTTGCAAAAATTTTAGCAAAATTTTGAAGTCGGTACGAGACCAATAGCTCTATTTCCTCTCAGGAAATTCGCTAAAAGGATGTATTTATTCGTATCCAGAGTTGATCCCAGGGAGCCATGTGCACCATTGTTTAAGGAATCAAACAGCTTAATTTTATCCATATGTATATATTGGCATGTGCAGTATTTGTAAAAAAGGACTATCAATTGTTTACTAATGAAGTTCTTTATCATAATCACAGTACCAGAAACAAACAGCTATTGGTATGACATCATACAAAGCTGTCTACATTTGACAATAATGCTTGGTGTCTAGACAATAGCCGTACACAAATGTACGGAACTAGTATCCGAGCTATTCACACACAGAACTTATTGCAGCTTATATTCTAATTAAATCGCGACGAAAACGCTATTTAATTACTATATAATATGTATATGGAATGTATGAAGTATTTGAAAAAATGTCGAATATGTTCGAAAACCTGATCAGACACTTGGACACTCACACACAAGGTGTTTACACAACTTCGACACTAATTATAGTATCGCAATAAATGTCACAACTAGAGAAACTCGTATGCACACATAGGCACTCGGTGTATACACTGAGTGTATGATGTCTAGTGTCGTAGTCTAAACCATAGGTCCATAGGTGGGCAGACCTTGACTGCACTCAGCTCTGAGTGAGAGGTAGGAAGAGTGATATAGTAAATATAGGGTACCTACCAATTATTATTATTTTCTTTTTTTAATTAAAACATTTTCTGAAAAAAATATAATAATACCAACTATTTTTTATGGTCACTATTATTCAAAGTATGCAATACATACAATACATACTCTGGAATTTTGGGCATAAAATGTACCTTTTTAATATATTTGGGTATGAATAAAATATATATGTTATATAAATTATAAAATATACATCTTTTGATCTTTTACATTTACCGCTTGTAAATTTTTTGATGATTTAGCTTTAGTTTAGATTTTAGGAAATTCCGAATAATTTGCCTAAACTATTCATATCGGAGAACTAATAAACAATTATTTACTTGATTAAATTATTATTTCATAGTAGGGTGTATAGTGTCATGGGAATTTGATGACACTGGATACAAAAAAGATGCCAATGATAAAGTTGGGGGGGGGGGGAGTTTTGGTAATTTGTTACTAATTTATAAATGGTTAAATTTTACATAATGTGAGAATACATATAGTTGTTGTTGTTGTAATTATTGTTATTGCTATCATCATTATTGTTGTTATTATTGTTATTATTATTGTTATTATTATTATTATTATGTTTTTTGGTGTATCTCTCCATATTGCAAAAGATATTTTTTAAACAATAAATATTTTATAAAACTAACTCTAAATTGATTGAATAAATTATTGGGCAATAATCGGTAGGCAACCTGTATTGAAACATCATTCCGTCTTACAAAACATACCTTTTTTACTTAATCTCACCCAGCTTATGGAGAGTCCGTTCGACTCCGGCGAGGCGTCTGCGCCCACCTCTGGACTCTTAACGAACCATAACGCACGAAATTCCATGATTCGTATATATATTAAATTTCCAAGGATTAAAAAAAATTATATTTTTGAAAGTTTAAAAAGAAATTAAAACAAGTGAAAATAACTACTAACTGAGTTAATTGTTCAAATACCCGGTATATACTGAATTTATATAAAAAAAAAGTTTCAAACAAAAGTTGTTTGTTTTTAAAAAAGGGACATTTATTGTCTTTTTTTCTATCTCTTACGGTCTTAAAGATAAAAAGTTTTGCCCATTTTTCGCAAACATGATACGATTTGGTCCGTTCACGCTCTTCCTTTTTAGCAAACTTAACCGCCCTATCTCTCTTTTCGTTTTTGAGTTATCGTGTTCACAGACAGACGGACGTTACGAAGTCGGAACAAAATTTACCCATGGTATATATATATATACATATACATATATATATATATATATATATATATATATATATATATACATATATGTATATATACCGGGTATAAAAATTGCTTCTTGAACAATGCCATTATAATATGATATCTTTTTATTCTTAAGTAGTATATAAGTTTTGTCATATTGTTTTTAGTTTTTATTTTTGTTTGTAAAACTGTTTTGTAAAACGCATTCTATACTGTATTTCAGTCACTCGAGAAAACTTATTATTATTATTATGACATATTCTACATCCATATCAGTCGAGTTTCATAGACATAAATTGTGATTCAGAATGTTGCCATATGCTTTATTCAGAAAAAAAACTGAAAAACTGGAATAAAATAAACTAACACAAAGGGAAAAATAACAAATATATAAGAGGAACAAAATCACTATAACTTGATGCAAGTAATATCGTATTCGTAGAAAGTACCTACCCGATACCCACACACATTAAAAATAAATATGAAGTATACAGATTATTAAGATAAACAATGATAACTCTGGGTTTTTAGTGAATTTCCTCCAAAGGAAATGCAGCTATTGTTTTTGGACCAATGGAATTTCGTGAAAATTTCTTCTAATGTCCATCGATCCTACCTATAAGATGTTAAAAATCACTATCGCTAAAATTTATATATATATATATATATATATATACATATGTACTTTTTTAAAATGTCTGTGGACTCTCTAGCGGTCACAGTTTTATTCCCATTTGAATGAAATTCGGCATTTGAGTCGCTTTTGGTATTCTAAAGGTCGTTAATGGGTAAAATCGGCCGAGGGGAAAGGGGGTGTAGAGAGAGGAGAAAACACAAAATTTGACTATCTCCCTTAATATTTGAAAAATCGAAAAATTTATTAGGAGTTGTAGGTACTAAGTTTTACTGTAATTTTGTTTCTTATCATTTTTCTGTTACGCTAATATTTACAGAAATATTTACAATTACAGATTGAAAGTTAAAATTCTAAATATCTCTGTTCACATTAGAGTTTAAGAAAAATTATCAGGTAATGAATTGTAGCAAACTTGATTTTCTACAACTTTACTCCTTATACATTTTTCAATTATTCTAATATTAAGAGGGATATTTAATATTTTGTGTTTGTTTGATACGAATACATGAAATATATTTTATTGTAAAAAATTTTGATTGTCGTTTCCATAGTAACTATAAACTATAATCGTTATACAACATCGTTCTATTTTGGCTATTAATAAATTTAATTTTTGCAAATACTGAAGTCATATCAGATATCATATTTCATTTTGATCACACTAAAATTATGACCGCTAGAGAGTGATTTATATATTCTAAGAAAATTCGCTAAGTTGACGCAGCTCCTGCGTTACGAATTTTTTTTTAATTTTTTTTTTAGTTATTGTAGTTTAACGGCTGTACTTTGAACAACTATGGTCATATGTACAGCCGATAATATATATAGTTTGATTTTACAGTAAGTACATGAGTCCGGTATTCACTAAAAAAAGCTTTAGGTTGTTTAATACGTTTTTTTAAATTAAATTTTAAATTTTGCTCCAATTCCTAGATCAATGATTTTATTTTTATAAATACGTACTTTAGCTACAAAGCAGTCATCGTCAATATGAATTAGCGCATCGTACTATCTCCGAAATAGGGATTCGAAGATATGTTACACCTTGCTTATTTGGTTCGTTTCGCACAATCATTTTTAAATTGTTTTGTCTTTTATAGGATCGGACTGACATATTAACTAAGAGATTACCTAAGTTAACTGACAAATTAAACGATTAAATTCAAATTTAATAAAATTAAACCATTTTCAAAACCTCGACTTCGTTTTTCGTAGATAGGTACGATTAGCTAATTCATACTGATGATGACTGCTTTGTAATTGTAAATGCGTATTTATAAAATAGAAATCATTGATCTAAGAATTGGGGAAAAATTTGAAATTTAATTTAAATATGATATTGAAGCCAAGAATATCTTAATAATAAATCTATTGCTTCGTACTTCGAAAGAACAGAATTTTGTGGACAGTATTTACAGCGTCAGAATAAATATCACAGTAAAACAAACGTGAAGAAAATTTCTCGCAATTAATATCAAAACATTTACCACATGTTTGTCTTTCCGTAGTTTAGATAATTTTCCGCCTCGATAAAAATTACGAAAATGGAATAAATTCGGGAAAAGAGTGGCTTTAATGGCACGTGTATAGAAGATCGTATTGTCAGTATTTTTCATTATTATTCAATATAGGCTGGCTACTACGTAATATACCTGATTTAGATAGATAGATAGATTGTAGAGCCTGCCCTGGACGGGCTACACTTCGACCATAAGGTCCGTTGTGATGTCTAAGGATGTGAGAATGTGAGTGGAGTCGAAGGAATTTGTGAGTAGACTAGGAATTGGTAGGATATGCGGCTGCAACCGACTGTGATAAGAACTATGCCGATATGCATCTGGGGTACGTGAAGAAAACTGCAGAAAACTTTCTCAAGCATAGCCGGTTACTTTGTTCTTGTTCATACGCCGACAGTTTAGTCAATTAACCGCCCCTTTTTTTATAATTTACAACTGCCGATGTCGGTATTCGAACCCATAACTTCCCAGTTTCCAAGTATGCATACTGCGCTGACATAACGCCATAGACCGCTCGGCTACTTAGACTGGTCTCTCCTGATTTAAATCCATGCGTTTATTTTTAATGGTGTCATCTAAAATCATTAGTTTACCAGACGCCGCTAGAAAATGAGGTTCAACTATGGGAACATATCCAAGATGCAACCAATCCTCTAAGAGGTGATGAAGAAATAATTCAAAGAAATCATTTTAATTTTCTTCATCGTGTAAGTCTTTGCACGTGTGTGATTGGTGTAAAATTATTATGATGCCATTGTTGCGTGCTTTTATAAAAAAAATGAGTAATGGCTAGTACCTAAAAATAGAAGTATGAAAGAAACGAATAAATGTTGTTGTTTAAAAGTGCTATTTTTATTTCAAAAATGCCTGGACCATTATTATAAATAACTTTTTCATAATTTATTCTTTGTGGCAAAATCGCTGCTGCCAATGATTACAATTCCACATTTTGAGTAAGGCGTAAGAGTAATCCACTTATATAAAGAGTCCCTTTTTTGTAATAAACAACATACTTCAACTAAATTTCGTACGTATAATCCCATGTTTCCATGAGCGTAGAAATTGAGGGAGGCCGAATTATCAAAATCCCAAGTTCTACGCCCATGAACTGCGACCACCTCGACCTAATTGAAAAAAATATAATTATACTTGGAATGGGATTAATTGTAATGACAGCAGTAAGACGAGGCAAAGCAAGACGAGGCATGAAGAGCACGAGAGTGTACTCAAAAAGTTTGGTCTGCCTCGTGTCAACTCGCCTCTTCTCATCAACGCTCCATTAAAAGTCGGTTTTTTGACACGAGCGGCGAATACGATTACCCTCAGTACACTCTCGTCTACATTCGATTCAACTTGCAACCACCATTTTTTTAATATTCAACTATCAACCGCTTTAACTGTACCCAATATTATTAATAGTCGAACACGAAAATAAATAAAAACTGTACAAATTTATGAGTATTTTTTTTATTCTTAACGTGTCGGCACTCATTTGAATAATAATATTGAATAGTTTATTCAAAAATTTTCTACTGCGTAGTTTTTAATTTAAAAATGTAACTTTTCAGGTATATCAACGTAATTTCTAGCCAAGCTACGTTGATTAACTGACGAAAACTGTATTGCCATCTAAACACTCGGCGAGACAGCTCCATTTGCGGCACCTCACCTTACGAATGTCCCGCCGAGGCTTTTATTTAAAAAAATATATATAACGATACGTTAACTTTTAAAAGAGTTATTATATGTTTTACTTATTGCTAATTTACTTATACACAAATTAATATTTTTAGGTTTTATAAACCTTAATCGAAAGCTTAACAGTTACTTATTTAATTATACACTTTAAAAAATTATCCGACCAATATGATTTATTTCTTAAATAAAAGCAGAATAAAGTCCGTGGGTATTTAATTAGAAAATAATAATTTTATAATTTATACACAACTTCATCGATTTCATAAAAAAAAAAGACAGCATGGTTGTTTAACCTATTTCTATATATATTCTTTTCAAATGGCCATATTCAGCACGTCAAAATGAATCAATTTATTTAAAAAATTGCGGTTCCAAGCAACCTGCCCGAAACCCCGTTTTTGAAGCTAAAATGACATTAATCAAAAAAAATGAAATAAACAAGTATAAATTTTTTAAATTATAAATGACGTATAAAATTCATTTTAAAATGACGTATAAATTTAACCAAGAAAACACCAAACCAAAAAGTATGCCAAACCAAACCAAAAACAAACCACAAAAATTTCCCTAAAAGTAACGTTGGTTGGTGTGTAGTATATCTTAGTAACAACAATACACTAAGGTGTTTGAGAAATGAATATCAACATTGGTCATTCATTTTAAAATGTTATTTTCCTACAAACTTCCATTCACATTTTTCTTCTTCTTTGATTCTAAAGTCTATTCTTATAAAAATTTTTGTGTATAAACTTTTATATCACAATTTATCTTCCATCCTCCCTTGTATTATCGCACAAATGGAGTTTGAATTTACACAAAACAAACTATTATTATTCTACTTATGGAAAAATTTATTCGCCGTTTGATGTGGGTTCATAAAAAAGTGGGTCAGTATGTTTTCTGTGTGTGTGAGATTATATTTTGAACGAATGAATGATAAGTTTGCATGTGCGTTGGTGAAGTGTAATTGTATGCGCCGTTAGTTAAAGTAAAAATTGTTTTTCTTTTGAAAATAAAATGTTGTGTGAAAATATTAGAAAAATCGTTTATTATAAGAAAAATTTTGTAGAGGATGTTTCATTCAGTGAGATACCATTCTTTATAGTGTTTAGATTCTTTATAGATGATAATTTGTTGAAAATCACCCTTATGAAATAAAGTTTTGAAAAACACGATAAAAGATTTGGGGCCGGCTGCCCCGTTGTCGGATCAGCTTTTCGAAAGTTTGCCTAGGCTACCTAAGCTACCAAAGTGATTGAAGCTACTATATGAACTATCTTTTTTGAAAGTTTCATCCCCTAAATAAATGGATACCGATTTACGGCAACCTAAATTATATGTACGCGGCGACGTCTGGCAGATGTGAAAGACCGAAACAAATTTGTTTCGGTCAGCATATTTTAGTTCAGCATATTTTGTATACAAATTATGCATGAAAAGATAGTTTATTATATGAAATAAATATGGCATAATCTTTATTTAAAAATCTTTATTCTTTATTTTAAAAAAATGCATATTAATTTAATGCCAAAAATTTAAAAATTAAATAATTTCTTAAAAATTGAGATGGCTCAATTCTTTCAATCAGTTACTTAAACTTTTATTAATATTATTAACTATTTTGTATAGAATATATGCACTGCCACCTATGAATGAGTTTTAAACGTGTATATGT
Organism: Nineta flava; assembly: GCA_963920215.1. Lineage (NCBI taxonomy): Eukaryota > Metazoa > Arthropoda > Insecta > Neuroptera > Chrysopidae > Nineta > Nineta flava. Next base: position 26,010,774 of record OY986044.1, on the reverse strand, counting down.
ACCGCCATCTGTTAACATCTTTTTAAAAATGATTTGTTTTATGTAAGATCACCTATGAACAACTTGCTTGTTGATTGCGTAGCGAGAAAATTTTGCCAGGCCGTTTCCAGGTAACAAACGGTCTAACCCGTCGTATTAAATGTTTCACATCAAAAATCAATATAAGCTTTATCATATATTTGAATTTCCTTATTGTGACCACATTTCTATATCCGGTATATATAATATATACAACGTTTTATTCAGCTTAGTCCCGACTTTGTAATGGTTCAAAATATTAAAAGACAAAAAACATTTTTGCTATAGGTGTTCATAAAATAGCCTAATTAGAGTGTATTTCCGATGTCCGCATGTCCATAGGTTGATCGCTCAAAACGAAAAAAGATAACGAGCTGAAATTTTGTGAGAATTTATGGATTTCAAAAGCTAAGCTTGTGAAATCAGATCGTGCGACCCCAGTAAGGGGAGTGGAAATATGCATCATTAAAATGGTAAGAGATTCAGAAAATTTTTTAAACAACTTTCTTTTTTAAATATAAACAAATTTTGTTTGAAACTTAAAATATCCGAAATTACTCAATGCCATCTATAACAGGTCTCAAAAGCGCATAAAAGAAAGAAGAACCACAATACCAATTGGCAGTTTCCCTATTCAACGCTTTCTAGAGACGTTGGAAGGAGAAGAGCTGTTCCAGAGAGGTTTTGGAAATCGACTGCATGGATAAAAGAATGAGCGATCGACTTTATGGATCAGAAATAAATAAATGAATGGACAAACGAATCATCGAAGGACGAGAATGGGCGAACAAATACTACAGAACCTTCAACAAGTACAACACCAATAACAAGAATCAGAAACAGAAACAGAAGTAACCACCAGATTTGGATAACACTTGAAAAAGCGAATGGGTAATAACCTGAGTGACGTGTACATCCAACGTATCGACCAAATAACTACCAAAGTCAAAGCTATGAAAACTGACAAAACCAAAATTAAAACTAATGACAATAAAACCCGCACACAAGTCAAAACCATAGAAAGCAACATGTCCATACGACTCGATGGTTTGGTAACAACGATGCACCACAATTTTACAAACTTGTAGATGACATCACACAGATTGAGCACCTTTGGACACAACACCGGCTGAAGATTCAGTAGTTTTTCTGAATCGAGCGACGGCATGATTACAACAAACACATATGCCTTTAAATTGATGGGTCGAAATGGTTACGAAAAAACTAACGGGTTCAGAAAGAGATTGGGCTTTAACGAATCGATAATGGTTGGGTTACACTTAGAACGAGTAGAAGTGACTTGTAGAATAGCCAACGAAAAATCGTCAAAAGCCACCATCAAGGCCATCCAAAGAGACCAAGCACGTGCTTCATCTACCACCACGTGGGACATATCAGCCAGAGTTGTCTCAGAAGTGGACAACAAAATAAATCTGAGCCATCAGCAAAGCGAGTTCCTAGATCAATGAAGGAAATAATTGATTCTGGGGTATCCATTAACTATCCAAAAACACAACATCGGCATGAAAACCAGCAATTGCCTGTTTTTTCTAGCAACAATGCAGATGAAGAACTCACACTAGAATGGGCCAGTTGTGGAAGTTGATGTGCGTTCACACAATTTTATAAGCGAAGAATTGGTTCGAAGTATTGATACGTGGCACCCTGTCATAGATGGTAGAGAGAATAGGGCTACATGTAACAAGATCTTCAAGATTCTTGGAAAATGTGTATGGATGTGATGATATCAAGAATGAGGCTCAATATTGACGCATTGGTTGACATCTGGCTTAAGGAAACATCATTCAACGCCATTACTTTTTACAAAAATTGTATTGATTATCGGAGTTGTCTAATTTACTTGGGATGTGGATAAGAGAGTCCACATTGCTTGGAGAAAACTTGACGAGACCCATAGAGAAATGGTAAAAATGTGATTCGGCGACGTCTTATTTTTTTCGTCTACAAAGTTGGAAAGACGATATCCATCACACACACTGATTGAACTGATGAAGAGTTCCCCCATTAAATTACGACTCTACCCATTTAACAATGAAAAACAACAGGGCATTGAAGAAATGATTTAGGAGATGGAAGGCGATGGTATTATAGAATCTACATCACCCTGGGCTGAACCCGTCATATTACCGAAGAAGGTGGATGAAACTTTTCGATTGTGCGTTGACTCTAGAAAATTGAACAAGTTATAAATATGATGTGGGAAGTCAAATTGATACAGTTTAAAGCTGTATAGTACATAGGTGGGCAGACCGTGACTTCACTGAGCTCTGAGTGAGAGGTAGTTAGAGAGATAGAATAAATATAGGGTTTCCTACCAATTATTATTATTTTCTTTTTTTAATTAAAACATTTTCTGAAAAAAATATAATAATACCAACTATTTTTTATGGTCACTATTATTCAAAGTATACAATACATACAATACATTGAATACATACTCTGGAATTTTGGGCTGGTGATTTACCGCTTGTAAATTTTTGATGATTTAGCTTTAGTTTAGATTTTAAAATTAGATTTTAGGAAATTCCGAATAATTTGCCTAAACTATTCATATCGGAGAACTAATAAACAATTATTTACTTGATTTAATTATTTTTTCTTAGTAGGGAGTATAGTGTCATGGGAATTTGACGACACTGGATACAAAAAGATGCCAATGATAAAGCTGGGTGGGGGGAGGCTTGGTAATTTGTTACAAATTTTTAAATGGTTAAATTTTACATAAAGTGGGAATAAATATAGTTGCTGTTGTTGTAATTATTGTGTTTGCTATCATCATTATTGTTATTATTATTAATATTGTTATTATTATTATTATTATTATGTTTTTTGGTGTATCTCTCCATATTGTAAAAGATATTTTTTAAACAATAAATATTTTATAAAACTAACTCTAAATTGATTGAATAATTTATTGGACAATAATCGGTAGGTCAACCTGTATTGAAACATCGTTCCGTCTTACATACCTTTATTACTTTCACTCACCCAGCTTATGGAGAGTCCGTTCGACTCCGGCGATCCGTCTGCGCCCACCTCTGGCTATAGTAAACTACTGTAATAAAAGTGGTTGTTGTTCTTTTTTTTAACATATTTTTATTAGCTTTAATTGTATGTATCATTGTATCTATGTATGAATGAATGTAATGGAATTAAATAGTGCTTGTGGTGCCAATTGTATTAAATAGAGTAAACTTTTACTAATATTTGCATATTATTTTCGAAAATTAATTACGAATCTCATGAGACAGATCAATTTGTCACACTTGTATTATATATCGAGGTTATAAAGTAGAATAATATAGATTGAAAATACCGAATATGTAACTGTATCAGTCTCATCGTATTTGTGTGAAAAGAAGATACGATGTACTGCAACGACATTTTTGCATTTTGTGGAGAATTCGAGCGTAGATCATATTAGTACAAAATACGAACGTGGTTGACCTTCCTTCATCAAGTTTCCTAATAAAATGAATATTTTATGCAATATAATGTGTAATTAAATAAAACGTAATAGGGTTGCCACCCCATATCCCTGCAATTCTGGACGCAGTTTTACGCAATAAGGATCAGTAGCATTAAGCTACATTGAATTTACGTAAATTGTACGTAAACTTTTTTGCTTCAATGATTTCTAGCATGGTGGAATTATATTCGAATTGAAGCTTTTAATTTTTTTAATACATTGCTCATTATCTTTCTTGGCTGAATAATTGTTTTCAAAAATTCTAAATCTCGCAACATCACTTGTGCAATGCTTTGTGCCATACATAAGAGCAGTACTATTGAGCCACTTCAATTTTTTCGTCGATGAAAATATCGGCATTATCTGCTAATGACACAAAAGTTCTTTTATAAATCTCATTTTTAGAAAAAATTTGAAAAGGTCGAAATTTTCCCTTAATTAGCAGCGGTGTTATCACAGCCCGTGTATGCATGGAATGCTGGTAAACTCAGACATAATGAAGATCCCAACTTCGATGCCCATTCTGTACAATTAATACAGTTAAGATCTTTGTTTTTTGTTTTCTTACTTGCTGAGCCTACCAACCAAATTTCCGATTCAGGAACTTTATGAATATTAGCTAGTAAAATTACCAACACGTCATTATCAGAAGCTTTGACTAAAATTTTTGATGTTGGTAGCACTTTACTAATATGAAATATAATTCTAGTGTCCGCTTCTTCATGTTGACATTCATAAACGATTTCTTCAGTTCTCACAACATAGTTTTCTACAACTTGATAAGAGTAGCACTGGCATCCAACGGTTAAAATACTTTCTTCATTTGTAATATAGCTAGTAAATGGCCGTTCTCCCAATAATCAGCTAGGAACTGTACCAAAGCATCTTTAAACCGATAATTTTTTAGACTCTCCAAAAATTCGGTAGGTCTAGGTTGTAGAGGCCCTGTAATTCTGTATGGAACATCAAATCCTTGTCAATTTCGTTGTTCTGGGTTTTTGATTGAAGGCGTTAAATAACGATCAAATATAAGATGTATTTCTGCAACATTACTTAAACAAAGTTTGATCAGAATAGAAATAATCATGAGATCCTTGTTGCGTAAAACTGCACACGGAATCTTGTGGGTGGTACATGGACGGCTATTTAAAACTCGTAGGGTTTCTTGGGGATTCAACCCGTTTAAAAGTTATTATTATATTTTTATAATTATTATTATATTTTTTATTACAATTATAATTGTTACATTTGTCAATATTGTTATTATTTACTCCAATACGAAAACGTGTATGACGCCTAATGAAAAGTAACAGCTTCGGGTGCGACAGTTGTTAAGTAAAAGAGAGTGCGCATGAATCTCCGTGTAATAGAGAAAGACGCACACTTTCTCTATTACACGGAGATTCATGCGCACTCTCTTTTACTTAACAACTGTCGCACCCGAAGCTGTTTACTTTTCATTGGTTTATACTTTATATAGCCAGTGCTACTCCGTCACATCACGTTTTTTTACTTAATTTTTGAAACTTAAAATCGTGACAACCCTAAGCCTTGCACACTTTTGCTTAGCCAACTCAATACCATCGTGTTTGTAATAATATTACCTACATTTTGAATATAATTATGGCAGGAAACTTGATGAGGGTAAATTACTAATTTACGCCGACCTGTTTATACCTGACAACCATTCATTGTTGCACGGAAAAAGGTAAGCAACATTACATTAGCGTTTTATTTAAGTCATTTACTCTCGATTGGCGATACATTTTTTTGGAAACTCGATGATGGTAGTTAACGAAAAAAATTTAATTAATTAATATTTAATTAAAAATAACCTTGCAGGGATATGGGGTGGCAACTCTATTACGCTTTGTTTAATTACACATTATATTTCATAAAATATTCATTTTATTAGGAAGCTCGATGAGGGAAGATCAATCACGGTCTGATCTTAGACCATAAGTAACATAATGGTAGCCAAAGTAAAAGGAACTTTGATGTCGTATAAGGGTGTGGTTTCTGTAATTTTTAGTAACTGAATTATGTATTAGACATAAACGGGGAAGCATCTACAGATATAGCAGATCAAATTAAAAACCGTCAAATATCACATCCATATATGCTTGCTGTCTCATTCATAAAAATTCTTCACATATTTCTAAATGCTAAGATTAAAAAGACTGGCATTTCAATCTTATTATATCTTTCTTTCCTCGAAAAACTGTTTATGCGAATTAATTGAAAATATTTAAATAGAATTCAATAATATTAAGTAAATAAATAGAATGATATATTTAAAACATGAAATCAAACATAATATTTAATCAAGTATATTCACTTTATACACGGTACAAATGACATTTGTCAACAAAAGATAAAATAATTACAATTATTGATAAATCTGTCATTTCATTATTAGAATACAAATAATAACATCTCAAAATATTATTATTACTTATTTACTATTGAATTAAATCACTGAACTATGAATAATATTATCATAACACCAAACTAAAATATTATGCTGTATATTGAGGTATTATAATATATCATAAACTTGTCAAGACAAACTAAACTTTATGTATAATTATAACCAAGTGGATTTATATACATATACAAATACATATAAAATATATATATATATATATATATATATATATATATATATATATATATATATATATATATATATATATATATATATATATATATCGATGTAAATCGATATGCATATCTATCGATACTAATACTTCGATACTGGGACGTTCGCAGCGGTATCTTGGTATCTTCGCGAGTTAGCCATCTTTCAATAATAACACTCAATATAATACACACGCATGTTTACTAAATATTTCACCATTACTATTTCATTAGACGATTAACGTAAAAACCATACCCACAGCCGCGTCTCAGAATATTATGTTATAAGACAAACAAATCAATAATAAAAAGAGAATTAAATTAATACAATAAAGATATACACAACTAATTAATATCGATAACTGAGGTCATAACACTTCCGTTTACTAAATCGATTAGTTAATACTCAATAATGAATCCACGGTCACAGATTTCAACTTCTCAATCAGAACTATATCTGTCCACGTCACCTTCTCAATCAGAATTTCATCTGTCTACTTCAACTTTTCAATCAGGACTATCTCTTCACTCTACTAAGTGTCTCTTTCTTTGTGACCGCGGCTATTATTTATTTCCGATATTCCATGCGCCAAGTGGAACGAATATTTATATAATTAATCTTGGTGCAGCCTACGACCTTGGCTTCACGTCCTAAAAAGAAAAATTCCCTCTCGTTCTCGTTCGACAATTTGGTAAAGTAAAGAACACAAAAAATCAATCAATCCAGGAATGCTAAAGGGGGCGCAAGCGGAAAGTTTTTCCCGTAAGTTTGAAGTAATTCCGCATCGAATGCAAAAAACTGCATCGTTCTAAATGTCATACAATTCGGTCTAATTTAAAAACCAAAATCAATTTAAAATCTGCAACTTCATGAGCTTACATCGTCCACACATTTAGCTCAATCGTCTAGTTTTATGTCATAGTATTTGTGGTAAAGCGTTGTAAGGACGCTTTAGGGTTTTAAAGCACCTAGTATATATATTTTTTGATGTTTGTCTGTTCGACGTACTTGGACGAAAGCCCCAGGAGGTTGAAATTGTGCAGGGATCATCCATAAGAGAAGGGAACTCATCCAGTAGGAATCAAAATTGAATGAAATTTACGTTTAAAAATAGTTTTATAGTCGTTTGGAAATTTTGGACATAATAGTTTACTAGTAAATATTTGTTTATTAGTCATGGACCAAGTCAAACAAAATATAGTGATGGATATATTTCACAGAATATTAGTACTATGGGGAAAAAAAGTAGCGCTCATTTTTAAACATTTTTAGTTGATTTGTACCTTATTTATTCGGTTTTAGGGAAAATGTTTCGCATAAAAGTTGTTAGTATAATATAATGAACAACTATTATCCGAAGCATTTTTTCAAAACCGAATTTATAAGTTACCATTTAATTATAAAATTTGCCCACTACTTTTATGACCATGTGTATAAGAAAAACTGAAATTATGTAAAGACTATTTTTGTAAAGATTATTAAAATGAAAATAATCAAAGAGAACTCTAAGTTTTTTGAAATTACATTTTAAATTTTGCCCCAATTCCTAGAACATTTATTTGTATTTTATAAATACGTATTTCGACTACAATCTCAGTCATCATCAGTATGAATTAGCTTATCGTAACTATCTCTGGGATATGGATTCAGAGATATGTTGTTTGTTGCTAATTTGGTGCGTGTCTCACAATGATATTAAAAAAGTTCTGTCTTTTATATGATTTGACTGAGAGTATGATCAGACCTGAGGATTGTTAAAGGATTAGGTGCGTGAAGAACCCCACCTATTTATTGAAGGTATCCTTTTGTGACTATGCTGCGTTGTTTTTGTCACTAAAGTGAGGGTATCGAAGCTAATCTTCGATATTCAGGTATTATTATTATTATTAGCCTTAATGGTTTAATTTTATTAAATCAGAATCGATTTGGAATTGGGCCATCTCCAAATTCATTATGTGTTTTCTCAATTTGTATATGTCGATACTAGACCGGCTGTGGACCTGGAAACGCGTGGCGAAGTTGTTCATAGGTGACATAACATATAACAAATCAGTTTTAAAAAGTTGCTAACAGATGGCAATGTATATTCAGGTTAAAAAGCTCACTATACAAAATAGTTTCGATATTTTACATCTGCTAGGCATCCGCGACGGCTGAATTTTTTTACTTCTTGCAAATAAAAAATCTAAGCAATCTTCTCTTTTCAACGAAAGCGATAAAACTTTTGGACAAATAAAAATGCGTACCGTTGATTTCTGAACTGCTTTTCCAACTCGTTATTTAACATTAAGATACTGTATGTATATCGTTCATAAGTGTGTACTTAAAATGATATTTAATTTACGAATATTAATTATCAATATTATTAAGATTGCAAAATATAATTATTTATATTAATAACATTCAATAATTCAATTTTAATTAAGAAATCAAACATCTTCAAAGTGTTTCACATGTCAATTAACAATTTATATATAGTACTGTGATTTATGTTAATTAAATCATTCATGTTCCTCAATTCGAATATTTAATGGTTCAATTTTCAGATAGATTGGCGTTCTCTTTTAAAATAAAATTCTTAAATAAAATTTTGTATGTTATGATTTATATAATTTCCCCCCTATATTTATGGGGGAAATCCTTAAGTTGGAACGCTGAGTCTCAAATCAACTATACACACTATTAATACACTTAAAATCTCAAAAAAAGTCGTTAAGCAGGAGCTGCGTCCACTTCAGAGTTTTAGTGTGATCAAAACGAAATGTCGTATCTGATATGATTTTGGTATTTGCAAGGCCAATTTTATTTATAAATGTCATAGGTACCTGAAAATGTTTACTTTGTTGCTAGAGTATGTAAAAATTGTTCATTTCATTTTTATGTCTGAAGAAGAAACTGTGTTTCAAAACTAGTCAAATAAAGTGATTTTACGAAAATTTCAAATATTTGTTTTATATAATAATTGTTCATTAAAGTTTTTATTTAAAATGTATGTATGTTTAAAGGTTTTATTTTCTTTTTTTAAATCCTTAATATATGTTTCTTTTAACAATTTATGTCATTTTGATAAGCATAATGTTGAGTCAGTTCTTTAACATTAATTATGAACATTGAAGTAACACGATTATTTATTACTTTTGAAAATAGTTTCCACTATAGATACAGTTAGAATGACAGATTAGATTTTCGATGTTCCATACATTCATTACAATATAGTTAAATATAATAATACATGAAAGTATTTATTTCATTTTAATAATATATTAAAAACTTGGACGTGAGATTTATTATTATACTTTATTACTTTATTTCATTATTAGAAATTATGATAATATAATAATTAAGAAAAAAAAACCTGCAAACTTTTAGAATATGGTTTTTATCAATCAAATTAGATGTAATCGAGAATAGAACCATAAAATTGATGATGCGATGATACTGCCTAATCAGAAGGATTGACAAATTTCAAATATCACCGAAATACATTTTTTGTTTTACATAAACACATATTCGCATTTTATCTACAGAAACAATACTTAAGTCCTGAATTAAAAAGTCAAAAAATCGTTGTTTTTTTTATTGCTTAAATCGATAGATAAACTATCTAAGAATATGTTTACAAGGCCTGTTATATGGACCAGGAATAGCTGATTAGATGATTGTCAGCATTAGTATCTAAAAATTGATATTTTTTCCTATTGAAAATTTTGAAACGTGATAGCTAAAAAACCAAACGACTTATTTCATTGAACCAAAAAATTTTTTTCTTCAGTATTAAAGTCTCTTCTAAATGAACTACAAAAGCTTGTCGAAAAGTTTATTTAAATAATTCTTATAGCACCTTAAAGTATTTTTTTCCACATTTTTGTTTAAACCCGCCAAAATTTTTAATTTCCCATTTTTTTCGGGCTTTTTTTAGTTCACTTAGAAGAGAATTCAATACTGAAGAAAAAACACTTCAATTAAATAAGTCGTTTAGTATGTTAGATATCACGCCCGCCAATTTAGAAAAATCGTAAAAATAGAAACTGGAGAAAACGTGTTTCTAAGTTTTCAATAGACAAAAATATCAATTTTTAGTTACGTACAGTGACAATCTGCTAATCAGCTATTCCGGGTCCAGATAACAGCCTTTGTAAACATATTCTTAGATAGTTTATCTGTCGATTTAAGCAATAAAAAACTTTCTTTTTTTTTTGTCATTTTAATTCAGGACATCCCCTTAAACTCATGAAAACAAAACGTAAAATTACACTCTTAATAACAATTTATTCAAACTAAAAGATTGCAAAACCCTTATATGGACAAAATGTAAATAGTGATAAAAGGGAGCTATATTGTTTTAAAGAGCTATTCTAATTTTCAGAATTTTCTTAGCTAAATATATAAAGCAAAATTCCAAATATATTCGTTTCCTTGTGATATTTATTCGTAAATATTTAGCAGTTCATATAAAATTACATTTACTTATGAATGGAAGGGCCATCAAACAAACTTTTAGGACAACAAAACTACAAAGTAAATTAAATTAAAAGTCTTGTGTGATAAAATGTGTACTTTTGAACAAAAACTTACTGTCAGCTATAATTGGTTCAGCGTTGACAACGTCCAATATTGGTGTACCAACAAATATAAATACATTAAACAAATTGAATAAAACACCGAAAAATATCGCACAAAACACTATTGACAGAGCACTAGTGGCAGCATACACGTGCACACACGATAACAATGTTACACCGGCCATCTAGAATCGACGCGTGCCGCATCCCGACTGGCGCGCTTCCATTCCATGCGGCGTCTAAATATCATAAATCTACAATATTGTTTACGCATGCGTTACACTTTGATTGTTTGAATATATATGCACGTATAGTATTTGTAACAATTGGTTTTTGTAGATTTTCTTTTGCATAGTGTTTTGTTGAAATTTTCCTATTATTTTTGTATTGAAAAAACATAGATTTTCATGAATGTTGGGACCAGTATATCTATACGGTATTATCTATACGGTAAATAGAGTAGCATATCTTACGTAGGTAAGGGTTCATTATAGTCCTACGTAGTCATTTATTTATATAGCTGGTTTAAGTTACATGGGTTTCGAAGGGAACGCTTAAAAAGTATACTTTCACTAATTATTTTCTGATATAATAAATAAAATATTTCGTCAACCTTTAAACATATACAAAGATAAACATTTGACAAATGTTTTGAAGATTCAGTCATTGGGACCTCATTTTCTGTGACCCCTCAAAATAAAGTTCTTTTGGCGTAGTCAGAACAACGCATGATGGATTCGAAGGGAAAAAAATTTGAATGTTTGGCAGAGTTTTGTACAAAAAGGTACCATTTTTTGTATAATTTGCTCTACGTATTGCGTTATAAAATTAGTTGCGATAAAAAAAAATCCTTCGTTCAAACACTAGTCAATCTTATCTTGAAGAAGTGTGTAAAAATTTGAACAAGATCGGATCATTATTTTTTTTTAAATCATGTCAACCGACTTTAAAAATAGAGTTTTAAGAAAAAACGCGATTAAAGAGTATCAGGCGTTTTGATCCCTGGACAAAATATCTTAGGACAAAATATCCTAAAGAAAATATCCTATTTTCTTCCTATGATGATGATGACGAAGGGGTCCAGAGGCGAAGCCCCGTGGGGTGAGGTTGGATTGGCTAGAGTTGGGTTGGGTTGGTTTATTCCAGATGAGAATAAATAGTATTTATTATTTATTATTATTGTTTATTATTATCATAATTATTAGTATTATCATTATTATTATCATTCATATTTATTATTATCTAAATTATTATTATTAAAATTCTTGTTAAATGTTTAATTTAGCGGTTTTTGTTACTTAATATATGTGTAATAAACTCAAATCTGGCTAGAGAATTTTTTTTTTCAGGATAATTTGTCCGGGGATATTTTGTCATGGGGATATTTTATCTTGGGGATATTTTGTTCGATGATATTTTGTCGGGTAGTCAAATATCATGGAACCGATATACTTTCCAATACTCTATCTCCTAGAGTTTTACTCTAATTGACTTAATACTTCGGTACAATATTCTAAACATATTGTACTATTTAATAAGATAACAAAAAATTGTTTTTTTGAAGAATTCAAACCCTTGTAACCCCTTAATACATTCGATCAGTATAGATCACCGGGAAAAGACATATCCTTTCCCGAATTTTAAAAGATCTGTACAAAATGAAAAATTTGGATAATCGCTTTGGGAGAATATTCTAGACATATTTTACTATTTAATAAGAATTGATTTTTCGAAATTTTCAACCTCCCTAATTTAATATACACTCACTGCATAAACAGTCTGTTTTCAAGTTTTTTGTAATTGTACAGTGATTCGGTTTTTGATAAGATACCTAATTGATTTAGATTGGGAATTTAATTGTGAATGAGAATCATTTAATTTAAAATTATACAAAATGTCTTTTTATATCGGTATACATTATATATACACAGGTATATTAAGTTTAGTAATGACCTTGTAAAGGTTGAAAATATTGATCGCCGAAACAAAATTTGGGTAGATACAGAGATAGATTGTAGCGGCAGCTCTGGACGGTTTACACTTCGACCATAAGGTTCATTGTGATGCCTAAGGATGAGAGGATGTGAGTGGAGTGAAAGGAATTTTTGTGTGTAGAATAGGAATTTATAGGATGTACGGCTGCAGCCGACTCTGATAGGAACTTTGCCAATTTTCATATGGAGTTCGAGAAGGAAACTGCAGAAAATATTCACAAGCATAGCCGGTTATTTTGTTCTTGTCCATACGCCGACAGTTTAGTCAATTAACTGCCCCTTTTTTTTAAAATAATGGACAAACTTCCGATGTCGAGAATCGAACCCATAGCCTCCCAGTCCTCAAGTGGACATAACGTCTTAGACTGCTCAGCTACTTGGCTGGTAAATTTGAGTATTGGTATAATTAGTTTCCCAAAGGACAAAGAGAACGACCAGAAATTGGGTATGTGTGTTCTAGAGCTAAAGTGTAAGTTCAGATCGGGCAAAATAAGAATCATGCTATCCTCTGCCAGTAGTGAAATTCTTTAAAATAATGCAAATAGTGTCTTCTATTGGATATAGATTACAACAACCACATTATAATTCTGGACTAAACAATACGACCTATCCTTAATAGAAGATTATTCAAAAGAGGTCTTACAAATACGCAACACAAACTTACAACCCAAAGTTGATGGTAAAAGGAAGAAAGGTATAAACGCTGTGATAAAATTTGGTAGGGTGGTTAAACTATGTTTTAGCATGGCTGTAAAAAAAGATAACAGTCGAAGAAAGGCACTAAAGTTTTCTTTTCCATCTACCTGACATCCATTTGAAGTTAAAGAACCCTTCTTTTCATCTTGCAATCTAAAGACAACGAAATCAACATTAACATCATATTCCAACATACAAGGAGGCCCAAAATTGATGACTTTTGGAGAGCACAGACTCTGTTTCTAAAATGAATTGAAGGAGCGAAAATCTCAGGAGCACTACAAATTCAAAAACGGGCAGCCAATTTAAATAAGGCAAAAGCTGGTAGGAACGATGGCGCCTAAAGCGACCGGACCACGTATAAATGCACACGTTACAAAATAAATACAAATAAATTTACTGTAAGAGGTAAAAATATAAAAATAATGAAATAAAACGTACGCTACCCCTTAAGTAGGCTACAAATGCGGAACATTGTGCAGCAACATTGAACTCCCCCTACAAAATAGTTTGCCAACAGACGTGCAACCAAAATTGGGTACATTCTTTATTACTTTATTACTCAATCTTAAAAATTCAATCACTTGTCATCTTGTCTCTATCTATCTCATTTAATTTGTAGTTTATTTATTTACTAGTTTATTTATAAGTATCTATCTATCTCTACAGTTTTTTCAAGTTTGTTGTGTGCAAATACAAAATACAAAAAATAAAGTAAAAAAAGTATAAAAATAATAAAGTATAAAGTAATCTATGTTATAAAAAAAAAAAAATATTAGGAAAACATACAATTTTAGATAATATGTTTTGCAAATATCGCTACACACGAGCAATTTGTACAGCAACATTAAACTCCTACCACAAAATATCAAATAATTTTGATTTTTACAGCAACCAGATCAAGGACATGTAATTTTGTTCTTCAACAGCTATACAGACTAGCAACCTACTAATGAACATTAATTTGTCCTTTAAATGTTCCTGCACAGGTTGCAAGTCTGTAGTTCATATTAGCGGTTTAATCGACGAATATTATTATTGAATACCTTTGTGAAGCATTTTTGTCAAGGATTAATATTTTCAAGCGTTACAAAGTCAGGACTAAACTCATATGTAAAGACCAAAATATTTCAAAAACTGTACCTAGTGAAGTGATTGACGCTGTTATCCAAAGGTAAAACTGCTGGAAGTAATGGTTTCACTAACGAGTTTTTAATTTATGGTGATAATAGTTTAGTGAAGACTCTAACAGTGTTATTTAATGGTGTATTCACGTATGAAATAATTCCTGAAAGCTCGCTTCATGCTGTGTTAGTACTCATGCATAAAAAAAAGATATCACAGTGCAATAGAGAACTGTAGACCAAAAAGCTAAAGTTCACACATATATGACATATTTTGTAGAATCTTGCTAAAACGTATCGAAGGAGTGGCAGACGAGAACCAACCGTCTAACTAGGCTAGATTTCGGAAAGGATAATCAACTTACGATCAATTTCAAATTGTTAACCAGATCATCGAGCAAGTCATGGGATACAATATAAAACCTTTTTAACAAAAAATTAAACCGATGAAAAGAGAAAGGAACTGAAAAGCAAAAAGTAATAAAGAACCTCTTTTGTGTAACTAAGTCCTACACTAATGTAAATACCTAAATAACTTTGAGTCGGCGCCAAACAAACAAACGCTATGTTATTGGAAAAGACTATTAGATCAACTAATACTATCTAATTAGTATAAATAAATTCCTTCTCAAAACCTTTCATTGTAGTCTGTGATAGAAATATGTGGACGGATGAGAACCACCCCATTTCAAGAAAGAAATCGTTTGGTATACAGACGGCTCCAAAACTGGCGAAGGGACTGGGGTGGGAATTTACGGTGAAAGACCCAAGGCAAACATAAGCCTCAACTTGGGGAAATATGCCACAGTATTTCAGGCGGAAGTCTACGCCATACTGGCGTGCGGCCGTGAGAACCTACGTAGAGCCTACATAAACCAGAACGTATGTATTCTCTCAAACAGTCAAGCTGCTATAATAGCCCTGTCTGCAACTGATGTCACCTCGGGGGGTGGTCAAGGATTGCCTAAAGGATCTGCTGGAGTTGGGAAAACGGAACAATGTTAAATTGATCTGGGTACCGGGTCACAGTGGTTTCGAAGGAAACGAAAAAGCAGATACCTTAGCAAAGAAGGGAGTCGGAATACCCTTCATAGGCCAAGAGCCCCCTGCGGAAGCATCTGTACACAATAGGACTCCATAACGGATCCAGTATGTGCAGATTATGCGGCGAGGAGGAGGAAACATCCAGCCACATAATCTTTAACTGCGAATCTCTGGATTACAGCAGATACAAGATATTCGATGCATCTCAACCCGAATATATGAACCTTGGAAGACCTGATCAGCAATCTCCTGGCTATTGTCAAGATATGGGAGAAGCAAATCTCGTCAGACTGAAGTAGAAGGGGTAGCACAATAGACCATAAGGTCAAAGTGCAGTACATTTTAGACCCGTGGATATATCTATCTATCTATCTATAAATATATTCACAATGATATACGTAGGTATCTATATACGAATGCCAAATACGTGCTTGTTTGTTTGTTTGGCGCCGACTCAAAATTATTTAGGTATTTACATTAGTGTAGGACTTAGTTAGACTAAAAACGTTCTTTTATTTTTTGATTTCCAGTTCCTTTCTTTTTTCGAAGGTTTAATATTTTGTAAAAAGTTTTTATTTTTGCTTTTCAGTTCCTTTCTTTTTTCGCCGGTTTAATGTTTAGTTAAAAAGTTTTCATTTTGTTGTGGCTTATAGTGTCATCAGAACTAAATATGTGTGCCAAGTTTCAACAGAATCGGTTCACAGATAAAAATTCAATGAGTGAACAATCAATCATTCCCTATTTTTCTACTCTTAGGGGTGACATTTTTTTCAAATTTCTATGGTACCAACTTCGAAGATACCCTATGCAATAAAAGAAGAATTATCGAAATCGGTCTACTCTATAAAAAGTTATACGTGGGAATAAATAACACACAACAATATTTACGAGTTGATTTGAGAACCTCCTCCGTTTTCTTCGTCGGTTAATAAATACATGGATAGCTTTTATAGATTTCAAAAATTGTTTGACACAATCAAACATAGTTCTATAAGCAATACATTGTTGCATTTGTATGAATGCTGCTATTATTTGAAATACTCTTTTACTTACTATGTGCATCATTTTGAGGGTCGAATATTTCTAAAATATCAAGACTAAACATTACCCTCATTCATAAATATTACCCTCATATAAAATCTTTTTTCATTCTACAAGAGTATTTTTGTTTCATACTATTCACAAACATTATTTAGAAAAATAAACATTAAATAACTGATTCTGAATACAATATATATATATATATATATATATATATATATATATATATATATATATATATATATATATATATATACATATTATCAAAATAAATACAATTAATTCATATTTATTTTATTGATTTATGTTGTTCAAATTAACAACAACAATTTCACAGTTACTACGTATGTAGCTCACTCTTACACCTGAGAGTCACCATAACCATAACCATTAACATATCACGTTCATCCCTTCTTTGTGTCGTTTTTGTTTACACAAAAAACATTGTTTATCAAATTATCCACGAAATTGTTTCAATTTAAATCACTGTCAATTATATTTTATTAATTAACATGGGAGTTTATAGTAACAATATGCAAAACTGATTGTAGGTAGGAGAGGTAAATGTATTTGTATACATTTGAATGTTTGCAAATCTATTCGTAATGTGAATCCCATATACACACATGAAAAGTAGAGGAAGTCCGGGTATTATGGAGTACTTCGTATTCAATAAAAGATCCAACATTTTTAGTTTGTTATGATGTACAGAAACTATACGCGGAAAGTGTAAAATTATAATTTATTTTTTAGTTAAATCTCGAGAAGAAAAAATTAACTCGTCAACCAGGAATTGAAACTTGGACCTCTGGATATCTAGTCCAGCGTACTTACCGCTATACCAAAGACGACTCTGACGTAAGAGCCAACTTTTTCATATCATTGGCAGTATTACTTTTGTTGTCAAATATCAACATTCATATATTTATTATTTGTGTATAATTTAAGCGTTACAATACAATAGTTGTCAAATTCCATTTAGATTACGTAAGACAAATACGAGAGAACTGGCGCATATTTTATAGACAAATGTCATTTAATTTTATAGACAAAATCGGAACGTACGTCGACCCGTCAAAGGGGAAAACACAACAAAAGGTTTCTTTTTAAAAAGTTTTTAAAAATAAGTTTGGTTCTATACATTTTTGCACTATTTTACACAATTTTCACTTGTTGAATGCAGTGTTACACAATTTTTATACCCGGTGTATAAGATATATCAGGATAGTTCAGGATATATCAGGATATATCATGATAAGATAGATCAGTTTAGTTCTGACTTTGTAACGGTTTTCTGTCTGTGAACCCGAGAACTCGAACAAAAAAGAGATAGTAAGCTGAAATTTTGTATGTGTGTTTTGTTTGAAACTTTTTTTCTTGAATTTAGTTTATGCCGAGTATTTAAGCAATTAACTCGTTAGTTGTTATTTTCACTTGTTTTTGTAGGCAATGATTGCAGAGGTATAAACCTTGCTTGGGCTCTGCATCAAATGAAAATGATTCTACTACGATTGCTAACATAGAAACGTCCATTTTCATGTACGATACAGATATTAATGAGATTCAACAGATAAATAAATGTTTGAAATCTGTTTGAAAACTTTGAAACACGTTTTCTCCAGTTTTTATACCCAGTATATGTAAATATAGAAGGTATATTAAGTTTAGCCCCGACTTTGTAACGTTTGAAAATATTGATCCTTGACATAAATGGTTGGCATAGATGTTCATAAAATGGCTTAATTCGGCCATTTTCGCATGACCGTCCGTCTGTCCGTCTATCTATGAACACAATAACTCAAAAACGAATAGAGATAACGAGCTGAAATTTATTGTGTGTGTTCTGGAGCAAAAAAGTAAGGTCAAAAAAGCTCGTTATTGGGCAAAATCGGAACGTGGCTCCCCCCGTTAGGAAAGGGGAAATATACATCTTTGAAACCGTAAGAGATAGAAAATAAAAATAAACAACTTTTGCTTGAAAAAATTTTGTATGAACTCTTTTTATGAAATTATTTCTTATAGTTTTCTCATATTTGTGATTAAATGTTTCTCGGAAACCGAATTGTTAACAATTCGAACACGCAGAATCGTTCACAATTCAATCATTGATATACAACTCAGTATATACTGGGTATTCAAACAATTAACTCAGTTAGTTGTTACATTACTTGTTATTTTCTTTTACTTGTTAAGTTGGCGACCGTGATAGCTAAAAAACTGAACCACTAAGTTTTTTTTCTTCAGTATTGAATTCTTTTCTTAGATAGTTTATCTATCGATCGAAGCAAAAAAAAAACTTTTTTTTTATCTTAATTCAAAACATCCCTTTAACATAAGTCATAAAATTCGTATTAGATGTTTTATTTTATTAATTAAAATAAAACATTCATACTCGTACTCGTCTTTTAACCTATATTTTAAATTTATTAACTGTATTACTTATCTGTGAGTGATAAGTCCTAATGTCTCTTAAACACGGCCTTGCGCACTGCCGTGCTCTAGATCTTTATATAAATTTTATATAATTTGACATTTTGATTATTTTGAATCATTTAATTGATAATCTTCGACTTATATTTTATATTTGGATGACTCCATTCTAACTGAAATTTTTTATGTCCTGTACTGCTTACCCTGGTCATACATAATCAATCTACTAAATTAAATTTTTATATCAATACAATCCTCATTAACAAATTTCATCACTATTTTTGTATAATATACGTTGCAGTCGAAAGAAAACTGGCAATATCTTACTCAAATGTCAGTACCGTGTCGTGTCTTTTTCAAGGATTTGCCTTTAAATATAGTTCAATTTAAAATAAATTAACATATTTTGTTTTAATATATCAGTTCAACATTAAATTACTGTTTTATAACTTTTATCCCTAGATTTTAATAAAATTTTGAATTTAATTTTTTATGACTCGTGTGTCATCTAACTCGAGATTAATGAAACTGCTATTAAGACATGTTGAAACTACATCAACTGCGTAATGTTTACAAACACCACACGGGTCAAAAAGTGCAAGGATCTTGTGTCTACATAAAACAAGGTATGTCATACATTTACTTGATATTATTTAACTAAATTAAGTATTGAATTTTTTTATCATAAATGATAAATGTTTGTACTTAACACTAACCTAAATTATACTTCAATTGAGTATTATCAAATACATAACAAAAAAATTATAGTAACTATTTCAATATAATTGTACCGTGGCTGTCAGTACCATGTTAAAAAATATTTAAAATATATTCAGTTATACCAAAATACATATTAAATACATGTTATTTTATTTTATAGCAAAATACTTGTGTACTTTCATTATTACTGTAAAATAAAATTCGTTTACAGAATTTAAAAAAGTTACGGTTAGAATAGAGTTACCCTTTTGCTCTTTTCCAGTACCATTATCTTAAACCGTCTTTGACTGTTCTGCTTATACTATTATTTTATTTTTTGACTTGTTTCATATAATAAGACGATAAAGTTCTTAAATTTTGATTAATTTTATTTCTATCTAACAAGTAAAGATCATAGATCTCTGATATACTTTAATTTGCTGCTCTCTTTATGGTTTTCCAGAAGGTTTTTCCATAAACTTTTAAACAAATGTGGTGTAGCTCCCTGAAGACGGCCATCGACGCACATTTATACGTGTCTCATGCGTGTATTTATTTATGTATGGGTATCGGATCATACCTTTCATTGATTTTGTTTTTCTGACTCATTCAATACAATATAAAATTGGTTTGGTAAATAAAGTTTACTATTACTATTATTAAATTTATTAACGTAAGTAAGTAGATTTACTTTGTTGGAGTAGAAAAGAGATGGTTCGAATTATCTGAAACCTATTCAACAATATATTGAATAGACAGATTTTTGGGATTCAAGACAAACTTTATTTTGCCTCATAAATAATGCCCAAACAGTTTGTTTATAGTAACTTATGTAACAACATGTAGTAACCTAAATAATAAGAGACATACGTAGAGATTCCGCAAAGGTAAATATGAAAGTATATTGAGATTTAGTAGCGAGTCCACTACAACTTCTATGTAAGTAACTAACCTGCCTCCCAACAAATTTAGGACAACGATTTTCACCAACCCTTAATTGTTGGGTGCTGGAAAAATTAGTGAAATTTTTTTTATACCCACATAAAAATAATAAAATTTGAATTCACAATTATGCCAACGAGAAGCTGCATTAATTTAAAAAAATTAAAATTAAGCGCTTCTGTCCTAAGTATTAAAATTTACAAAAAAAACTGTTCTATAGTTTAATAATTTGCTGTAAATCTGTTATTATTTTATCTTGCTGTACTAATCATGTGTGTTTTTAGCGAATTTCCTCCAAAGGAAATGCAGCTATTTATTTTCAACCAATGCTTGAATTTCGTAACAATTTTTTCAAATGTCCTTCGATCCTATCTATTAGATGTTAAAAATCACTATCGCTAAAATTTGTATATATATATATATATATATATATATATGTATACATATATACATATATACATATATACATATATACATATATACATATATACATATATACATATATACATATATACATATATACATATATACATATATACATATATACATATATACATATATACATATATACATATATACATATATACATATATACATATATACATATATACATATATACATATATACATATATACATATATACATATATACATATATACATATATACATATATACATATATACATATATACATATATACATATATACATATATACATATATACATATATACATATATACATATATACATATATACATATATACATATATACATATATACATATATACATATATACATATATACATATATACATATATACATATATACATATATACATATATACATATATACATATATACATATATACATATATACATATATACATATATACATATATACATATATACATATATACATATATACATATATACATATATACATATATACATATATACATATATACATATATACATATATACATATATACATATATACATATATACATATATACATATATACATATATACATATATACATATATACATATATACATATATACATATATACATATATACATATATACATATATACATATATACATATATACATATATACATATATACATATATACATATATACATATATACATATATACATATATACATATATACATATATACATATATACATATTTACATATATACATATATACATATATACATATATACATATATACATATATATGTACTTTTTTTAAATGTCTGTGGACTCTCTAGCGGTCACAGTTTTATTCCGATTGGAATGAAATTTGGTATTTGAGGCGCTTTTGGTATTCTAATGATCAAGTTCCTTAATTGGTAAAATCGGACGAGGGAAAAGAAGGATTTAGAGAGAGGGGGAAACACAAAATTTGACTATCTCCCTTCATATTTGAAAACTCGAAAAAATTATCTAGAGTTAAGTTGTAGGTACTAAGTTTTACTGTAATTTTGTTTCTTATCATTTTTCTGTTACACTAATAATTACAGAAATATTTAAAATTAAAGATTGAAAGTTAAAATTCTAAATATCTGTGTTCACATTAGAGTTTGAGAAAAATGATCAGGTAATGAATTGTAGCAAACTTGATTTTCTACAACTATACTTTTTATACATTTTTCGATTTTTCTAATATTAAGAGAGATATTTGATATTTTGTGTTTGTTTGACACGAATACATACAATATAATTTATTGTAAAAAATTTTGATTGTCGTTTCCATAGTAACTATAAACTAGACTCGTTATACCTACCGTTTTTTTTTTGCTATTAATAAATTTAATTTTCGCAAATACTAAAGTCATATCAGATATTATATTTCATTTTGATCACACTAAAATTATGACCGCTAGAGAGTGATTTATGTATTAAAAGGAAATTCGCTAAGTTAACGCAGCTCCTGCGTAAATAATTTTTTAGTTGTGGAATGGATTATATCTTTAACAACAAATTTAAGGGGTTACAAGGGTTTGAAAATTTAAAAAAAAATCTATTTGTTGTTGATTTATTGTCTTATTAAATAGTACAATATCTCCAAAATATTCTCCCAAAGTTTTAAGTCAATTAGAGTAAAACTCTAGGAGATGGAGCTTTGGGAAGTACGTTGACGCCACTGCTTGAACGAAGTATTTTTCTTTTACCCTAATTTTACAAGGCAATACGTGGTGCAAATTATACCAAAAATAGTACCTTTTTGTACAAAACTCAAAAATTCAAAAAACCAAAATTCAAATTTTCATTTTTTTTCTTTTTCCTTCGTCCAAGCACGAACTATATAAATCTACTAACAGAAATAATTTCAAAGGGGTCACAGAACATGAGGTCCCAATGGCTGAATTTTCAAAATTTTGAAATGAAAATTTCACAAAATATTTGTCAAATGTTTATCTTTGTATATGTTTTAAGGTTCAATAAAATATTTTAGTTATTATATTAGAAAAAAATATGCTTTTTTTTTAGCTTTTCAATTCCATTTAACCCCTTAACATTTAACTATTTAATTTCCATATTGAGCTTAATACTTAAAATTATCATACTGAAACAGACAATTTATACACGACATTACGAAAATAATTACGTTACATTACTAAAGTAAATTACCTCGACAGAATTATGAAGTAGATATACAGTATAATTTAAGTACCTTTCGTTCGAGTTGACTCAGATTATTCAGAAAAAATAACTAAAAGAAACGATCCACTTCCTCTGAAGAGGTTTCAGCGAATAGTTAAATGCATTAAGTTCTAGTCAAATGTAATGTGACATTTTGTAGCATAGTTTAATGTTTGTTTGAAACAGTTTTCTGTTGAGTTCAAATTATATCATTACCACTAATTAAAAAGAATACATAAACCTATAAACCATATTACCGGTACTTCCTCTAATAGTAAATGATGTATATTTGTTAGTCTGCTTGGATGCAATAATAATTTATGAAACTAAATTAATTAACTTATTTTTTTTTTAAATAATTTATATTTGAAATAAATGTAAATATTTAATTTAATGGTGGAAATCATTTGGGATATTAATTGTTAATTACATATTAAAATATTGTGCAGCTTCCAAAAAAAGTTCAATGTTTTATTTGCACAAGGATTTTATAATACTTGAGTAAGTACACACACAGGATTATAGTGTATATAATTTCGTGAATGTAACAGGAGAAAATATTCGGTAGGAAAGTAAGTTTTCTTATTATAGGAGCAAATAATCGTCTACCTATGAGTTAAGTTCTCCAAAAAGACCGGAGTGCTCAAAATAGTATCAGATATCTATTAGCGGTTTCTTTTGATGCACGATTCCTTTTGAAGCATGCTCTCGCAACTATGTGATGTCGTCATGCTCGACCTCGGTGCTAGCTCGAGAATTGTGCGGCCATTTTTCTCAATCGAACGTGTGTATGATTATTTATTATTAGGTTGACTGTCAGTGTCAACAAATACTTAAGCACATTTTAGCTGTTGTTATGGATTACTTATCAGACTGTAGTTTTAGCACTGTACATATATATTTTTGATTTCTAAACATGTCCGCCCGTGTGCTTAAAAGAAATATTATTAAGTAAAACTGGAAATAAAATTGAATCTGATGGCACTGATGACACTTTGTATTATTATTAACGACGTAGGTAATCATATACACATGATGCAATTTGTAATTGTAATTATAATTAAAGCGTCTTCATCATCAGAACTTTCTGACGATGATAATAGTTCCATTCATAGGTTTTTCGACGCCTTGTTGCACTGCACTATTGCTCTGACCTTACTAGTCAGTGCAAGACGGAGCGCACTAGGAGTGCTCTCTATCGTCAATCAAACATACATTTTATAGTTAGAGTGCTCTCAGTGCGCATGAGGGCAGTCAAAAGAAAACGCTATATGACAAATATGAATTTATACAAACAAATGACTAGCAAGTAGTGACTTTAATAATAAGCAACTTTAAATAACTCAATTTTCAAGAAACAAGTTGGTTGGTATTATCAGGGTGGATCCACACTATAATTCCGACCCCGGTTCATTCTCGTTTTTCTCAATTCGACCAAAACTTGACTGTTGCGGATAGTATGAATGCACACATTGTTTCTTACTTCATAATATTTCACAGAGATCGAACCAAGAACGAACCGTGATCGGCATTATAGTGTGGATCCACCCTTAACCTTCTAGTGAAAGGTGATTGTTTGGATGATAGACAACAAACAAACTTAAATCAAGGAAATTGAATACCGTCAAAAACAGGAAGTGTCATTCGATAAGCAACCATTCCAAAAAACCAAACCAAAAAACTCAAAGAAACTATTAAAAAATTTCTGACATAAATTCAAAATAAAAAATTTCTGACGTAAATAAAAAACATGAATGGGTTATTAGGGGATTGTTATTGAATATTAAAAGTTAAAGAAATTACGCTCTGTTACTCGAACAGTTTTCAACCGTAATAGGAAATAGATTTACTACTTTTAAACGACCTTTGTTTAAAAGAAGACGAATTGGAAGCCTTTGTAGTAAATAACTTTCATATAGTTTGTAGCTCTTGTAAAAAGTATTTTAAAAGTGGTATAACAATGGTACTTTACTCTAATAACTATGTAAAAAAAAGAAAATTAATGACGAATTCTTGAAATTCAATGAAGGGGAAGTTTTTGAAATTTCAGCAATCGAAGTGCTTGTAAAGTAGCAACTTAACGTTATTATTTAAAAGTATTTTTGAATAACCGGGATAAATTAATTCATAAATTAATAATTAATTTATCATTTTTTTACAGGTCATTGAATTTTTAATTAAATATTGATAAGAAAAAATTAACTCGTCAACCAAGAATCGAACCTCGGACCTGCGGATTTCTAGCCCCGCGTACTTACCGCTACACCAATATTTGTTTTTGCTTGGTTTACTGAGCGACTGCTCTTCCGACACCAGTCTTCTAGGATTCAGCAGCCCACCTGGTTCATGATGCTAGGAACTGGTTCAATGATCATAATTAGCCCATCGTTCACATATGTCTGAGCATAGAATCCCTCCTCTGTAAGTTTTAAAAGTAGACCATCATTACCAGACACCAGGGATGTTTAGAAAGTCATGTTCCATGCGGAATACCTACTCCCATCCCCTGATGAACCTGGTTGCCTCCATCGCCTGCCATAACCTGTCTTTTTTCTAATGACGATCTTAAGCAACTGACGAGAGAAGCGTTTGTCTCTGTCATTTGCAATTTTTCGCAGATCATCTCAAGTTTTTCCTTCTCAAAAGCCCCTTCTACATCAAAGATACCACCCAGGGTGAACTACTTGGAACGAATTACTTTTTCTATCTCCTACACAGCCTCGTGGAGAACTGTATCGGCCGAAATATAACTCCTGTAGGCATGTTGATTCTTATGGAATGAGTACTCTTTTAAAGCCCCTTCCGTATGATAGTCTATTATTCTTCCTATTACTGTAAATATTTCCGTGATAGTTTGCTAGTGTGTCTTATTATGATTTTGGTATTTAAAACCATTGGTTACAAATCCATAAATTTATCTTACATATACATATGCTATTATAATCATTCACATCCTATGCATTATTTGTATGAACCATGATTACAGAAAATTAATAAACCGTACGTTAATCGCTTTTCAGTTATATTGTTTGAATGCAATTCAATAGTAAATAATATTATATAACATAAATAATATTCCAATATTGATCAGTCGAAAATCAGACTTCTTGCGAGTAAACAACGCACTTATAAAAAGTCATAAAGCATTGTACATTATTACAATTATAATTTGTATGGCCTCAGCTGTTCGATTGTAAACATAAACTATAGTGCATCATCCTTTCTAAAGTTTTAAAGAGAGGATGTCAGACTAATTGGCCTGAATGCCTTTTCCTAACCGTAGTCTCTTTTCCCTGGTTTGGGGGTGTAATGGCTACGTCTGCAGATCTTCATATTTTAAAACCTATTCCAGCACGAAACCCTTAAGAACCCCTCCTCCCATGATAGCATTTTAAGGCCATTTTGAATCATCATTAAACTCTTTAATGTCACCATCTCGTTGGTCAGTTCCCCATTAGGTGTAGTAGCCAGGTCTAGCGGTGACTCAGGCACAGGGTGGTACTGCGGAAAGTGGGTATCCAGAATTACTACTGAATTTGTGAAATTGCTCCTTCGATAGTCTCTGAGTCCCGTCTTCTTTTTCAATTGATTCTATAGTTCCCTTCGTGTTTCTACTTAGGCCTTTGAGTGATCTGGCTGACTCTGGTAGTAATTAGATTTCAGCACAGTAGTCTCGCCATTTTTCTCATTTTCTCCATCTTAGTTGGTTTTTGTATTCATTCCTTACAGCTTTGTATTCATCCCACGGTTGTTGATCTCCCCGTTTGAGCGCACGGTTTAAGCCCCACCTGAGCTCCTGATGCAGCACCGAGAGCAATACTACACCAGGAAACGCTGGAACCACTTGCGGCCTTCAATGGATGGGATTCCTCAAAGCAGTACAAGATTGTCCGATTAAAGATGTCAACTTTAGTGGCTAAATCTTCAAAAGATTCTCTTCTCTCAGGCGGAGCTTCTAATCGGCTAGTGACTCCAATCGGCTGATAGCGGTTGCGACCTAGATTTTTTTGAGCATCATCACTTTTGACGACACAGCTGAATCAGATGGGACGACGTTGGATATCACCCTCCAGTTTTGAATTTAGTTCCTGCCTTCTGAGAAGACAAACAATGGTTCACAGCCTCCGTTTACGATCTTGAGGTCCATAGAATCTAGGTACACTATAGAGCTGCACCTCTTGTAATTGCATTTGAGCTACCACACTACGTATGGTGAGAGTTCGTATCACAGTCGATGATAATCGACAGACCTCCTCTCCTTGCAAATTATACGAGTTTACGCATATCCTCCGAAGGAGGTGATTGTTCACTATCGTATGTGAAATAGCAACTACCCACCTCCATCTCTATATAATAATTGTTATTTCTTTCCTCTACTATCACCACTGTTGAGTAGCTTGACTCCGTTGTGCCAGTCGTGGCGCTTTGAGGTCGTGGGAGATGATGATGCAGGTTCTGGGAGGCACGTGGTTGATGTCTCAGATGGTCACACTTTTTCAGATGGTCTTGTGATGGAACTCTTCTAGTTAATCCTCTGCTAGCTTGAAGTCAATCCTGCAGAGGACTTTTGATGTTCGATTTCTAACTGAAACCAAAGAGCGTCAAGGAAGTCAAGTTCGTTAATGAGTAAAATCGGGCAAGGGGAAAATAAATTAGTTTTACTATAGTTTTCTCATCATTTTTTCTGTTATTACTCTAATATTTACAGAAATATTCATAATTTAAGATTAAAAGTAAAAATTCTAAATATGTCTCTACACATTTGAGTTTCAGAAAAATGAAAAGGTAATGAATTGTAGCAAACTTCATTTTCTACAACTTTCCTCTTTATACATTTTTTGATTGTTAATTTATACATTAAGAGAGATATTTTATATTTTGTGTTTTTCTCTCTCTCTATGCCCCCTTGACCTATGCCATTTGTTAATAACATTGGCCTTGCAAATACCAAAATCATACCAGATAAGACATTTCCTTTTGGTTAGACCATAATTGTGCCACTAGAGAGTAATTTATGTATTCTAAGGAAATTCGCTAGGTTGACGCTGCTCCTGCGTAACGAATTTTTTTAAATGTAAAAGGTCAACAGAATAATCTTTTAAATCCGTATACTTTATTAGTTTTTAGATAGTCGTTATTAACATTATCTAGGTAAACGAGTTTTTATCTACGCAAGTATATGTAACAGGACGGACGATTTCCCCTATCTTCTGAAGTAGCTGAAATTAAGTC
Organism: Nineta flava; assembly: GCA_963920215.1. Lineage (NCBI taxonomy): Eukaryota > Metazoa > Arthropoda > Insecta > Neuroptera > Chrysopidae > Nineta > Nineta flava. Next base: position 25,982,211 of record OY986044.1, on the reverse strand, counting down.
TGAAAATTACCACAACAATTGATCAGTATAAATCAATCAAAAAACTATTCTGTGACGATTAACCTAGCTGCTTTAGCGTTCACGCTTTCGCTATGAACTTTCTGATAAAATGAATATTTCTGCGAAAATCCAACTAACTAGGATTTAATTGGCTTGTATTTACAATACCACAACATGTATTTGCAATACATAACATAACAAACAGAAAATCCGTCATTCCATCTGTGTATTTGTGTGTTAAAACATTTTGAAAATAAAGCTCAAACTCTCCGCTCCTGATAAACGAACTAATTGAGTATTGTAATTTACAAATCATTACACAACTATATTCGCATTCATTTTCAATACCAAGTATAAAGCTCTAACTATTCAGAGAGAACCATATCAAAGCTCTCTAAACTATTAATGCATAAATGAAACCCAGAAACATCATACCCATTCTAGTATGTAGACCCACAACTGCAAATACTACACTTATGAAACTTGATATTATTATGTTTTGTAGTTAAAACAATAAATCCGGTATTAAACTTAACGTCTAGACAGATCTGCTTCGTCCTCTCGTAAATTTTGCTGCTCTTTGGATTTAGCCAGTCATCGAACATCAAAAGTCCTCTGCAGGCTTGACGTCAAGCTAGCAGAGGATTACCTAGAAAAGTCCCATCACATGACCATCTGAAAAAGTCTGACAAGTCCTGACATCGGAGACATAACGCGTGAAGGTTTAAGGATATAACAAATCGTTTACGAGATAGGGAATTGATACTCTGAGTTGAACACACGGTTATCAACCGCTATGGTGTGTTTAAGCTTTGACACGAAAACAAATAGCCATCGAACGGACGGACGGAAAAGCAAGGTATGTTTGTATACCTATGGGTTAAATAATTTGTATAATTTGTCAATTCAAAATATGTTTATAGTTTTAGGTTTTTCCAATATTATTAGATCTCATTGCCAAAACGTTATGTTAAGTACCTGAAAATGTTTACTTTGTTGCTACAGTATGTAAAAATTATTCATTTCATTTTTATTTCTGAAGAAGGAGTCAAATAAAGTGAGTAGTCAAATAAAGTGATTTTACAAAAATTTCAAATATTTGTTTTATTTAATAAATAAAAGAGTTATGAACATTCTATTTTTCTAATTTTTAAATTGAAGCACAGTTTTGATATGAGGGAAATACCCCTTCTTTGATCGCAATTTGTCCCATCAAAATTTCGAATAGGGAAAACAAATTCAGTAACTATACAAATATCGGTTATATGTAGATGTTTACACATATACTTCATCCATTCGGAAAAATGTTTCGATCAGTTGATATAGCCTCAACAAATATAATGTTTCTGTTTCTTTTTTTTAAATGTTGTACCGTTTTCAAGATCGAAGTTAGAGAGAATTGAATATAAACACATCAGCTTATTAAAGATTATTAAAATAATCAAAGAGAACTCTAGGTTTTTTTGAAATTATATTTCAAATTTTGCCCCTATTTCTAGAACATTTGTTTGTATTGTTTGTATTGTTTGTATTTGGTGCCTGTGTCACAGGCACCAAATTAGCAACAAGCAACATATCTCTGAATCCATATCCCAGAGATAGTTACGATTAGCTAATTCATACTGATGATGACTACATTGTAGTCGAAATACGTATTTATAAAATACAAACAAATGTTCTAGGAATAGGGGCAAAAGTTGAAATATAATAGCTTATAATGATTATTAAAATAATCAAAGAGAACTCTAAGTTTTTTGAAATTACGTTTCAAATTTTGACCCAATTCCTAGAACAATTATTTGTATTTTATAAATACATATTTTGACTACAATGTAGTCATCATCAGTATGAATTAGCTAATCGTAACTATCTCTGGGATATAGATTTAGAGATATGTTGCTTGTTGCTAATTTGAAAGGTGAGACACGCGCTAAATTAGCAACAAGCAACATATCTCTGAATCCATATCCGAGAGATAGTTACGATTAGCTAATTCATACTGATGATGACTACATCGTAGTCGAAATTCGTATTTATAAAAATACAAACAAATGTTCTAGGAATTGGGGCAAAATGAAATGTAACATCAGTTTATGTCTAGACAATAAAAACCGTGACGAATTACTCCATTTGGGTAGTTCGTCGAGTGAACCAGTGTGTGTATATGTGTGAGTACCTATTTGTGTAAGCATATGAGAGATTCCATGAAAATAGAAACCACTAATGTTTTGACATTTTATTAATGTTATCATAATAATATACAAACAAGCATACAGGATGAATTAAATCAGAAGAAAAAGTGGGAAGTTTCGATATTTTAATATTAGAATTAATTAATTAGTGTATTTTTTACATATATAATATATATATATATATATATAATATACTAATTAATTAATTCTAATATCGAAATACTTGCCTCAGAAATATTTTTTCATCTTCTTGGGCCTTTTTTTCAAATCAGCCACCCACTCTGCCCAATTTTCTTTTGAATTTTTAGCACACATCAAAAAATTGGTGTTCAAGTGTAATATTCGATGCCGTCCGGTGTTTTGTACAAAAAATAATTCCTAAATTCAAAATGGCTTTCTCAAACAAAGCGTGTTACCAAATGTCATTTTTTCTTCAAAATTGCTCTGAAAAAAGTATTATTCTTCAAATAATTATGACTACTTCACTATCGTGGAGATTTTCGGGGTCGTTTCACTATCGCGAATCTACCATAAGATTTGTAAAATTCAAGATGGTGGACGAAATTTTCAAAACTACAATGCATGAATGCCAACTTCGGTTAAATGATGTTTTTGCGGTCGCCGATCACTATTTTGAAGACAGATTAACAAAATTTACAATCTTCAACCCCTGGGGTGAACCAAAACTAGTAAATGCATGGAATTTCAAATAACCGGTATCCCAATATTCTATCAATTAAAATTCGATCAAATTTACAGTTTGTAAAAGCCTTATTGAATCCGCGATTATGAATTTTGTTAATCAGAATTCAAAATGGTGATTAGCGATCCCAAAAACATTCTTTACCAAAGTTAAAATTAAATAAAAAAATAACTGTAAAAACAACTAACTGAATTAGTGACTTAAATAAATATCCGGTATATCCTTCATCAGAACTCTTTCATCAATCGGTTCATCATCAGAACTGTTTTAATACACGCACAAATGTGAAAAAGGATAAAGTCTTTCATGAAAATGGTATTAACACAAAAGCTTTTGTAATTAATTACTTTATTTTTGAGATGAAATGATGGCAAAAATATTCAGTTTTGAAGTAATAATAATAATAATTGCCAATAGAGGTACCGCAAATGGGTCCCTAGCACCTAGACCAAGGGTTCATCTGTGCCCTTCTTGAGAACTACCTGCCATCCGAAGTGAGTGTGTGTGTGGGTTGTAGCTCTGAAGTTTGACTAAAATGTTACTTCATAAACCTTCAGAACTGCCTGGCACTGAATAACATAGTCAGACTGATCTGGGTACCGGGTCACTCTAGCTGCAGTGAACTCGTTGGCACGAGAGAGGTCATATCAAACGCTCCTTTTACCTGAGCCTGTCATTCCCATAGCAAGATGCTCCGTAATTTTCCGGGCATGATAAGTTGTGCATAACCACAGCTAGGCCTTTCGACTGTGCTCATTTTAAACTCAATAGAATACAGTTGAGAAGGTTGGTAGGGCTCTTGTCAGGACACTGTCTATTGAACTACGACCTTCATAACTTGGGGGTCTCTGATGATTCCACTTATATGCAGGACGATGAAACCTCCATACATGTCATTTAGCCTTAGACCAATTAGCCTTAGTTCCAATACATATAAGATTTTTTCGAAGGTTTTATTAAAGCGTATCAATGAAAATCAACCAGCTGAACAGGCTGGATTCCGCATTGAATTCTCAACCGTTTCCCATCTCCAAACCGTCAATCAACTAATCGAGAAGTGCAATGAGTATAAGAAAACGATCTATCTGTTGTTCATTGATTCTTATAAAGCATTTGACAGCATAAAACATAATTACATATGGCTTGCTTTAAACCACTTTAATATCCACCATAAATACATTGAATACATCATTAAAAAATTATACGAAACGAGTACCGAACAAGTACGATTGGAGGCAGTTGGACCAAGCTTTCCAATCAACCAAGGTGTCGAACAAGGAGACCCACTTTCAGCAAAGCTATTTAATACTGTGCTTCATTCAATATGTATTTTTATCGCTGAATTGGAAAGATTTTGATGTTAGAATTGATGGTGCAAATCTAACAAACGTTAGACATAGTTTTGGTTTCTGATAACAAACAATATTTACAGACCATGCTGAGTCAATTGAAATTTCATTCTGAAAACGTCAGTTTAAAAATAAACAATTACAAAACCAAGACTATGACGAATACGGATCCGAATCTATGTAATATAAAGCTGGGCAATGTCGAAATTCAACGTGTAACTCAATACAAATATCTAGGTCAGGTCTTATCTATCGACAATCGGAACGATATTGAAGTACAGCAAAGAAAAAAAACGCGTGGCGGAAGTTTTGGTCCCTGAAATTCATACTTAAGTCAGGCATCACGTTAGTTTTCAAAACTAAAATCCTCAATGCATGCGTCTTACATGTCCCAACGTACGGGACTCAAACATTGACATGGACCCAAAAACATTACCATAAATGAAGATAATGCCAAGGAGCTATGGAGCGGAGCATCCTAAATATAAAAACAATCCAAAAAATTAACAGCTCAAAGATTCGTGAGAGAACAAAAGTAATGGATGTAATTGTCACTATAAAAAAATTAAAATGGAGTTGGTCTGGTCATATTGGCAGAATGACAGATGAACGTTGGACGATTCGTAGCACTGTATGGACTCCATACAGCAACAAACGCCGTAGAGATCACCCACTTAAAAGATGGAGAGACGAAATTGTACGGTTTGCAGAACGTCAATAGATGAGATTCGCAAATTATAGACCTGAATGGAAATCTCTTGGAGAGGTCTTTGCCCAGTAATTGGAATATTTTATAGGCTCATTATTATTATTATTATGCTAATAATTTAAAATCAATTAATTACTACTATTGTTTGTGAACATAAATTGGAAAGCAATGTTAAGTATATTTTACACAAAAATATTACTTACGAACAGAGTACAGACATACAATTTACGAATAATTATTCACAAGTGAATTAAATTTGAACAATTAAATGAAAATAAATTACAAAAATTATTATGAAGATTTCTGTTGTTCACGGGGTGAATTATTATAAGATTTTTACGTGTAACAGACTGAATAACCTTTTCCGGTCAATGATAATGAACAAGAGAGCCTTTTTTTAATACAATTGCTAATAGATAAATTTTGTATGTGGTATAATTCTTACAAGGTAAAAGACAGATCGATTACGTTCAGATGCGATTCCCGTGGACAATAATTGAACCTGAATCTCCGTTCGAGTAGAGGTAAAACTGCACTTTGACATACAATAAAAATTGTTATCAATACAACAAACCATATAGCCAAAATATGGCAAATAATGTAACATAATGATGAAATAAAGATATATCCTTCTAAAATAAGTTAATAGTTATTAATTAGTTAGTTAGTTAGTAAGTAATTAGTTATTATTTGAAGTTGTTTATGTTTTCGCGTTCAAAAAAAGAAAGTGTAAATTGATATAAGAATAATCAACCAGAGATAGATAGATTGTCGAGACTACACTTTGACCATAAGGTCCATTGTGATGCCAAAGGATGTGAGGATGTGAGTGCTGTGGAAGGAATTTTTGTGTATAGACTAGGAATTGGTAGGATATGCGGCTGCAGTCGACTATGATAGGAACTATGCCGATATTCATCTGGAGTTCGTGAAGGAAACTGCAGAAAACCTTCTCTAGCCGGTAACTTCGTTCTTGTCCAAACGCCCACAGTTTAGTCAATTAAACACCCCCTTTTTTTCTTAATAATTGACCAACTGCCGGTGTCAGGATTCGAACCCATAACCTATCAGTTTCCAAGTAGGCATACTGCGCAGACATAACACCTTAGACCGCTTGGCCACTTCTGGTATAATATAATCAACCATACAGCAAAATAATAATTATAAATCTATCAAAAATAACACCTATTATCGTACATGATTATTGCCGCCCAAATACGAAATAGTTTATGGAAGGAAATTAAGGCAACATCGTTCAGTTACTTTAATTATATTGAGTAGATAAGAAATTTTCAAAACTAAAATCATAACATAGCTACCTGTCCACGTTAAACAGATAACTCCTCCATATTTTGCAACAGTATTTTATTACATATCTTACTGCTCTTAGAAAGTTAAACCATCACATCTCTAACAACTGTTTAAAAGAAATTCTATATTCTGCAAAAACTCTGAATGCTATCTTATATGGTCTAAGTGTACACTTGACCACAAAAGTTGCTGTCCTTTTATTAAATTTCGAATAAAATTGTTGTTACTATATTTCTAATGACCAACTTTTATCCGAAGCATTTTTTCTAAAACCGAATCAATAAGACAAATCTATAAAATATCATAAAAAAGATTATAAAAAAATCTATAAAATTTAAAGACATGACAACTTATGTGGTTCACAGTACAACTTCTTTAATGTCAATAGATGTCCAAATATAACCAATAGGTTATGTTTATAGCCGTACTGCTGACACAATACAAAATAAATGAAAATGTAATTGTGATAATGTTTGAATGATTTATGAACTTTACTGTTTAATAAATGCGTTGTTAACGTTGTTGGAACAGGTCTGTTTTTCAAATGATAAATATTGGAATATTATTAATATTATATTATATTATATTATTTACTATTGAATTGCATCAATTTAACATAACTAAAAAGCGTTTAACGTACGTTTTACTAACTTTCTGTAATCATGATCCATACAAATAATGCATTGCACTATTAAATAAAGCAAATATTTGAAATTTTCGAAAAATCACTTTATTTGACTAGTTTCGGAACACAGTTCCTTCTTCAGAAATAAAAATGAAATGAACATTTCTTTCATACTGTAGCAAAAAAGAAAACACTTTCAGATACTTAACATAACATTTCGACGAACATTAAAACTATAAAAAAATTTTTGAATTGACAAAGTAAACAAGCTTTTTAACATACAAGTATAAATAACATCGTCTGAATTATATTGTGAAATAGATAATTAAATTAATTTTAGGTTGTACAAACACAATTATCTGATTACATTTTGCCGATAATTAATAATTTACACAAAGAGGTTCAATAAGAGGGTGTTTTTAAAATTCAATTGGTCATTTAGTATGGAATCACAATTTTTGAAATTATTTATTTCCAGATTATTTAAAATACGTCCTTTTGGTTGGATATGTAATGTCTCGAATTTATCATTAAAGAAATGATTTTTCGAGATGAGGTGTTCAGCTAGATTCTCCTCCGTCGCCCATAAAACAAGCTTTATGTTCTGAAATACTAATTTAAAACATTCTTCTGGATTGCCCAGTGTAAAATTTATTACACGAGTTACATGCCAGCTTATTTACCCGGCTTTGTTGGTCTATGTCTATTTTTTTTTGGTATTGACGATATATTTTCCAAGGGAGTTATTTGTCTTGAAAGCTGTTTTCAGATTTAATGTTTTAAAAAATAATTTGATTGACTGGGATAGATTTCCACAAATGGTGGTTGTAACATATTTAACTTCTTAGGTATCGAGTTTTGGATAAATGAGCTGAATGACTTGTTTAAGAAGTTTCTTATAAAGGAGACTACGGACTAATTTAAGATTGTAGCCATTATCAATGGCGATTTGTGATATTTAATTCAGAATTAAATTTATCATTGTTTAACGGGACGAACATTGGTATATGGATCATTGAATAGAAATCCGCCGTTTTATGCCTATGTGGGTGGAAGTATGAATTCTGGATTACCATGTCTGTGTGAGACAGTTTATGGAAGATGGCAAATTCGTGGGAAATAAAGTAAATAATAATGCATAGCATATGAATGATTGTAAATAAGATAAATTAATGGATGTGTAACAAATGGTATTAAATACGAAAATCAGAATAAGAAACACTAGCAAACTACCACGAAAATAAATACAGTAATAAGAAGGATAATAGACCAAGGAAGGGGCTCTAAAAGAGAACCCATTCCGTAAGACTCAACACGTCTACGGAGTGGTAGATTGATCGATACAACCCTCCACGAGATACTGTACGAGATAAAAACAGAAATATGTTCCAAGGAGTTCGCCCTGGCGGTATCTTTGATGTAGAAGGAGCTTCTGAGAAGGCAAAACTTGAGATGATCTGTCAATTGGATAAAACCATCATTAGGAAAATGGAAGGAGACGGAAACAACCAGGTGCATTTGGGGGTGAGAGGAGGTTTTCAGCAAGGTATTCACCGAGGAGAGGTTCTATGGTCAGGCATACGCGGTCGATGGGCTGATTATAACCTTTGACCCACCTTTTAGCGTCGCCTAGAACAAAAAGCCAGCTAAACTGAAGATGATCCTGTTCAACGACCGGAAGAATATTGAAGATTATGTACTACCACTGATGTGCGGAAGACTCTCGCACTTGTGGAAGGATGTGGTCAATAACTTGGGGCTGATATTAGATAACAAGCTAAGGTGCAAGGCGCTTGTTGAAGCTGTGACAATCAAATCAACAATGATATTATGGCAACTGCGCCGAGTGATAGAAAGTATTACACCTAAGATCCTATATTGACTGTATAGGACCAACATCAGACCACGAATCCAATACGGATCAGTAGTGTCATGGCCGGCTCTACACCATAAAAACATATAGTCAGCGACTCAAATTCAGAGGTTTTTATGCACGGAAATCATAGGATCGATGAGAACCACACCCAATAAATTTCTGTGACTTTAATATATAAAGGAATAGTTAACAATTAAAACATAACACCCATAATAAGGTATATTAAATATGATTCCGGCCTCTTGGAAAATTCGCTTCATCTAAGTAGCTCCTTCATGACGATTTTTTAGCTTTGAATTACGCTTTTAATTTTGTTGGTTTAGGTAATTTTATTTCTCGTGGTCGGAGCCAAAGAAGCTGGTTTTGACATGGGAACGATATACAAGTTTTGTCCATGTAAAAATACAAATACACCTTTCAACATCCTATTTTCATTTTCATTTTAAGAGTGCCTCGATCGCAAAGAATATAAACAAACATAGAAACAATTCATACCGAAGTATATACAAAGCAGACAGAATAATCAAGCGTCAGACCAGCTGCAAGGTAACTTTCCATTTGCCGTGTCACATCATGTACACTCCCGTTCATAAAATAGAATCAGTTGAAACATTCTAAGGTTTATTGTACATATATTTAGTAATATATACGCTTAGAATATGACTAACTGGTGGTTCAATTTTTATGAACGGGAATGTACATACATTTAGAGACTCCAGTAGCAGAAGAAACAATATTTGTTAAATTATTTCAATGAATTGTTATTTATTAAATAAAACAAATATTTGAAATTTTCGTAAAAACACTTTATTTGACTAGTTTCGGAGCACAGTTCCTTCAGAAAAAAAAAAAGAAATGAACAATTTTTACATACTGTAGCTACAAAGTAAACATTTTCAAGTACTTAAAATAACATTTTGTGAATGAGATCTAATTATACTGGAAAAACCTAAAAGTATAAACATATTTTGAATTGACAAATTGTACAAATTATTTCACACAAAAGTATACAAAATAAAACATTTAATGAGTGAAAGGCAATGAATTGATAAATTGTACAAATTTTTTAACATACAGGTATAAATATCATCGTCTGAATTATATTGTGAAATGGTTAATTAAATTGATTGTAGGTTGTACATACATAATTATCAGATTACATTTTGCCGACAATTAATAATTTACGCAAGGAGGTTCAATAAGAGGGTGTTTTTAAAATCCAATTGATCATTAAGTATGAAATCGCAATTTTTGAATTTATTTATTTATAATATTTTCAGATTATTTAAATTTTAAAATACTTACTTTTGGTTCTTTCAGATTATTATTTGTTTCCCTTGAAAATCGAGTGTATTATTTTCAACTACAGTTTTATGTGTATAAAATTTTTAATATTAATAGTACTTCGTTGCACTTCATAGCGAACACAGTATACAGGTAGAGTACATTTTATAAAACAACCTGTATAACAACGTAACAAGAAATCCTTTTGAATCATTTATTTATGAAAACTTACATATAGATGCATGTACAATCTTAAAGACATTATTTATAATAATTATGTAAAATACATAGTGATAATAATGTGTGTGTATTTGTAAAATAAACTATATAAATATGACATTATTACGATTCGTCGCTATACAACTTCAATGAATAGAAAAATGTTGAATGCTAATTGTTTGAGAATAACATAGAAATAAATACACAAACCGCGCGTTTTGTATAAATATCCCGATAAATTAGTTTTTTGATGTACTTTGTATTGTTAGAGTAGAAGAAAGATGGTTCCTATTATTTAAAACCGATTTCTATAAAAATTATATAGACAGATTTTTTGGATTCAAACCAAATTTTATTTTGCCTAATAAATAATACCTAATAAATAATGTCAAAACAGTTTGTTGATAGTTACTGAAGTAACAAAGGACATTCGTAGTGAGTCCGCAAAGGTATCTAGATATGAAAGTATATTGAGATTTAGGAGTCCACTTCATACCTCAAGGAAAAAATACTTTTTTAATTGCTGGTCACCAATTATATCTAATTATAAGGTGCCTATGAAAATATGAACAAAAAATAGAAATGTGGATGCTCACGGGTTTCTCCATAAGAGCAATGCATTATCACTCGTACTTTAACATTAAATAATTAACCCCCCCCCCCCTTATAATGAATTTATATGCACCTCAACTACATGTAAAAATAATCAAGCATTAATCTTTTTGAAGCTCGAGTTATCGTATATCCTCAAGAAATTTTAGTACGAAAATTTTAGTATTGAAAAAAGTACGCAGGTTTTAGCCTATCAATGGACATAGAGGTAGGTTTGTTGTTGAAATCTGTAACATATTTTGAAAAACTCTGTATTACAGAGTAAGGACCTCTATAATTACAAGATAGTGGAGGTTTGATATGATCCTCCAGTAAAGAAACCTTTTTTGAAGAATCCAAATCTGGTAAATAGTCATTTTTGTTCGCGAACTGTTAGTAAAAAAAAATTTACCGTTTATCATTCTGTCCTTTAACTTTTGAGTGGAACAGAATAATGTATATCAATCTTTTCCGAAAAGAATACATATGGTAATCGAAGAGAAATCCCATATAATATCTCTTTTTATGAATTAATTTATTTTTCTTATTTTATTTATTTTGTTTTATTTTTTTTTGAGATTCAACCAAACTTTTTTTTTTTTAAATAAAGTTAAAATCAGTCTGTTGATAATTACTGAAGTAATAACATGTAGTTACCTAAATAATAAAGGGAATACGTAGTGATTCCGCAAGGGCCTCCAAATTTGAAAGTATATTGAGATTTAGTAGTGTGTCCACTACTGACTACACTATCATTCTGATAAAAAATATCAATGATCACGAATCTCTAAAATTACCAGCTTTCGAGTAACACAGCGTAATAAAACAATATGTTGTACAAAAATATGTTGTGGTTTATATTCGCCAGCTCAAGAAATAAAATTATTATGGAACTCAGTTCTGAGGTTACAGAGAAGATAATATTATATATATATATATATATATATATATATATATATATATATATATATATATATATATATATATATATATATCTATATATTGATATATATATAATATATATATATATATATATATATAGTATATATATATATATATATATATATATATATATATATAGTATATATATATATATATATATATATATATATATATATATCAATATATTTAATAATATATTTATATTTATATATGTATATTTATATTTAAAATACATATTTTTATATTTTATATATTTCTTCTTCCACCGCTGTTACTAACACCGAACTAGAACTGGCCAACGAGGTGCTATCAGTTCGAAAGTTTAGTTGTTTCATGGCCACGGATCTATATGGAACTACCCTAGTGATGATTCTTAATGGCTTAGTAATATTACTTATTTAGTAGTTTCAAGGATTCTTTCTACCGTAACCAAGGAAGAGACTACGATGAGGCTAATTCTTTGAAACCAATTAGTTTGACATACAGCCTTCTTAAGACTCTAGAAAGGGTAATAATAAACTATCATCTAATTCAAAGGACTGTATAAGATCATACTTTCCATAAACATCAACATGCCTGCAGGAGGGGTAGATCGACTAATACATCTCTCCCTGGAAGTACACGAGAAAAAGAACGCACTTCGTTCCAGGGATTTGATGTAATTATTTGATATGGCACGGGCTTTCGGAATAAGACCTTAGATAAGACAATTTGCAAAACCTTACAGATGAGAGGTGAAGTCTGTGTCGTCAGTTGAGTTTGATCGTCGTTAGAAAACGGACGTGGTAATTATAATCCTTTAATTAGATCGCGAATCCAATACGGAGCAGTGATGTGATGGCTTGCTGTTTAAGCGGGCAGTCTGATCCTATTTTGTAGTCCTGCCGTTTTAGAGCAAATGCATGCAAAATTTCCTAATGGAGTATTGCTGTCTATTCACAAAAACCAGGCACGCCTTAAACCGGGCTTTTAAACTTGAAAATCAACAATTGTGGGACGAGTATAAAGCTTTGCTCAGTAGAGAACTATGATGGAATAAATGTGGAAAATGGCGGGGCTACTATGGTAAAATCAAACAAAATTCAGAGTTAGCCAGTTATTTCAAGGTCCTAAGATGTTTCTGGACACTGATATGTATAGGCAACACAGAAACGATGGCCAAGCACACCATCAACTGCTCAATAAATGCTCCAGTTTTTCTGTTGATCTATGGATTAAAAAGTTTGCTATGGCTGAGAATCAGCCATGAATAACTGTGGAGGAGAATAAAAGTAATAAATGTTCATATCCAAATAGCACAAAAAATAATAGAAAAATTCCTTTTTCATCCTTTTCCATTTTCATACGAATATAACATCCCTATGAACAGGGATGTTAAAGAACATCCCTATGAGCATAGCCAGTGGTCGATTAAGACTTCAGAGGCCATTTAAGCTCTCTATCCTAAAGAGAAGTGGACGGAAAAGACAATGAAGCGATATTCATTTCACCAATAACACAAAAAGCTAAAAGATTTAACCTTCATAAAATTTCCCGGTTTATATATTTTCTCCACATCTTTCAGATTCACCCAATGTATTGAACTTCAATATAGATGTTTTTTAATATAGATGTCCAGTATAGATTGTAAAATATGAACTATACAAACCTGATCCGATAAATTGAACGTTATCAGTGTTTTCAATTTATTTTTTGTCCCTTAAAAACCACACAATTAATTTACAAATTTACACATTTATGAATGTTGGAGTCCATTATACAACGTAAACATAACATACAAAAACAACAACAATGATAATAATAATAAAAATAAAAATAAACTGTTGTTTTGTAATGTACAATTTTTTTCCATTGAACGAAAACATTATATTTCATTTCCGTATCACATTATTCATAATGGTTGACACCTTGGTTAGAAACACGGACGTAACTCGCTTTTAACAAATAAAACACAATGCATACAAACAACAATTGAATGGCAATTAAAACAAAGTCACAGAACCGAACGCCATGCATACAATTTGATTGAATGTTCGATATCCACTGTCCAAAATCTTTACTTCAAACTATAAGAAAGAAAATTCAAATATAACATCATTTCTCATGCCAGCAGTACACACTTGGCGAGAGTACTTGGCGAATGCCTCTACGAGACATTCGTAACCACGAGTGTACACTCTCATCGAGTGTTCGGCCGGCAATACAGTTCTCGTCAGTTAGTCAACGTGGCTTTGACAAAAATAACGTTAGTATACCCGAAAATTTACATTTTTAAATTAAAAATTACGGAGTAGTAATTTTTTTAATGTACTGTTAAAAACAATTTTTATTCAAATGCGTAATGAAACTATAAGAATAAAAAAACTATTCATAAATTTATATAGTTTTTACTTATTTTCGTGTTATACAGATTAATGGATACAATTAAAGCGGTTGATAGTTGAATATTTAAAAATGGCGGTTGAAAGTTCGCTTATGACTCGTGTCAAAAAACATTTTAATGGAGCATTGACGAGGTGAGACGATTTGACACGAGGCAGACCAAGCGTTGGGAGAATGTCTCGTGCTCGTCATGTCTCACCTTGACTCGCCGAGTGTGTACTGCCGGCATCAAAGGATCTTCATACATATATATATATATATATATATATATATATATATATATATATATATATATATATATATATATATATATATATATATAACATACAGAAACAGAACTACACATGCAAGTCATTAAGTAATTGCGTGGGAGCTATGTATTTTTAATATTATTGAGTTTCAGACCAAAGTGGCATGGTAAAAGAGCTTTATATTTTGTGACCTTGAAATTCTTTTCCTTGAATCTGCACATGTTAGGCTATGCAACTTTATTTTTCAAGAAGAAATGTATGTATTTTTTAATTTTTGGAATCGGCAAGACTATTTATTTCAGGTAGTATAAAGTAGTAGCCCTGCTGATTCCAAAAAGATTAATGGAATGCATGGCATTTGATTCTGTGACTTAATTGCCATTCAATTGATGATTTCTTGTCGTGAGAAAATTCGCTAAGTCTGTGTAGCTCCTACGTAACTACGTAATGACTTTTGCATGTTTAGTTCTGTTGTATACAGAAACTTTTTGTTTAGAATTGTATTTCATATTGACCTATGTCTCTCTACCCATATGTATATAAGTACTGAACATTATAAATTAAATGAAACGCGTTGAAATATAAACTGGTTGTAAAACTATTTCTCCCATAAGTACAAAGAGCGTCAAAAGTCGAGATTCCAATGAAAAATATTATGACTGATTTGTGTTTATTCCGATTTCGGAAAAAAATTTCGAATAACAGTTGTTAGTATAGTTAAAATTAACAACTTTTATCCGAACAATTTTTTCGAAAACCGAACAGCATTAGGCACAAATTAATCATAACATTTTGAAATGATAGCTCTAGTTTTGACGCTATTTGTACATAAGAAGGAAAAATGTTGAATGAGAGCTTACTTTTGTTTCATTTATTGATTAAATTTTTATCAAAGCATTTTCCGATTTTTCTCATATTAAGAGAGAAATTTATATTTTGTGTTTTCTTCTTTCTCTATGCCCCTTTCCCCTTGATCTATGCCATTTATTAATCAAATTAGCCTTGCAAATACTAAAATCATATCAGATACGACATGTCACTTTGATTAGACTATAATTGTGACGGCTAGAGAGTAACTTATGTATTCTAGAAAAATTCGCTAAGTTAACGATTTTTTTAGAATGATCAGCTTGTTAAAGAATATTATTTCTCTTTTGAACGACATTCAATACCTCTTTACATGCTTTCTTTTATGTCGGGGACGAGTAGATTTTGGTGTTACCCAATAATTTATGTTAATAGGATATGGTGTTGATTAATGATACACGTCATGGTATACTCATACTCGCTCTGCTCGCAAAGGGTCCCCAAACCCTTGAACCCCGCGGTGGCGTACGGCATTGGCTCCGCGTCCTTGACATAAGCCATAAAACAGCATCCATTTAGCATAAACAGAAGTAAAAAGGTAATTTTTGTTTTTTTTCCCTATTTTCAGGGGGGTAAGTTTGAGGTTATTCTGCGTCGAATTCAAAAAACCGCATCCTTCTAGCATTGTGTTAGAAGTGGGTTAGAATTTGTATACGTGAATGAGTGAGTCAGTCAGTTACACAAATGGCTGTATATATTATAGGATTTGTTTGTTAACTACCATCATAATATGCTACACTTTAACATTTTTAGTTTACTCTTTCTTCGGTTCGGTAGTAATAATAACTAATTATATGTCGTTAAAGAAATCTGCAATTGAATTAATTAATTACTAACTGAAACAAATATTTTAGATTTCTTAATAATAATTTTAATTGTCAATTCAAAAATAATTTTATAGTTTTAGGGTCTTCAAAATATTATTAGATCTCATTCACAAAATGATATGTTAAGTACCTGAAAATGTTTACCTTGTAATAATAATAGTATGTCATTTATAATCTTGTCGCTGAAAGTTTCGACCAACAACCCATTGTTTATCTTTTTGACGTCTGTAAGACGTCCCACACCTTCGTACCATTTGTTTGCTATTAAAAGGTGCTTCCCGACTTAAAGTCACCTTTTTTCTTTATCGAAAAATACTTTACAATATTTAGCCTTTGGGAACCTGGAAGCGATGGCAAGTTCTCGCGAAATTTTCTTATATCTTAAGGGGGTTCGCCACCCGGGATTCGTTTTATGGAAGGTGGCTTTTCCGTTAAGTTTTTGATATTATCCATAAACTTATTGAAAACCAGCCACCGTGTGCAAAGGGGCTGACTTGAATAGCCGGGAACGGATATATCCTCGGACTTCATTAGTCCTACCCCAGTACTCTGTGTCTTGGCCTCCACTGTACCAGTCCCGGAATACGCGGACGGACTGCATATATTGCACACTATCTTACTAGCGACTGACGTGGCTGGTGGCTAAGCACGTCCTGCCTCGGCAGAGCAAGCTCACATCAGATCTCTGAGAAACTAAAGACCCACCCTCGTCTCCC
The DNA here is from genome assembly GCA_963920215.1 of Nineta flava. NCBI lineage: Eukaryota > Metazoa > Arthropoda > Insecta > Neuroptera > Chrysopidae > Nineta > Nineta flava. Next base: position 25,965,367 of record OY986044.1, on the reverse strand, counting down.
TTCGACCACGGGACAGTGCACGAATTCCGCACACCGAATCCAACGACGACGTTGATGGCAACTCAAGACATTCGCACACTGAACCACCGTTGAGAAGTTTTCTGAGCAAACGGTTGGGTCCGTTAGCTTCCCCTCCTGTTGACTTGCCAACTAGGTACTAGGCTCTCCCAGCACGACAAGATGGACCCACGTGAGGGATGTATTTATTTATTTGTTTATATATTTATTTATTGATACTGTGGGCGCATTACATCCATAATACCACAATGTGTTATGATTTTTAAATTTTGTTTTTTATTATTTTTACCCGTAGTGGTGTGGGCCCTTTACACCCACACTATTATACTTTTTTTTGTTGACTTTATTATATCGATTTTAATTGGGATATTTTGATAAGTTTTTAAACTGTTGCAATAGAGAAATAGAAATTGCAATAGAAGTTGCATGTTTTGTAATTTATTTTTTTTCGAAAGCTTACTAAAACTTATTAAGAGAAATTAAATAAAAATAAACAATATTTTTTCATGTAATTATACAATTAAAAATTGTTTTTTGAAAATGTACATGTAAACGCCAGTGACGTCATTATATCGCTTTAATATCGCCACCGCATAGTTAAATGATAAAAAATGACATCAGAGTCGTTTTTTTATACAAAAATTTATTTATTTTTTATTAAAAATTAATGAAAAAATGAAATTGTTAATAAAAAAAAATTGTCAAAACATACTTCAATTTCTTTCACTTATATATTAATTTGTAGCGATAACAAATTTAAGCAACTTCTCTTCAATTGAGGCCTTTAAAATCTTCATTACAACGCCGTAATATTTTATTTCTGTTGGTTTTTTATTGTTAATTTTTTCTTTACATAGTTTATATTTTGTTGTTCAATTCACTTTTGTAGTTCCATAGTTTACATTGACTCCCCATCTGAGAATTCGAGATGATGGGCTGTGGAGGAGAATAGAAGTACTCTACGGTTATATGCAAATATCACAAAGGTGAAAAGCGAAATGGCTCTTTCATGCTTTAAAAAGTGAACAAAGCAAGTAGCCAATTTAGACTTCAGAGACAATATAAACTATTGGTCCCGCATAGGTAAAAGTGGATAGAAGAGACAATGAGCTTCACACAAAGAAGCTTAGTATGCTACGTGGATGGTTTAAAGCAAGAAGAGGATCAATTGTCAGCTGGAGTATACGTCAAAAACAGAGACTTTAGAGGCAGCTTTGCTCGAGGATGATACGCTACTGTCTTTTTTATGCTTATCTTATTGATTCAGGATCCTTTTAGGAAGTACATGTAGGGGTTTACATCATAGGTGGGCAAAGTTTGACTTCACTTAACTCTGAGTGAGAGGTAGGAAGAGATATAGAGTAAATACAGGGTACCTACCAATTATTATTATTTTCTTTTTTTAATTAAAACATTTTCTGAAAAAAATATAATAATACCAATCCTTTTTTATGGTCAACTATTGTACAAAGTATTCAATACATACAATACATTGAATACACACTCTGGAATTCTGGCTTGGTAATTTGGAGCATAAAATGTACCTTTTTAATATATTTGTGTATGAATAAAATATAAATGTTATATAAATTATAAAATATAAATATTTTGATCCTTTACGTTTACCGCTTGACCGTTATAATAAAAGAGGTAAATTTTTGCTAAGAATTTGAATAGAATTGAGAACTAGTTTAGACTTTTAGACGGTTTTAGATGGTTTAGAATTATATTTTTGGAAATTCCGAATAATTTGCCTAAACTATTCATATCGGAGAAATAATAAACAATTATTTACCTGATTTAATTATTTTTTCTTCGTTGGGGGTATAATATAGTGTTATCGGAATTTGATGACACTGGATACAATAAACATGCCAATTATGTTAGCTAACTCAACCTGACTGAGTTTCTTCGAGTTAGTCTACTTTGTATTGAAAAAGTGAAAAAATAAATAAAATTAGTGGTTTTAGTGAAACGGTAATTTTACAATTTAATAATCGATTTAAAGATTTCGAAAATATAAATGTAATGATTTTTTAGTGGCCTCTTTTAATACAAAATTTAAAATTCCCGCTGTAATAGAAATTTTTCTCAATTTTTTTCTGGATTCCAATGATTGCGCGTTATTAAACGAAATGATTACCCTTCCAACAAATTATAATTTATTAGGAGCCATGAACACGAGCACAAAAAGTATTTGGGAAATCGTCGCAGAAAACGGTGGTGGCCCGTTAATGAAAAGTTAAAGTAGGGCTTCAAGATGTCTGTGTTCGCTTCCACGTTCTTCAAATAAGTTTTCTTTGTTTAAGTATTATTTTTATTTAAGTATTATAGTTTATCAGGTTTTACATACAAGAAGCACCTCTGCCTGTCTAAGCAAGGTAACCTAAGCGCAAAGCCGATCTTTCATTTATATCAAAATTTAAATCGTAGAACCTTGAGAGAAATTCTAAATAAATTTAAAATCAAATTTTATAATTCTTGTACTTTTACCATTTTTATACCCGGTATATGTAAATATACAAGGGTATATTAAGTTGAGTCCCGATTTTGTAACGCTTGAAAATACTAATCGCAGATATAAATGCTTGATATAGGTGTTAAAAAAATGGCTTAATTAACTCAAAAACGAAAAGAGAAAACCAGCTGAAATTTTGTATGAGTGTTCTAGAGCAAAAAAGTAAGGTCAAGTTCGAGAATAGGCAAAATCGAACTATTTTTGGGGAAAATATAAGATAAATAAAACATGTTATAAAATATAAGATAAAGAACAAAAATGTTCCGTTTTTAAAAATGAACAAGTTTTGATATAAACATTTTTTAATAAATTCAGTTTATGCAAGGTATTTAAGCAATTAACTCAGTTGTTATTTTCATTTTTTAAAGTTGTATTTAAATGTTGTAGGAAATATGTTGTTAAACAAGTGAATATAGTAATAAACCATTGCGTAAGCAATGAATGATAAAATCATTTGCAGAGTTTTTTATTTGTGTTTAAATTATTCAGATTTTAGTATAAAAAAAGTGAAAAAAATTTGTTTATTTTAAGGTATAATATTTATATGACCAACAAACATTCACAACCCCACATTTAGTTGCCGATTGAGACTATTATTACAACACAACGTTACGATATCGTCATTTATAATGTGTTCGTCGAACGTAGTAATGTATTTGTTCGTTAAATTGTTTGTTTTGTATACATAAAACAACGTTTTATTGTTTTATTGTTTTGTGTTTGTGGTTAATCACATTATTTATTCGCATATTATCTATCCTTTATACTAACATATTACAGCGAGCACACCGTTCAAGTAAATAAACACTGATTTAAAAAACAAATATATATATATATATATATATATATATATATATATATATATATATATATATATATATATATATATATATATATATATATATATATATATATATATATATTTGCAGTTCGAGTAATTTTCAAAATTATCATACATAAGAGTGTGATAAAGTCGAGAAACTATCGAACAGCTTAAAAAGTAGACGTCGAAAAAAAAAGGAATTAACATAATGGAATTACGGATCGTAATCTTAATGGAGTTTGACAGTGTTGTATTGTGACGCTAAGGGCATAAAATCACTTTTGGACAGATTTTGCTCTTTATTTTTCACAGGCTAAAAATAACGTTTTCTAATAAATCCCGATGTTTCAGAATTTTTGACGGTTTAGAACGCGCGATAATTAATAATAAAGTATTCATTTTCCCTCATTCTCTCTCATTAGAAGCATGTAAAACTTCATGCCCGCCCAAATATTATCGGTTGTATTAAAAAAAATAATTTACATTATCTAAGTTCATGATTTGTTTTCTTAGTTTGTGTATACAAATACTTTCGTATGCATTTAATTCTGTGGAGTTTTTTACCGATTTCTGTAGTTTTAAATGAGATTTGACAATATTGTGGTTGTTCTCAATAACGTGCACAGCTATACACGATATTTCGATTCTCCCAAATTTGACATGAGCCAGATGTTCGTTGATTCGAATTCCGATTTGGCGGCGACTTTGTCCAACATAAATTTTCGAACAATTTTGACAACTTTTGACAACATTATGTATACCCGATCGGTCATAGCTATTGATCGTGTATAAAATTTTATCTTTTGGGTTGTTAATTTTATTTTTAATACCAAGCGCTGTTTTCAGGTTATGATCACCTAGTTCTCTTGTGATTTTATTTGTGCATGGGCGGAAATATGTTAATTAGCACCATTTCTTCTACGTCTTATTTCTTATCTACGTCTTCAAGATGTTCTGAATCACTTATTTTCTCGTACGGCCGTGTTTCAGCATTCGAACAAATTTTAAGCATTTTAAGCCATGCTTGCGGCAGCCACATCTTCGATTATCACAACCTGTTTCACAGCTGCAGCAAATAGTTTTCAATAATGTCTCGGGAATTCATTCGTTTTCCGTAAATGTAGGAGTGATTCCGATTCCAATTATTAAGATGACGTTTCTCCAATCCGTAGCTGTTAGTTTGTTGCCAAGCCAAGTTTGAATTTGGAAATATAAAGAAGTAGGTAACACAGACGAACAAGACCGAGCTGCATGCGCGTTTGAGACCGCGCAGCACACCGACTACTCCACCATAATTGCATACTCCACCATAAAGTAGTACCACGACTTTATTATTGAAATATAAATTAAGAAATGTGAAAAAGGTAGGGAGAACTTTCAATAAATTTGTGAATGTGAATAAATTTAAAAATTTCACGAGCTGATGCGTTCATTTCCTAAATGTTTTAAATAACGCTTATTGTTTAAACAATGTTTTCAGAAATTTTTAAAATAATAAAAGTATAATTTAATACAGTTTGTGTAGTGTTTGTTACATGAATTTACTATTTTTCATTAATTTATAACAGCAAATGTCAAAAAATTAAAACTCATAGCATTTATTGAAAAAAATGATTTTTTGGTTTATCGCGTTTTAAACAATATTTTTTCATACAAACAATATTTTTTTTTTCATCGTTGAGTTGAGGTTTCAAAGAAAAAAAACAGCACTGGTAAAGTTAAAAATTCGAAATTTTACTAACCAAATTTTCGGATTGAAAATTCAGCTATTTTTTTCGATTGTAACTCGTAAAAATACAAAAACGAATATTTCGCTTCAAAAAAAATTACTGCTTGTTTATCACATGAAAATCTGTATTTTCAGTGACTTTCATCGAAATCAAATCATTTTTGTTGCAGAAAAAAATTATAAACGAAAAAATCGTTTTTTGCGTTTTTCTCCATAAATTTGAGGTTATGTTGGAAATTGGTAAATACAAAAGTTATACATATTTTAATTATCTACAACTTTTTTCCGGTAGGAGGTGTAGTTTAGCCGGATATCGTAAAAATCATTATTAACGACTATTTCATTATCCCCATTCCTCTTCCGGGACGAAATTTTAGCCACCAAAAAAAAATTAAAAAAATAAGACTTCCCAGCGCTTCTTCAACTGAAGAACAAATATCATAATCGCAAAACTTTTCGATTTCGGGCTTTCATAATTTTCAACCCGTGTATATATATTTATATATATATATATATATATATATATATATATATATATATATAATATATATAATATATATATATATATATATATATATATATATATAATATATTTATATATATATATATATGTATATATTTCTTATGCATGACCATACATAACTTTTTACAGAGTAGTCCGATTTCGATAATTCTTTTTTTATTGGATAGGGTAAACTTCGAAGTTGGTGCCATATAAATTTGAAAAAAAATTTCGCCCCTAAGTGTAGAATAATAAGGAAAAATAGATTGTTCACCCACTGAATTGTCATCTATGAACCGATTCTGTTGAAACTTGGCACACTTATGTAGTTCTTATGACACTATAAACATGTACGAAAAACTGGAAAATAAAAACTTTTAAACAAAAAATTAAACCTTCCAACGCTAAGTCTTACACTAATGTAAATATCTAAATAATTTTGAGTCGGCGCAAAAAAAAAAGAAATATTACAAAATGTTATATTTTGTAATATTTACTTTTAATCGAAAATCAAATTCATGTTGTTAGACTTAAAAGGTTCTTTTTTATTTTTTGCTTTTCAATTCCTTTCTTTTTTTGAAGGTTTAATTTTTTGTTTAAAAGTTTTTACTTTTTGGTTTTCAGTTACTTTCTTCTTTCGTCGGTTCTATTTTTTGTTACAAAGTTATTATTATATCTTAAGAAGGATTCGAGCCTGATTGTCACATTTCCATTGTAAATTCTATCGACGAATTCTATCTAAAATAGTAAGGATTTCATCGATGTATCTGTTCCATACATTTGGAAAATTGTTGAAATCGTTTTTGGCTTTTTCAACTAAATTGGTTTTGTGGTCAATGACGTCGATTTAGCAAGGGATTACAGTACTCCTGGATGAAAGTTAAGTTTCTTGGATGAATGAGACAAGTGCTAAAAAATTAGGATGCCTAACGTCCTAATTTAGTCAAAACCTGATATAAGTAAACCTTGGAAACGACATGCGAATCAATTGGTAAAAATTGAGGAGCCTGCGTTAAGCAAAGGAATTGCTTATGTGCCATATACCAGTCGGACACCACAGCTAACGGTATCAACTGGACGCATACATCTGACCAAAAATAACGACGAAATTCAGCCTGCGATTGAGGGTCCTCGTTATAATCTACGCAGTCAATGTCGAAAAAACTGCCCAATATCAGAATAATTTTTTGTTTGTTTAAAATTAGTCGTAGAAGCGCGTAGTAATTATACACTGTCTCGTAAAATGTTCCGGCTATGGTCCGCCCGCTACAAACATGGTTAATAAGTTCACTTGTATTATAATATTACAACCAGCGACGGATAAAGTTTTAATAAAATTCCATTGGTTCTTTATTATTATTTATCGAGAGTGTTATTTTTGTATTGTTTTATAATTATTTAAATTAATTTATATTTAATAAAAGACAATTTTTATTTTTAAACTTTTTATTTATTTAATAATATTTCGAAAACTGTTTCATTTCGATTACATAGTTTTTAGATATGTATAAAAGTCCATAAAAACCTAACAAAACAAAACAAAAATAAAATGAAAAAATCATTTTTAAGATAACAAAAAACGGCATCAATTTACTCGTTCATAAAAAATCCTATTAAAAAAATTCATATTCGTATATTTTACATACGAAATGCAAAAAGAAATAAATATGTATGTATATATATATATATATATATATATATATATAGATATATATGTATTTTTTTATATATAATATATATTTTAATGTTTCTTTTTATTTTTACAAAAGCTACTATACGTCATTATTTTTCACAAAAATTGGTATACATTTTATGAATGACTAGAATTGTTAACATAATTAAATAACAATATTTAAAAAATAATAATGTTTAACTAATAAAATTTCCATTTATTCCATCATTTTTTCTCAAAAATATAAAACAAATTATTCCCAACCATAAAATTTTTTTCTTCATCTGACTAAATCGTAAACCATCGAATATTGTTTAATTTCATACGCATCAGAGCTTGATTGCAGTATGTCTATATAGAAAGTATTTTTATACCCGGTATATAATATATACCAGGGTATATTAAGTTCAGTAACGGTTAAAAATATTGATTACAGAAAAACAAGTAGCCGAGCGGTCTGAGGTGTCATATCTGCGCAGTATGCAGTACTTGGAAACTGGGAGGTTATGGGTTCGAATCCCAACATCGACAGTTTGTCAATTATAAAAAAAAAGGGGCGGTTGATTGACTAAACTGTCGGCGTATGGACAAGAACGAAGTAACCGGCTATCTAGATGGTGGTATTACAGTAGGAGATACTCATGTTAAAATGTTGGCTAATGCGTATGACCTTGTACTATTAGCATCAGACAGACTAACTTTGTAAAAAACGATATCTTCGATCTGCGACACTTGGAACTTGCAATTGAATTTAGATAAATCTAAAATTTTGATCTTTAGAAATGGTGGAAGGTCTGCTAAACACGGAAAATGGTTCTATAGGGGTGAAAAAATAGATGCGGTTAACAATTATATATATCTTGGTATCATTCTGTCTTCAAATCGGTCTTTTGATCAACACTTTAAAGCGAAGACAGAGAGTGCAAAATTTTCCATGCACTCCTTTAACAATATTATTTCAAATAAAAGCATACCCTTTTCTTCTAAACTATATATTTTCAATGCAGTTGCGCAATCAATTCTTTGTTACGGAGCTCAAGTATGGGGATACCATAAATTTAATAATGTGGAAATAGTTTTGAAAATCTTTATTAAAAAATGGTTCAATTTGCCTAGAAATATGCCGGATTTTCTCATTTATCTAGAAAAAAATCTCGTACCACTATTTCTGTTTACTCTCAAACCTCACTTGCAGTATGTAAAAAGATGTCTCAATTTACCGGCATATAGATATCCTTTCTCGTTTATGAGGAAGATAAATGAAAACAAACTATTCTGGTATAGTGAAGTCAATGATATATGTAATAGATATGATATTGACATCCAGGATCTGCTAAGTGGGTCCATACGAATTTCAAATGTAATCAATTCTTTACGCGACGTAATTATTAACGAATATAAAATAAAATCATTAAATACCACTAACCATCCTCTTTATAAAGAATTGCATGCAGGCAATAATTGTATTTGTTCGGACCTAAATTCAAATTTCATAAGCTGTACAATTAAAGGCAAGAACTACTTTAATTAAATAAATACTCTTATAGTCATGAAACAAAAATCTGCTCTATGTGTAATAAAAATAAAGATAAAAAAATACAGACGAATTGAGAACCATCCTCCTCTTTGAAGTCGGGTTATCAAGAAGAAGAAACTGTGTTTCATTTTGTTGCAGTCTGTCCTATTCTCCAAGAGTTTCGGAATCAAAATTTTTTTGAAACGGTTCCTTAGTTATCAAGATTTTTTGAGTATTTGAATAGAAAAGATTGGACTGGTCTTGTTAAGTATTGCAAATTTGCCTTTAAATATAGATATACCTTGATTTCTGAATTTAACTACTGAAAGTTCTTCTGTTAGAGTTGCTATATTTTATGTTTGAGATTATCAATTCATGTTTATACATATATTTTATAAACGCTTAGTAAATTGTTTTTTAAAGTAAAATTTTCGAATATAAGTTATCATTTGTTTAAGATTACTTGGTCCTATTATCTAGAGCACTTACAGTACTTACTATTACTTATCGAAAAATCAGAACCGATTTGTCCTCGAAATATTTTCTGAACGAAAAGAGCTACAGTGCTGATTTTTCGAATATAAGCTATTTAGAGAATTCTAAGAGAAAAAATTTTTTGCTTTTCGTTAAGAAATAAACGGTTAAAAAGTTATTTCAGTTCAAAAATCGTAAAATAGCGGGAATAATTTTCATTAGACACATTTGGCATATAGTTAGGCCTAGTACCCAAGGCACAGGGAAAATTATGAAATCATGAAATTTATATGGAAAATTTTTTTATGTTTGTTTTGATAAAATTAACATAAGAAATATTGCTGCTCTATGATTTGTCCATATATTCTATATATATACTTAAAATTTACCTAAATGTGAGATTTGTGAACCATTTCTTAAAACTTTGTTGCCCCACTTCCAGAAATGCTAGGACGTGGTTTTTTGCATTCGACGCGGTTTTTTGGAACCTTAAATAAGAATCTTTGGGAAAATTTAATTTTCCCAACGGAACATATGGAAAACCAAAAATTATGTGTTTAAGTTTATGCCACTTCCTGACATTGTAGAAGGATGCGAATTTTTGCATTCGACTCGAGATAAAAAAAATGGGAAAAAACAAAAAATTTTGGTTAATATGTTTTCTACATGGTTGTTTGATCAGGTATAGGCAATCGATTTTGAATATCGAATGTTATTATGTTCATTGAACAATTCAAATAAAAATTTCCATCCATTGTTTAGTTTGTCTCAATATGAGTACATTTGTTCAAATATTATAAGCTTTTATTTAGTTTCACCTGTCCCGGTGTCTGAAATGGAATCTTAAAAGGGCCCTATAGTCTCCCTTTCAACAAAAAAATTGGTATATTATATATCTTAATATTGAAAAAATTTAAAAATACATAAGAAGTAAAGTTGTAAAAAATTACTATAATATTATACTATAATTAAGTTTCTTATCGTTTTTTTTATTTCTCTAATATTTACAGAGATTTTGACGGTCGGCCGCCGCACAATGGCGATTTATAATTTCCACATTAACCCCCATGATATAGGTGTCAAATGAAAGGTCTTGATGACCGAAACACAGTAAATAAAGTTAAGTCATTCTAAATCCAATATGGCGGCTGACGGAAAATGACGATTTATAATTTCCACATTAACCCCTATGATATGGGTATCAAAAGAAAGGGCTTGATGAGAAAAACACAGTTAGTAAAGTTACGTCATTCTAAATCCAATATGGCGGCTGCCGCAAAAACCGATTTATATTTTCCATATTATTTCCTTTGGCTTTGTATATTTAAGCCTTATCAAAATATCCGATCAAAAACATAAATGTAAAAAAAGGACCGAGTTTTCGGGGAGATACTTCATATAATAGTTGCTCCTTAAAAATTGATGATTTTTAAGAGCCCATTTAAGAGCCGAGATATATGTATAAAGTAAATAGCAAAAACTAAAATGTAAGAATGTAAGTGCAAAGTAAAATGTAAAAAAAAATTTGGTTAAAGTAAAATGTAAAAAAAAAAAGTTATTCGTTTTCTTTTGATTCAATTATTTTAAATGAAAACTTGCCGCGTTATAAAATTTTAAAAACATACTAAGAGAAAACTTACAAACAACTATTACATGAAGTATCCCCCGAAAACTCGGTCATTTTTTACATTTATGTTTTTGATCGGATAGTTGTTGTTAAATAAATATTTATATAATTATATAAAGGCAACTCTTCTGACGGTCTAAAATGACCATAGAATATGTCTGCAAACATCATCAAATTTGTATTATTTTATAAAATTTCATAATAAAGACCTTTATTATTATTATTTATTATTATATATACGAGTATATATATATATATATATATATATATATATATATATATATATGTATCGATGTATATATATGTATATATATATATATATATATATATATATATATATACTCGTATATATAATAATAAATAATAATAATAAAGGTCTTTATTATGAAATTTTATAAAATGTAGTACATCGAGCTGAATCGTTGAAGTTTCTGGGAGTTTCACGGCAAAGTAATTTCAGTTGGGATCTTCAATGCCAAGCAACTTGTAATAAAATTAGTATGGCTTGTTATCAGCTATGAATATTGAGACAAGCAGTAGATTTTAATGAACTCATTCAATTTTACTATACTCAGGTCACGACTTAAGTATGGCATTATGGGGCCAGTTCAAGTGGCCAGGCGGTCTAGGGCGTTATGCATGCGCGGTATGCCTACTTGGAAACTGGGAGGTTATGGGTTCGAATCCCGACATTGGCAGTTTGTCAATTATTAAGAAAAAAAAGAGGGGCGGTTAATTGACTAAACTGTCGGCGTATGGACAAGAACGAAGTAACCGGCTATGCTTGAGAAGGTTTTCTGCAGTTTCCTTCACGAACTACATATTAATATCAGCATAGTTCCTATCATAGTCGGCTGCAGCTGCATATCCTACCAATTCCTAGTCTATACACAAAAATTCCTTCACTCCTCTCATATCCTCACATCCTTAAGCATCACAATGGACCATATGGTCGAAGTGTAGCCCGTCCAGGTCAGCCTCTACAATCTATCTAATCTATGGCATTATGGGACTGTCAACACATGCGAACGAAGTATTCATTGCACAAAAAGATGCCTCCGAGTGATAGCCAACCTTAAACACAGAGACTCGTGTCGTGAAGCTTTTAAAACCCTAAAAATATTGACACTTCTAGGACTATTCATTTTCGAAGCCGCTCTGTTGATGAAAAATAATAGTCACAGCCTGAAACGTTATCATGTTTTTCACACTTCTCAAACTAAAAATAGGGATGATATTTGTGTCAAACAACATAATTTGACATTGTTTGAGAAGAATCCTCTTTTTATTGGACCAAACTCAAATCATTACTGATTCAATCAGTACCATATAATGTAAATAAATTTTTAGATTTATAATTATATTTAATTGTATACAATTGTAATTTCGTATGCACTAAGTCTGTATGCAAGGTGGAAGAGCAATAATTTTAGACCCCAATATTGAATCAATCAATCAATCAAGCCTGTGTGCACTCTCTGGCAATGTCCATTTTTTGTGAAGATAACTTATGGACAGTAAAGATTATGATTATTGTTTAAAATTTAACGTATTTATGTCTGTTGAATGAGGAGAGTAGATACAGGATATGCACCTCAGGGCCACCCACCTGTTCAACAAACATAAATCCTCACAAGGTAGCTACGTCCTTTGAAGAAGGTTCACTACCCAATCCAAAGGGTCCTTCTATCTTCCGAGTCAGGGGGTATGTTCGTCTGCCATGTTGTTTCCTGGTCGTGAAGAGCTCCGCCCTTGCACCACACGGATGTGGAACCTGCTAAATATATAATAATTTCAAGGGATGTTACTTGAAGACAGTCTGATGCGATATCAATGTACGAAGGTTGCCTATGTTGACAGCCTTCTGCATGGAGGTGATAAGCTGATGAAGATGAGACCTGCAAACCGGAATGATGGAAAGATTGGACTCTAGAGTGGGGCGTATACCGCCAAGGCAACCGATAATGAGACCAACCAGGGTATAGTTGTCGTAGTTCTTGAAGAAGATCAAGATATTTATTTTTGCTCCTCTTTATTAAAAAAGTTGAGTAATAATAAGACTATATTCGGTTTCTGCACGCGTAGAGAGCTCGATGACGTAAATAGTCTTAGTTAAAATATCGTAGTAACTTTCAGCTTTAGTCTCCTCTTTCGTAAACCGACTGCAATGTTGCGAAAGCTTTATTAACATAATGTAAATATTAGCAAAAAAATAATGTGAGTTGACCATAAATAATTAGGAATAATTTTTCTTGATTTGTTGTTGTTACTATTTTTATCAACATGTTACACTCTATGTTTATTAAATAAGTTGAGTAATAATATTTACCTAGAATATCCCTAGAAAATGATATATAGATAGATATTTAGCATTATTATAAACTATTATGTTCTGTTTGTATATATTATCATAACAATGATAATATTATTTGTTTAATATTCATTGAATGCCATTAATCAAATTTGATCCAGATGTTCGTTATTCAACCCGTCCCCTTCTTGTTAATAATCACTATCGCTTTATCTCTCCATTTTACCTATACGATACTAGTTAACGAACATTTCGATGTCATTATCGTACATTATTACATATTCTAATAATATTGTTCGATATGTTTTAGTGATCCATAAACATGCAAAAGTATGTGGATGGCAAAGATACATTTTGACAATACTTGTCTACCTAGTATTACATGGCGGCAGTACACACTCGGCGAGGCAAGGCCGGACATAACGAGCATACGAGTGTACTCACACACACTTGTCTGCCTCGTGTGGACTCGACTCGCCTCATCAACGCTCCATTAAAAGTCGGTTTTTTGACACGAGTCAAAGGAAGAAACTTTTAAATATTCAACCACTTTAATTGTGCGCATTAATCTGAATAGTATAACACGAAAATAAATAAAAACTGTATAAATTTATGAATACTTTGTTAATTCTTATCGTGCCTGCACTCATTTGAATAATAATAATAGTTTTAATAGTTTAATCAAAAAATTACTACTCCGTAATTTTAATTTAAAAATGTCATTTTTCAGGTGTACCAACGTAATTTCTGCGAGAGTGCACACAGCTCTACTCGCGGCTTCTCGCCTAGCAAATGTCTCGTTGAGATATTCGCCGAGTGCTCTCGTCGAGTGTATAATGTCGGCATAATAAAATTTTAAGGCGAACTTTTCTTGGAGACCATCAAACTAACATATTGTTACAAAACTTCTGACCAGATTTATTAAAATAATTATTTTTTCTAAATTCTTAAAAACTTTTTTTAATTTTGTGAGCAAAATTCTGAAAATCTGCATAACAGACATTTTCTACATTTACTAGCTGAAATCAAGAATATTTAGAAAAACTTTTACAAAATTGCCTCATCGGTACAGTTTCAACAGTTACATGTTGAACATCCCCGAACATCCGTATGTACAACGTCTTTCAATCTTTTTTCTTTATAAAGATAGCAAATAGTTTAAAAAAGTTCGCAAATAGCCAACATATCACCAAAATGAGTAGTAGCTTCATAAAAGCTTACAGCACAAAGTAGGTAACAAAGTTTTTCGCGAATGTTTCGATATATGACTTACCAGAATTTCGGCAAATGAAGAATAAATTCCACAATTAATTTCGGATCATACCGTGAAATTAAAAGTAACGCTTACGCCAGATGTTTTTTACTCGATAATTTCATTTAAAAGTCTTAAAGCGTTAAAAAAATATTTTGTGGCAGTCACATTATTTTTTTTTCTTTCTTGAATCAAGGCTGAGCCCGATTAGTTTACCGCACGGACATAGTCAAATGACGGTAAACTATGTTTTTTATTTATTTTTTGTTATAGTCTGTCATGTGAACCGGAGAATGTGTGTGAGTGTGTGTGTGTATATTTGTATGCTAGTTTGTGTTCTTGTAGTGTGTATAAATGTATGTAAGTTTATTGTGTTCTGCGACATCGCCTTTAGGGTGGTGTGTGTGGTGTTGTGTTGTGTTCGATGAGCGAATGAGGTGTTGTCCGTCAGTTTTGAGTAATGTGTTATTTCGTCATGTGTAAGTCGTGTTAGTGTTACAATGGGTGAAGTGTTTGTGTGAGGTTTTGATTTATTGGTGGTGGTACGTGTATGGGTATTGTTAATTATTATTATTATTATTATTATTATTATTATTATTATTATTATTATTATTATTATTATTGTTTTTATTATTATTATTACAACCTATATCATCCCACTTGTTGGGCAAAGACCGCCCCCCATTGGCAGGTTTGCTTCTCTGGAAAAAGATTTAGCCACACTTCGTTCAAAAATATGCTAAAAATTAACGATCCTCATATAATATTCTCTATTAAAACTGTGATTTAACGAAAAAAACTCAAGATTTGAAATTATATTAATTTACTAGTACACAATTATCTGACATTCTCGATTACTTTTGAAACAGTTATTTTTCGATTTATCAACCTTTATCGATATATCCACATGTATCGGCAAACTACCATCAGACGTATCAAGCGCTCACAAATTTACTCTGTACCCATATATATTTTATGTTGTTTATTCACTGTTTAATGTATAGTTACATAATTTATAAACGCCTTGTTGCAATTTATCATTGTAAATATAACGTCGGTATATATTCATAATAGACAAACATAGATATATATATATATATATATATATATATATATATATATATATATATATATATATATATATATATATATATATATATATATATATATATGTATATAGTTATATATATATATATATAGTTTTATATATATATATATATATAAATATATATATATATATATATAGATATATATATATATATATATATATATATATATATATATATATATAGTTATATACATATATACATATTTTTATATATATACATATTTACATATGTATATATATATATATATATATATATATATATATATACATACTAATTCTCGGATCACTGCCTTGACGTGGCTAGTTGACTCAGTAGTTGAAGAGCGATGAACCTTAGAGAGAAACCAGCGGGTCTAACACACACTTACAAAAACCAATTACAAGGACACAAAACAACTTACATATAATGGGTCTGCTTCATGGGCTTTTTCCCCACCTTCCAGAATGGGTTTGGAGGAATTAGCATTGGTTACGATGATATAAACTGGAAAAGGCCCTAGGCCACTAGTTAGTACAGGAACCCATCCTTTATTAATCAGTTTAAGGGGCTGATTTTTCAACCGGTGCATAATCTCGAAAAGTAGTGCCAGGTTGTTCTTGGATTAGGGCCCTACTGATTGCGTCGGGGGGCTACGTCAGTGACCGTTAGACAATCGGTTCCGGAATAAGTCTGATGCTCGGGGCGATGTCTGGGACTATAAGACTCGTTCCTTTGCATATACACGTACATAAACACACACACACACAAACGCGCACACACACACACACACACACACACACACACACACACACACACACACACACACA
This sequence comes from Nineta flava, assembly GCA_963920215.1. NCBI lineage: Eukaryota > Metazoa > Arthropoda > Insecta > Neuroptera > Chrysopidae > Nineta > Nineta flava. The sequence goes on along the minus strand of OY986044.1, from coordinate 25,949,010 downwards.
CACACATGTTGGAGGCCCAAAACAGAGCAGAAGGTCGCTGTTGTCATCGGTAGTCACTTCGGTGCCGATCTATGGAATTTCCATTTGGGCTGACGCCCTGGGAGTTCAGTCTTCAAAGAGAAAAGTCGCATCAATATACCGACTGAGTGCCCTGATAGTGACTAGTGCCTTCCGTACAATATCTGAAGAAGCGGTGTGCGAAGAAAAGAAAAACTAGCTGAAGAAAAACAAGCCCTCTATCAACGACGAAGGTCATCTACGTCGAGTTCTGATGAACTCAGGACTGAAGTCGGCGCATAGCATACTCAGATGGCAGGCACAGTGGGATGCCGCAGTAAAGTGTACGTGGATGCCTTATACCACAAGTGGATGCTTGGTTCAACCGAAACCATGGTAAGGTCAACTACTACCTGACCATGATGCTTTAAGGGCATGGCTGCTTTCGAGCTTATCTTTACCGCTTCAAGCGTGATAATTCTCCAGAGTGCCCGTCCTGTCTCGGAGTTTTTGAGGATGCAGAACACGTGTTCTTTACATGTCCACGCTTCAGCTCGCAACGTATGGAATTTGAAACGTTTCTTTAACAGAAACTTTAAACCAGAAATATTAGGATAAACAATGCTGTCATCAAAGGCTGCTTGGAACGCGACCAACACTTTCGCCACGGAAGTCCTCAAGGATCTGCGTTCCATCGAAAGGAAGAAAGCCAAAGACAATCTCAGCTAGATAAATAGAAGAAGCGACTTCAACTATCTGAAGAAAGAGCAGTAGCTAAATCCTCTCCCCGCGAAGTAATGCCTTACGGCGATTACCGGTGGATCAGAGGCTGAGAAAGAGGAGGTTTTTAGTCGGTATTGAACTCTGAGTCCGACATACCCAGGCACACCAACTAGTCCTGATGATACGTAAAAGTATTTTCCCAACCTCTATAAAACACACACACACACACACACACCTACACAACCCAACCCCATTTTGGTTACATTTGAAATATGGTTCATGAACAGAAAAAACATGTCAAGTTATACTCGGTGTATACTAGCTGCCAACAAGAAACTAGCGGTGAACCTGTTACTATCACATACGAAAGAAAACCGTGTCCTTAAGTCCGTCTTCAAGGGCAGGTTCAATATCAGTTTTCGAGGAAGAACTAGGAAAAGCTTTCAGACGTCGCTCGGAATCTTAAAAACAAGATGGGGTAAAAACCCCCCAAAAAATCAGCGAAGAATAAGCGGCGCCTCTCGTGGTCCACTTGCTATGATTGACAGCGTAGAGGAGAAGTGGAAGCGGAGAGAAAACGGCGATTGAAGCTCCACGGCCAACGAAGTACTTTGGGGGAAGTGGCAGTCCGGAAACGCCTACTTCAAAAGAACGACAGAGGTCAGAGAAGGTGACCCCCCCCCCTACCGAAAAAGAGAACATGCATCCGAAACCTTCCAACCATATGGCGGGTGAGAGATCACATGTATCATCTCTATTAAGGGGTGACGTATGTTTTGGGGCTAAGGGACGAGAGACCACGAAATTTACCCCCAAAGTAGGATGATCAAGTTGTCTTCAGGTTTGATAGGCCAGAGGGCAAGATGAGGTTGACGAGGCAGATGCCTTAAGTCAATATATTGTGGAGATGCTCCAAGCTATGGGGAACTCATCAGAGGGTTCTCCGTAATACAAGTTTTACTTCCGCAACTGGTGTAATCAGGGTGGTTCTTGATAATCGCCGATGGCGAGGCTTCGAGGAACTGGCTTTTCGGTTGGAGGTATTGCCTTCATATCCATGCTAGCAAAGAACGCCATGGCCCAAGAAGATTGGTTTCTATCTGAGAAACCAGAAAGTACAGATTTAAAAGGTGTTAAAACCCTGTAGCTCCAGAGACGAAAACTGAATGTTGGAGACTGGAAGTTTCTAGAGGTTGGAATTTCACCTTCAGGATCGAGAAAAATGTATCAGAGAGTCTGAAATTCTCTGGGTGAGCAGTATTCTATGAGCTTACATCGACGATTATTTGAAACAAATCTAACAAAAGACTACAGGTAGAGATTGAACATACGTTATACCTCTTCATATCTGTTACTTACAGTATCGTATCATATTTACGTGGCAATTACAATTACAATAGTCCCCATAAATATTTCATTTTAGTTATGTTGATTTCATGGCATTGATAATAAACTTGCATGATAGGTCTTAAATGGCTCGCTTCGGTTTGTATTTAGTTTAAAACATAATAACATTAATGCGTATGATATAATGGACATCGCATCGCTTAAATAAATTATCTGGATATATATATGCAATAAATGACATTGGTCATGTGTCATACAACATAACATGTTGGTTTATTACCCTCATATTTGATTATTAAGAACGGAATGATGTTTAATTAAGAATTATTTATATTATATGTAATTCATGTGTTATTATATAATTTTTGCTATTGTGGCAACTTTCTAAAGATGTTTTTTTTCATACTATGTACATCTACATTGTGTTTTGTGTTAACTGAATAAAATCCATTCTTAAACAAAACTTTGAACAAATTTTGAACAAATCTCTTTTTATTTTTAAAATTCAAAACGTCGCAGAGACGGTTATTTAGTCTCACAACCCACATAATTATCGGGAAGATTTTCTTCGCAATACACTATTGTATGATTTCCAGTACACTATACACCGATTTGCTCGACCACAATTATTTTGAGTGTGACCGAACCGTTGACATTTTTTACATTGAGGCACATCACTTTTTGTATTAGGTGTCTCAAACTATAATATTGTATTTCCACGTTTGGTTACTTGGCAAAAAGGTTTGTTGTTTTCATTGTCTTAATTAAGTCGATGAAAAACAATGGTAATGACATTTTGGTTTTTGTATATTAGCAATTAATTTGTATATTAGCAGCATGTTTATATATTAGCAACGTTATATATATATATGTATATATATATATATATATATATATATATATATATATATATATATATATATATAAGGTGAGTCGAACCAGGTGGATAATAGCACACACCTCCGCTTCCTTCCACGATTCGCCCTTTCTTCCAATAGAAATTCCAATAGAACAACATCCAATAGAAATTGATATACTGAAACAAAATGAAGACCTCCTGATTTCACTCACATGTAAAACATCAAAGCAGTGAACATAACGTGCGCATAATAATCACAGAAAAAAATTTCAAAAAATCATATTGCATTTTCTGGATATCTATCACAGGAAAGAAGAAAACAGCAAAAGCAAGTTTCACTATCTGAATTTTTTACTTTCTCGTTCGATATCTCAACAACCATAAACGGTATGTGAAAAATATACTATACCAAAGTGTAGAGCTGGAAAAAACAAAAAGTTAATTAATGTTTTTCAATTTGACGTTTAGTTTTTGAGATATAATTAATTAAACATTAGTAAATTCAACCAGTTTGTGGGTATCGCTATTAATCACAACTAATCACAAGTATCGCAAAAATTCAAAAATGCATATGTGATTAGTTGAATTTATTATTAATGTTATCACTAAAATTTAGCGTCAAATTGAAAAACTTTATGAAACTTTTTTGTTTGTTTTTTTCCAGCTGTACACCGTGATATAGTTTTCTCGAATGAATTTTAGAACACCTGTATATATATATTAACCAGTCCAAGTAGCCGAGCGGTCTAAGGCGTTATGTCTGCGCAGTAAGCTTACTTGGAAACTGGGAGGTTATGGGTCGAATCCCGACATCGGCAGTTTGTCAATTATAAAAAAATAGACCGGTAAATTGATTAAACTGTCAGCGTATGGACAAGAAAGAAGTAACCGGCTACGCATGATAAGGTTTTCTTCAGTTTCCTTCACGAACTCCAGATGAATATCGGCATAGTTATCATAGTCGGCTGCAGCCGCATATCCTAACAATTCCTAGTCTATACACAAAAATTCCTTCTCCTCCACTCACATCCAAAGTCATTACAATGGACCTCATGGTCGAAGTGTAGCCCGTCCAGGGCAGACTCTACAATCTATCTATCTATATATATATATATATATATATATATATATAATAATAATAATATATATATATATATATATATATATATATGTTATTTATATATATATATATATATATATATATATATATATATATATATATTTCATTTATAAATACATAAAATGTTCTTGTTACACAATCGATATCGTAACATATTGTTCACATTACTTGAATGAAAAATAATTTTTTGTTCATCATTGTTTGCATCATACAAATAAAAAATTAATGGAAGAACATATTCCATTTTTACTTATATATTTATACAATATTGTATATGTATAAAATCTTGTTTGTTACTTTATGCTATTTTATATATCGAACTCGAAGAGATTTTCATATTATAAGACTTGACCTAAAAAACAAAAACAAAAAAAATATATATATATATACATATATATATATATATATATATATATATATATATATATATATATATATATATATATATATATATATATATATATATATATATATATATATATATATATATATATATATTAACACTTTGATTTATACCTTTGCAATCAAAAGACTTTTTAGTTCTTTTTTTAATTGTATGGTACTATGTAAATTACGAATTTCAATTGGTATTTTATAATAAACTCTCCTGAGATTATTGTAAGGTCCATCGAACATTAAATTTAGTTTTGTTTGGACGAACTTATATTCTTTATAGGATCTTTTTTTGCATATGCGCTGGATTTGTAGCGGTGTCCCTTCATCATTAAATTATTATTATAATAATTTTGTTCATCATTTTTATCTGTTGCATAACAACTATAACTTCCCTTTATTATCACGGTTGCTTTGAATGTTAACAGCCTTGGTAATTTACATATTAAAATAATAATATATCATAAATCAAATCAATAAAGATCAATTATATCTTTTTCATGTATTTATTATTTATTTAAATAATAATTATTTAATATTTAATATTATTTTAATATTAAAATAATAATATTTCATAAATCAAATCAATAAAGATCAATTATATCTTTTTCATGTATTTATTATTTATTTAAATAATAATATTTAATATAACAAACATTTACCTTTACAGACTTAACAAGCTTTTAAGCCTAAATAAAAGTCTACCAAAGTTCACTATAAAAAGTACGTGTTTTTCAAATAATGTAAACGTATGTACTTTTTTTTAAATGTCTGTGGACTCTCTAGCGGTCACAGTTTGATGTCTCTACCGGTCACATTCACGATTGGAATGAAATTTGGTATTTGAGGCGCTTTTGGTATTCTAAAGGTTAAGTTCGTTAATGGGTAAAATCGAACGAAGGGAAAGGGGGTTTAGAGGGAGGGGGAAGCCCAAAACTTGACTATCTCCCTTAATATTTGAAAAATTGAAAAATTTAGCAGGAGCTAAGTTGTAGGTACTAAGTTTTACTGTAATTTTGTTTCTTATCATTTTTCGGTTACACTAATATTTACAGAAATATTTACAATTAAAGATTGAAATTCTAAATATCTCTGTTCACATTAGAGTTTGAGAAAAATGATCAAGTAATGAATTGTAGCAAACTTGATTTTCTACAACTTTACTCCTTATACATTTTTCGATTATTCTAATATTAAGAGAGATATTTAATATTTTGTGTTTGTTTGACACAAATACATGAAATATATTTTATTGTAAAAAATTTTGATTGTCGTTTCCATTGTAACTATAAACTATAATCGTTATGCATCGTTCTATTTTGGCTATTAATACAATTGTTTTTTGCAAATATTAATAAAGTCATATCAGATAATATATTTCATTTTGATCACACTAAAATTATGACCACTAGAGAGTGATTTATGTATTATAAGGAAATTCGCATTATGTATTCTAAGAAAGTTGACGCAGCTCCTGCGTAACGCCTTTTATATCTATATATTCTACCACCAGGGAGTAGGTGTGTATCATGGCGGATATTTTAAACTCAATTCAACAATATTGTGTCATACGCTCGTTTATATTTGTTTTTCCAAAAAAATTTTTCCATATTTAATACTAAAATATACCTAACCGTAATACACATTAAGATGAGGTAGAGTGTAAAAGCTGCCCTGGGCGGGCTACACTTCGGCCATAAGGTCCATTGTGATGCCTTAGGATGTGAGGATGTGAGTGGAGTGGAAGGAATTTATGAGTAGACTAGGAATTGGTAGGATATGCGGCTGCAGCCGACTATGATAGGAACTATGCCGATGTTCATCTGGAGTTCGTGAAGGAAACTGCAGAAAACCTTCTCAAGCATAGCCGATTACTTCGTTCTTGTCCATACGCCGACAGTTTAGTCAATCAACCGCCCCTTTTTTTTTTTATAATTGACAAACTGCCGATGTCGGAATTCGAACCCATAACCTCCCAGTTTCCAATTACTTCATACTGCGCAGACATGACGCCTTAGACCGCTCGGCTACTTGGCTGGTTAATACACATTAAAGTGTACCATCGATAGGAATCTGCTTCTTCAATGCTTTAAGTAAATAAATGTACTTGTTGACTTTTTATTCGTTATATCATGTGTCTTTTCCAGTTCAGGTTTTTATCAATGTCTGTATCCAAGAATTTTACGGTTTTTTCGCATTTTATAATCAATTCATCATCAAACTTGTTAAATTTAGTCATAAGCTATGTTTTTTAAATCATAGATTAAGTTATTATCCGTTTTGTTGATTCATTTTGTATTGCACATACATTGCAATATATATATATATATATATATATATATATATATATATATATATATATATATATATATATATATATATATCTATATATCCGCGTTTGGAAAGTTTGAACCGTAGCACTTTCTGTAGTCAAGGGATGGATTAAGGAAGCTCAAGAGCTTCACACCTTATGCGAAGTTGTAGAATATATATATATATATATATATATATATATATATATATATATATATATATATATATATATATATATACATATATATACTACTGGGGACTATTGTTCTTCTACGCGCAGTAGTTTTAACTTGATGTTCATGTATGTGCAGATGCCTGTATTCTACTACTTCGCATAAGGTATGAAGTTCTTGATCCATCCCTTGCTTCCTTAATCCATCCCTTGACTACAGAAAGAGCTACGGTTCAAACTTTCCAAACGCGGACCCCCTCCACATACATGCAAAAGCCCACAAAAAATACCTTTCCGAAATATCGAAAAGCTTTCATTTTCCCTACGTACCCCTATGAAAAGGGAAAAACACCCTCAAAATAAACGACTGTACTTCTATATATGCTTGAAGGATGTGGTTTTCTGTATTCTTTCTCCTCATGTCCCTCATATCGTTTCTCTTTTAACCCGTTGACACCCTTTGGACTTCCTTTTGGATCCTCTTTTTACTCTGCCCCTTTGATTCACACTCCTTTCTCGCTCTATTACCACCCTTAGCCATCCTTTGACCTTCGTTGGTTAATTGTTTTATTCTGTTCTTTACTTTACCAAATTTATCCAACGCAGGATACGTTTTCTTACCAGGACGCAGAGCCTAGGCCGAAGGCCGCACCGGGGGTCCAGACCACGGAGTCCTCTCGTGAGCACGGCGAGTATATTTATATATGCATAAAATGTTCTTGTAACACAATCGATATCGTAATATATTGTTCGCATTTATTAAATGAAATATATATTTTTTTTAACATTACAAAAAAATAATAATAACAAGTGAATGGAAGAACATATTATTCCATTTTTACTAAAACAAGCAATACTTTTTAAAATCTTCCTTTTTTTTTTAATGTTAAAGGTATGTATGTTTAGAAAATACACATTGAAGAATAAATGGTATATGTTACTAACAAAAATAAAATAAAAAATTTTCTTTTATGATAAATTTTCTTTTTAAATAAAGGCTTTTCAATTTTTATATCATATTCAAGACTTAAGTGAATTGATTTTTATGTTGAGTACAACATTGTGTAAAATCATAATGGAATTATTCGAACGATTTGATGGTAAAAATTTTGAACATTTCATAAAAAAGTATTCCTGTAAAGCAACAAAGAACGAATCCCACATGCGTCAAATTTTTACGTATGTAAGAGACGTCTGTATTATATTGACGTATGTATAATGTTGTTTTTTTTACAACAAACATTAACACTGGAGACTTTTTTTATTTTAATACAGTGGATGTCTAATAAAGGTTTTTGTTATGGAAATTGAACCATAATCTACTTAAAAGTCAGAGTGATTATCCTTATAACTACTCCTAGGTTACTGGGACATTTGTGATTGGGGACGAAATGAAACATAAGGGGTTGCATGGGTTAGGAAATTTCAAAAATCAAAACTTTGTCTTATTAAATAGTACAATATGTTTTAAGTCAACTAGAGTAAAACTCTAGGAGATAGAGTCTTGGGAAGTATATTGAGGCAGTTGCTTAGCTATTGTTTGTCTGCCTTTAATCGCATTTTTCTCAAAACTATATTTTTGAAGTCGGTTGACATGATTTCTCAAAAAATAATTCTACGATCTTGTTTAAACTTTCCACATTTCTTCAAGATAAGATTGACTAGTCCTTGAACGAACGTGGTACAAATTATATCAAAAATAGTACCATTTTGTACAAAGCTCTGCCAAAAATTCAAATTTTGTTTTGTCCCAGCCGAGCTATATATATATATATATATATATATATATATATATATATATATATATATATATATCTACTAACAGAAATAATTTGGTTTTTAAATATCAGATGAACCATCATGAGTTATTCTGACTACGCCAAGCGAAGAGAGATGAAAATGCATCCTGAAAACGAGTTTTCGGCTGAGCTTGATTCCGACACTTGAACAAAAAAGTTTTTTTAATCCATTAAATATGAATATTAAAGAATGAAAAAATGTAGGTACTTACTGGATACTTAAACAAACAATAATCCATCCGCAAAACATTTTTACCCCAATTTTTTCATTAAATTAAAAAAATTTTCCAATCTGGATAAGATTTTTCTAATCTAGTCTCTGATAATTTTTTAAATAAAAGTTTGAAATTTTATTTATCTCTTGGAACAATTCTTTGAAGGATTAAAAAATGATCCCCGTTGGAAAATCAAAAAAATTTTGATTTTCCATTTTTTTACTAACAAAGGCACGGAAAAATTCCAAATAAATTCCAAACTTTTATTTAAAAAATTTTCGGGGTTATTCAGATTGGCAAAATTTTTAATTAACAAAAGCGTAGTTAATTAAAAAATTGGGGTCAAAATTTTTTACCGACGAATTATTGTTTGTTTAATTATTGTATGTTTAAGTAACTGCAGTTTTTCCTACCTTAATATTGATATTTAATGGGTTTAAAAAATTTTGTTGTTGAAAGTGTTGGAATCAAGCTGGGCCGAATCACTCTTTATCAAGACCTATTTTCAACACGCGTTCTGAAATTGTTAACAGACCTAAGTAAGTCAGTATGTTGCTGAGTATGTGAATTTGGGCTAGATCATTTCAACCGAGGACAAACGAGATCCAGCAAAGATGTACGGTGGCCAACGAAAGGTGTTGGTCCCCAAAAACAGGAGCTCAATTGGAATCTACTACTGTTACTCCGGGACTAACGTATGTATGTCAAACATTATCTTAAAATAATTTGCAGGCTAAAAAAATTGAGTCGTATGTTAAATATAAAGTCTCAAGATAAAACGACCTATTTTACCATAAACATAACACATCGGGGGAGGCCCAGGAAATCGGGTAATTGTAGTCTGTATGTGTAGGAATAATACTTAAATTTATAACGTAAAAACTAATTATTTTTCTATACAAATAACAAGCATTGTGTATATTCATTCAATAAAATCGTATAATATGACGTGAATGCTATACCTAGTAGATATTTTTTGTCACGTGTATCGGGGAAAAAATAATGCAAATATTGTTTATTTACTCACACATATATACATTAATATATATATATATATATATATATATATATATATATATATATATATATATATATATATATATAAACATTTCACTTCAGTCACATGATTTATATCGCGCTGGTAAATAAGCATATAGCAAATCCCAATACATATATTTTGTAGGGAAATAAAAGCTCTGCAAAAAGGGTCTCATACATTTATTTTATTGGCCCAACCATTTAACTGATAATAAAGATCAAAATTTGATGTAGTTATAAAAACAAAATTTTTCTTCTAAATTTTATACCACACTAATTTGTAATCATGAAAAAGTAAGCGATACATATGTCAAACTTTAAAAATTATAAAATTTTGTTGTTTTTGTTTTTTTGTTTCTAAATGTTATAACTGGCTGATTGGTAAGCACTAGACAATGAGTAATACACATTTGACTGATATAGGAAATATCGTAAATAGGAAATTGACTGATTTACAATAATCGATTGTCACTTTTGCTCAACTCTATAAGCGTTAATCGCAACCAATATGTATAATAAATAATAATAATGGGGTTTTATTTCCGTTTCTAAGACACCACGGACTATAACATAAGCCAACCACATAGTTATTTTTCAACCTTCATTAATTTTTAACTGTACATTTTTTTATGATGAGAGTGGAGGACAAGGAAAATATGCAGACTAGGAATTGGTAGGTTGTGCGGCTGCAACCAACATTGATAGGAACTATGACGTTATCCATCTGGAGTTCGTGAAGGGAAACTGCAGAAAACATTCACAAGCATAGCCGGTTACTTCGTTCTTGCCCATACGCCGACAGTTTAGTCAATTAACCGCCCCATTAATTTTTTAATTGACACACTGTCGATACTGGGATTCGAACCCATAACCTCCCAGTTCCAAATAGAGCGCCTTAACAACTACGGCAATATATATATATATATATATATATATATATATATATATATATATATATATATATATAAATATAAATATATAAATTCGCTTATAAATTCGCTTAGAATAAGGGAATTCGAAGTTGAATCAGCTCCTGCGTAACGAAGTTTTTTCTTTGCCTGGTTGAGTTTATGTCTGTTGACGGAGTTATAAGCTTATTAAAAATGAACATGATGTGACAAGGCCAATTTTGGTCATATCTTGAATCTTGAATCTGCTAAATTGTAAAAATTTGGCCAATGCATAATTTAGCATTTTACAACGCTAAATTATAAAAATAGACCTACTTCGGAAACCATACTGATAAGTCATAGTGATATGTATATATATATATATATATATATATATATATAAAAATAGACTAAAAATTAGTAGGTCGTTTAGTAGGTCTACCCATATTTAGACAAATAAAATCAGTTATAGAACTTCAAAGTCACTAAAAAGCGAGAAATAAGCCATATTTTGACAAAATGGAAACCCGACTTCAAAAATCAAATATTCTATAACAAACAATGCACTAAAAAGTAAAAAAATAATTACATATTCTTGTGCCAATTTTAGTTCACCTGAGCAAAAAATTTTAAATATATATGTACAATTATTGTTATTTTTAGAGGCGGTGTCCAAAAGTTATGTGAATAATATATAGTTTTTTTTTTACTTCCCATATCGAAAAATTGTTTGCAGGGCACCTCATACGAAGCCTATCCAAATATGAGCTCCGAATATTAATGCTATGATCCTACTCAAAAGCAGTATTCAATTTACACTTCAGTCACAAGAGAAAACATTCGCATAACGTAAAATTATACTATGCGTGACTATTATTCATTTTTAGAGATGAATATTTTTCTTTTATTTTCCGTACGAAGTTCTTGATACAGTTTGTATATAAATTTCGAGCATAGTTGAACGAACAAAAGTAACATCGAAAAATAAATAAGTTAAAAATGAATTTTTGTATACATGAGTTTTTACGCTTTTACCAATAATAATAAATCATATTACATTTAAAAAACGTTCGTAGATACTTATAACGTATTTCAATCGGTCCATTTCATATCGTTAGCAATAATACATTTATATATATATATATATATATATATATATATATATATATATATATATATATATATATATATATATATATATATATATTTATATATATATATATATATATATATATAAATATGTATATATATATATTTATATATACATTTTTTATGTGTTAAACATTATCTATTATTTTATTTGCTTGTACATTTTCTCTGAACAAAAATCATTTGATTACATAACAATTCTATAGATGCATTGTTACAGCTTATTTTGTATGCTTGCTTTCTTATAGTGGTTTGTTTTTAATCTTACGCCCCCAGACTACTAGACTGCCAACAATTAAAATCATCTTATAATTTTCATGTCATGATTTTAATGTTGAGAACGACAACAGAAGTTCGTTTGTTGAAAATTTGCTTCTGTTAACTTTATTTTTTGGATTATTAATTAAAACAGATATTTGAAATTTTCGTAAAATCACTTTATTTGACTAGTTTTAGAACACAGTTCCTTCTTCAGAAATAAAAATGAACTGAACAATATGAACATACTGTAGCAACAAAGTAAACATTTTCAGGTACATATCATAACATTTTGGGAATGGGAAATAATAATATTGGAAATACCTAAAACTATTAAAACATTTTGGAATTGACAAATTATTTGACACGTAGGTTTACAAAATTGTATGAATGAAAGGCAATAGAAATCGGACGAACCTGAAAATTATAAAATTATTTTTGAATTGACAAATTATAAAAATTTTTTACTATGCAGGTATAAATAACATCGTCTGAATTATATTGTGGTTAATTAAATTGATTTTAGTGTGTACATACACAATTATCTGAGTACATTTTGCCGACAATTAATAATTTACACAATAAGGGGGTGTTTTTAAAATCCAATAGGGAACCATTATTATATTTTACCACAAGTTTTTGTCCCTGCTTTGCAATTGCATTAAATTATGATAGCCACACATTTTTCACAAGTTTTTATGTTTTCAGTGACTCTAGCACCAGTATCTTTTAATCATGATTGTTTTTTAACCAGACCGTTAGAATATAATGTTTTTATCAATTATTTTTTGTCCAACGACTATAAGTATTTCGATGTTATATACCTTGATGACTCTCTGGGTGGAAAATGGTACTGATGAATAGGTATGATTCGTTATATACAGTGATATTGTGTCTGTAAGTTTTATGTTATATTGAAATACGTTCGAAATATTGACAAGATCGAAGATACGAGCACAGGATTCGCGTTGCTATACTCCCACCTATACATTATATATATAAAACCTATTTTGACAAAATGGAAACCCGACTTCAAAAATCAAATATTCTATGCACTAAACAAAAAATGCACTAAAAAGTAAAAAAATAATTGCATATTCTTGTGCCAATTTTAGTTCACCTAAGCAAAAATTTTTAAATATATATGTACAATTATTGTTATTTTTGGAGACGGTGTCCAAAAATTATGTGAATTTCTCTATGCTGACACCGCCTCCAAAAATAACAATAATTGTTCATATATATTTAAAAATTTTTGCTTAGGTGAACTAAAATTGGCACTAGAATAAGCAATTATTTTTTTACTTTTTAGTGCATTTTTTGTTATAGAATATTTGATTTTTGAAGTCGGGTTTCCATTTTGTCAAAATAGGTTTTATTTCTTGCTTTTTAGTGACTTTGAAGTTCTATAACTAATTTTATTTGTCTAAATATGGGTAGACCTACTAAACGACCAACTTTTTTTTTATCCGTATTTTTTTTTTTTTTTAAATTTTTAGTGCATGTTTTTATAACTGATTTTCAGTATTTTTTACAAGCATTTTGTTTTTTTTTTTGTAAAAATTTTTTTTTTGAGGTCGGTTTTTTAAAAAAATTTTTTATTTTCCCATTATGAATGAGTATACCCTTTAAAAAAAAAAACAATTCGCAAAAATCGGTTTTCACATATAAAATTAAGATTTTCCTCGATTTCCCGGGAATCCCCTCATCAGAATGCGATTTGGTGACAATGGGACCAATGGGAAACCAAACCCTTTAAAACATTAAAAAAAATTCAAAATCGGTTCATAAATGACGGAGCATCTGAGGGGACACACATTAAAAAAATAAAAAAAATACAGACGAATTGAGAACCATCCTCCTTTTTGAAGTCGGGTTAAAAATAGTAGTATTATTAATTCCATTGTAATGGAACTTCATTTCATTGCATAGAGTAATAATACACACGGATTGAATGTACACTTGGCCACAAAAATCGGTGTCATATTTTTAAAATATTATAATTGATTTGTGCCTTATTCATTCGTATTTCAAAAATTGTCTCTGTATTTCCAATGAACAACTTTAATCCGAAATATATTTTCGAAAAGCAAATCAATAAGGCATAAATCATTTATTTAATTTAAAAAAATGACATCAACCTTTGTGGTTCATAGTTCCATTGGGTTTAAGATTTTAAATACCATGTGAAAATGTTTTAATGGAGACATAAATTTGGAAATGTGTATACATTTATATACACATTTCCAAATTATATTATCATTTCCAAATCACATTTCCAAATTATATTAAGTTTTATGTTATATTGAAATACGTTCGAAATATTGACAAGATCGAAGATACGAGCACAGGATTCGCGTTGCTATACTCCCACCTATACATTATATATAAAATAGTAGTATTATTAATTCCATTGTAATGGAACTTCATTTCATTGCATAGAGTAATAATACACACGGATTGAATGTACACTTGGCCACAAAAATCGGTGTCATTTTTTTAAAATATTATAATTGATTAGTGCCTTATTCATTCGTATTTCAATAAATGTATTTCTAATGAACAACTTTAATCCAAAGTATATTTTCGAAAACCAAATCAATAAGGCATAAATCATTTATATAATTTTAAAAAATGACATCTACTTTTGTGGTTCATAGTACCCTTGGGTTTGAGATTTTAAATACCATGTGATAATGTTTTAATCTCTCATTTAAATTATTTTCTTTGGAATTTTTTTGCATATTAACTACATTTTTATAAATTTGTAAATTTTTTTGTTGGCCTGGGTGTAAAATTACATAAAAAAGACCTTACAATTTACGGAAAAAAAGTCAATTTAAAAAAAAAAGACAAATTTGCATAAATTTTAGAATTTAAAAAATGCATTATATTTCGTGCATTAATATTTTAGAAGGAAATAAACTTTTAACAGTTGACATTATCTCCTCTTGCTCTAATGACTGCCGACTCAAAATTATTTAGGTATTTACATTAGTGCAGGACATAGAAAGAATAAAAAGTTACTTTTTTATTTTTTTTTCCTTTCTTCTTTCGTTTGTTCTATTTTTTGTTAAAAAGTTTTGTTTTTTATTCAAATTTCTAGTGAATGACAACATTTCAACTTCACTATCCGATAGCCAGTGTTTAGTTAAACCAAAGAATACAATATACATAGAAGCGTATAAGTGCGAATTTTGTGTCACTGAAAATTTTTAGTACCTATCCTGACCACTAGACGACAATAGCTGTTCGATTTCGGTATTTAGTGCCATTACCAGCACAGCAAACTATATTCTTTGGCAGAACTAAGTACCAGTTGGCCGGATCACATCGAAGCGGGGATGTACTTCAAATTTATATTAAAAGGGAATCCACCAATATTGATGAAATTTTTATGAATTTTTAGAATTAATTAGTCCAAATTTTTTATTTTTTTTTTTACAAGCTGTATAAAATATGAATATTTGTCTTTGTAGTTTCAGTTACTATTTTAAAAGAACACGCTTTAAATACAAGCGTTTTAAATATAACAAATATTAATATTTTATACAGCTTGTAAAAAAAAAATTAAAAAATGTTGACTAATTAATTCTAAAAATTCATGAAATTTCATCAATATTGGTGGATTCCCTTTTAATATAAATTTGAAACACATCCATCGATGTGATCCGGGCAACTGGTGCTAAGTTCTGCCAAAGTTCAGTTGGTTGTGCTGATAATGGTATTAAATACCGAAATCGAACAGTTATTGTCATCTAGTGGTCAGGATAGGTACTAAAAATTTTCAGTGACACAAAAATCGCACTTATGTATATGCTTTTATGTAAATTGTATTCTTTGGTTAAACACATCACGCTCATTGACGAATCAAATTCACTTAACAATATTTCCAGTATAGATATTTTTTTAGTAATGCCTTGTATGTTGATGTGCATTAAGCTTATTTCGTTATTTGAAATCAGTTTTTTTATTTGAAACAATTTAAATAGTAACTATAATTTTTTGTTTATGAGTTTGATAATATCCAATTAAAATATAATTTAGGTTAGTGTTAAGTACAAATAATTTTCATTTATGATAAAACAATTCAATACTGAATTTAATTTAATAATATCACGGTACTGACAAGTAAATTGATGACATACATTTTTAAAACTGAGTCTTTAGTTGACGCAAGATCGTTGCACTTTTTCATTCGTGTGATGTTTGTAAACATGACACAGTTGACGTACTTTCAACAGGTCTTAAGAGTAGCTTCATTAATCTCGAATTTTGTTTAAATCTAGGGACAAAAGTTATTAAGCAATAATTCAATGTTAAAATGATGTATTAAAACAAAATTTGTTAATTTATTTTATTATAAAGATTATTAAAATAATCAAAGAGAACTCCAGATTTTTTGAAATAAATTTTCGAATAAGTCCTAGAACAATCCTAGAACATTGTTCTAGGAATTGGGGCAAAATTTGAAATTTAATTTAGTTTAAGTTGAACTATATAATTTAAGATTTAGTTGGTAATAATTTTAAATTTTCATTTCGACAAAAAAAAACAATTTAGGCAAATCCTAGAAAATTACACGGTACTGACATTTGAGTAAGGTAAAGCAAGTTTTCTTTCGACTGTAACTTATATTAGACAAAAATAGTGATAAAATATGTTACTGAGGATTGTATTAATATAAAAATTTAATTAGTAGATTGATTATGTATGACCAGGGAAAGCAAACAGTACAGAATATCAAAAATCACAGTTAGAATAGAATCACCCATATACTGACATGGTATTATATCACACATCTAGCTGTTTATAACAGATTTTATTGCTGTCATTTTGGAAATTTAAAACACCTCAATGAATAGTAATGATATAAAGTTTGATTCTCAATTTAAATGTTTTAGCGCTTTTCGGTTTTCAGGCAATTTATGAAATGATCGGAGAAATGTGGGATGCTTTATATGAATGTCTAAATCAGCTCTTCTCAACCACCAACCTGATTGACGGGCATCGGTCCGAGGAGTAATTTTATAGGCCTGTAAATAATTTTAATCTGGCAGGGATAACAAATTATCTTATTTTTGAAAAAAAATAGTATTATTAATATTTTAATTTATACAATTACAAAAGAAAAAAAACCGTTACGCAGGAGCTGCGTCAACTTAGCGAATTTCCTTAGAATACATAAATCACTCTCTAGTCACAATTTAAGTATGATCAAATGTTTTAAAAAAATTCACCAAATAGAAAAAAACTTACTTTCTATATTTTAAATATAGCCATAATTTTCTTTGGGCCTTCCTCTTGAACCTATCCAAAAGACCCATTTTGGGGGTGGCTGCGAAACAGGCCGCCATTTTGAATTTTAGGACCTTTTTATCGGTTTTTCCTCAATATCTCGAAAACTATCAACTTTTTCATAACCATTTATACTTATAATATGAAAGCTCATTGAATTTCCTACAAAAAACGTATAAAAAGTTTTTTTCTAGTTTTAACCGTTTGGGGGATATATAGATGTATAAGTCCAGGAAATCTATTTTACGAGGGTAGAAAATCGCTTCTGAAAGTTTCTTTTCTTATTTCAAATAACTCAATAACTAAATAATATAACTAATCATAAAGAAATAACTCAAACATATAAGCAAAAACAAAACATAAATACAACAGATATATCTTACAAACATATATAAACAAGTACAAAGCTTCACACACTTCATACATCAAGCTCGTGATTTGACAACTCCTCTTCCTCCTCTACGAGGGGCACTGGGCGGTTGAGGCACACCCCATTGCATTAAGAGCAGGCGATCGAGTATGAGACGCCTGCCTTGCGACAGTCATACCTTGGTCCGCACCCTGTCTTGCATGAGCAAAATATCATGTTCAATATAGAGTCAGGTGCGGCACTTCTACGGATTCAGAGGGTTCCCCACCTACAACTGGATCTGGTGGTAGACCCTCTGGGCATGCTGCATGATTGTACCTTTGTGGGAGTGAAAGGAGTGACGTCTGGTTTGATTTTTCTGGCTGAGCACTGGAACCAGGCACGTCAAAAAGCGTTTATTGACGTCATCGTGGGGGGGAGGACCCTGTACAATGCCAGAAATTGCCCCGTACATTTTCTCAGCACCTTCAGGCAGGACCTCTGGTGTGCTGGTAGGGCTGTAAAACAGTGGTGGAATTTGTTAAAGCTGAGGGTTTTTTAAAACTATTTTAACTATTTTAAAAGCATGTAAAAATAAAACGGTTTCCCTAAGGAATGAGGGAACTTCGTCTGCTTTTACATCTATATATCTGTCAAACGGTTAAAGCTAAAAAAAAACTTTTTATACGTTTTTTGTAGGAAATGCAATGAAAAATTTTGGTCAATTTTCAAAACTATCAGTTTTTTATTTTTATTTTACCTAGATTGACTGGCCTGTATGTAAAATAATTTAAATTAAATAATTTTAATAAGTATTAATATTTAACAAGTATTATACATGTTTCCCTCATCTTTCAAACCGTATATTTTTTGCCCACCGGTGCTTTCGTTCCCGGAATGATTATTTTTTATTTGGAAAGGAGCCCGCCCCCTTTATTTTTGAGTGCTTTGGTTGTGCCATTTTATTATGTCTTCGGGTGGTCTTCGCTTTGTTATAATGTAATGTCGATTAATCGATTTCTATTAGATGTTTCGAAAGACTTCGTCACAAAGAGTTTGATACTTGTTAATAATTATAATTACAAACAAAACAATTCTACTGTTTCATTAGTCGTATCCATAATCAATAATTATGTTGGAAGAGTGTAGGAATTTGGAAAGTAACGAAAATGAGTTAAATTAAATAAATTGACTGTATCTTCCTTTATTTACGATTTCAGCAGCAAGTATATTAAAATAAATACAATGATAGAACATTACAAACAACAAAATTAGGTTTACTTTGTATACCTTAGTTTATAACTCAATTGTCTAACGATAACATTTAAAAATTATTCGAGTAGACAATGTATTATTAGCTTTTATGATTTTTGTTTATATATTAAACCAACCGTAGCAAATTCTAAAAAATTTTAAATTAAAAAACAAATTGTATACCCAAAATACTTTTAACTAACTTTAAATAATTGGTTGTAAATACTATTAAGGTTGTCGACGTCAGATCTGAAATTTACTGTGTCACACATTTAACAAGAGTACATTTCGCTTATGTTTCTCTTCATTCAAATCTCTTCTTTGTCCAATATGTAGTTTTCTTCAAATAAAACATTGTGTCCGGTGTCAAAATGACGCGATACCAACGCTGATTTTTTTGTTTGTTTGCCAAAGAAACGTTTGGTATATTCACAAGGAATCTTATATAACTAGCCCATAACCACATCTTCGCCGCGTTTTCTTGTTATATCTCCGACTCTCAGATTTTAAGATTAAATGTAATTCACCGCTTCCACTACTTCAAATATTTATCGAGACCAAATTTATTTATTTTTTTCTGAAAATATTTATACATTAAAAAAACGATCGTTTACCCTCTTCAAATTTGCGCCCTTTAAGCCGTTTTTTACATAATGGAGTGATTAAAGCTGGTGGTAAGGTTAAAAATAATGATGCTATGAACAGCGACACCCATTACTCCTTCAAAAATCCAATAATTTTGTTAATTTGTTAATCGAAAAAAGTCAAAATCTTTTGTTTTGCCTATATTACGCCAACAATACTCGATAATCAGCGCTCGAAACTCCATTAGATATAACCAAAAAACAATGCAATCATTTATTTTAAGTTTGATATATATATATATATATATATATATATATATATATATATATATATTGTCGCGGTATCCTGGCTCTCTTTATCCTCAAAGGAGCGCTGCCCGAACCTGCAATGATTCCGATACTCGACAAAAACAAAAAAAAATATATTAGTAAAAGATATTACTAAATATTTTGTAATTGAAACACGCACGTTTTTGTTTAAAGAAAAGAAAAAAAATAATTAAATTAAACACAAGTTTTTACGAAACAAAAAAAAAAACCTGATTTTATTGCTTAAAAAAAAATTATTATCCAATTTCTTTTTCAACAATTATTTTAATTTTTTTCACACAATGTCAAACTTTGAATTACTTGATCCAATTACTTGTACAAATTCCAACTTTAACTTGATCTGGATTGAACAACAATTATATACTTTGAACTAATTAGACAATACTTGATTTCAACTTTGATACTAACAGACAATAGTCGATATTAAACTTTGATACTAATCGCACAATGGTCGATTTTAAAACTGATTTGAATCGACACTGGTCACCGGTTTATATACCCGCCATGGGTCGTTCTAGAATATGATTGTTTTTTTTTTTTTTAATAAATATTTTGTTTTTGACAATATATTTTCGCATGGAGGCTTCTAGAATATTTTAGTATATCAACACCCATGGACGTGGTCGGAGTGTTCAGACAATTTATAAAATTAATTAAAAATTATACCTCTCCTTGGGTTTGACCCACTGTCACACCCCGCTTGGTTGATATTCAACCAGCGACTTAATGAACACGGCCAGTGTGAATTCAAAATCTATACACAAATTTTATGATACATTACTGTAAGCTAGCTTACTTCTGTTTACTTCTGTTTTACAAAAACTATCTTGTTTTTACAAAATTATTTATTTGTGATCTATTTATATTATTTATTAAAAACATTCAATTTGTATGACTTTTGATTAAAATTAAATTATATGTAATAATTTTTTTTTTTCAATTTTAGATTTTTTTTAAAAATCGAAAAACTTTAAATCAAAAGCATCTTATTATCATTTTTCGACTTAAAAAAAACTTAGTTTAAGAAAAAAAATAAATCGAGCTATATTATTTTCTTTTTGTACTTCTTTTGTATTTCTTTCAAAAAACTCCTTCTTTTTCTAAGGAGAAAAATATTTTGTTAAATATTTTTCGTAATATTTTACTTTCATAATTAAAATGTGTGTTGGATCAAAAAAAAATTATTCTTAATAATTTTCATTACAACAATATATATATATATATATATATATATATATATATATATATATATATATATATATATATATATATATATATATAAAGTCGAAACCGGATATATCGACATTACCGGACCACATAACTAAGGACGCTATATCCTATAGTTGTTATAAGAGATATACTTATATACAAATTAAAAAACAGTCCGGTTTCATCCGCATTAAAGATTTCCTCGGGCTTGTAACCTTCGCACAGTGCAGGCCATATATGAAATAGCCACCTTCAGGCACACCTTTAGGAACGCCAGAAGACCCCAGCGAGCACTCAAAATTTTCTCTCCCCATAAGACAAGTGAAATCGTCAGGTTTTTGTTGAAGGGCCAGACCACCTATTGGCACTTTGGTATTTTGTTGTTTGTCCTCTGGTGTTTAAACCACGTCAATAAAGCCTCTTCAATAACTTTATGTTCAGATGCTCTCTATCGTTTAATTCCCAAAGAATTGTTTTCATTTTGAAGAACTTTCATTTTGTCCTTAATCCTCCAAATCGTTAATATTGTAGAGAGTGAGACGTCACATTATTTTACAATATCCCCATTTGACTCACTATTTTTTTATCTCCATATAATGGGTGATTTTTCTTTAATATTAAACACTTTCCCTTGTTTGCGATCACAAACAAATCACAACGATACATATAGCCTGTCGACTGTTGCTATGCGCACTAAATAAGTCGTGAAACATGCAAGGTCAAATGGCACAGAACACGCAAGACGCTTGGGTGTAGTTGGAGACACTGCGTAGATAATAATATAACAAAATAATCCTTCTTATGTCATTATTCATTAGAATAAGGTTCAAAATTATGTTTAGTTTTACTTAAGAAATTCATTTGGTCATTATAGCCATGTCTGTCAACCTGTAACCCGACTTCAGCGGAATAACACCAATTTTGAACTGAATAAACTACAAACCTTACGATTGTAGTAAGGTTCATTTGTTTTGTAGTAATAAGATTCATCAAAATAAAACAATTAATTGTGTACAAATTGTGTTTTCTGGGGCATTTATAAATAAAATTTTTTTTTTATAAAACTACAATAAACTACAAATGATTCTAGAAATACTCCAATAATTATTTTCACGATACTATCATTATATTTTATTTGAATACAATTAATTGTTTTTTTTTGATGAATCTTGTTACAACAAACAAATGAACCATAATGCAATCAATTGTAGGGTTTTTAGTTTATTCAGTTCAAAATTGGTGTTGGTGTCTAATATACTATAAAGCAGACACACTCACTCACTGATCTATACAAAAACTAATGCGCTTCTAGACATGCTAGAAAGATGCGGTTTTTTGCATTCGACGCAAAATTGCTTGGAATCGACGACAAAATCGGAAAACTTCAATTTTGACATTGCATTTTTTCTGTTCTATACATGCTAAAAAGATGGGATTTTCACAAATCGACCCAAAAAGTCAAAATTGACAAAAAATTTTGAAAAATTTCATTACCTACATCGCAATCTTCCGAAAAAGGAAAAACATCCCTAAAACTGCCCTTTTCACTTCTTATCATGTTAAAAAGATCAGTTTTTTTCCATTCGACGTGAAACAGGTTTAAAATAACAGGATTATTAAAAACATAAATTTTTCCATCGAAACCCATCACAAATGGGATAAACACCCCTAAAATAACCCCTTTTCTTCTATACATGCTAGAAAAATGCGGTTTTTGGCATTCGACGCTAAATATCTACAAATTAAGAAGGTTATTTAAACAAATTAAAAATTTTCATCGCTACCCCCTAAAAAATGGGAAAATCACCCCCTAAACTACCCTTTTAACTTCTATTCATGCTAGAAAGATGGGATTTTTACCAATCGACCCGACATAAAGTCAAATTAACAAAAAACTTTGAAAAATTTCTTTACCTACATCGCAACCACCCGAAAATGGGAGAAACACCCCTAAAACTGCCTTTTTCATTTCTCTTCATCTTAGAAAGATCGGGTTTTCATTCGACGTGTAACAGGTTTAAAATAACAGGATTAATTCTTCCCATAAAAATTCCGCCCCAAATAACCCCTCCCCCCATTAGTTGTCTAATGGTAAGTACTTTTTGGTAAGTATTTTTTCAACTTTTGTTACAATTTATGTAAGGTTATTTTCTGTGACGCGGAGCAAGGGGCCAAGGGGGGTTCCAGATTGACAGACCTGTAATAACCGATGAATTTCCGAATTTCTGAATTTATCCGATTTTGTTATAGACGGTATGTTACATACATGCTTATATAGGGCTTCGGACGGGACCTTAGTCGTTATAACCGATCCGTCGTTATAAACGATATCGGGATAGCCGGTTCCAACTGATAGCATAAACTAAAGAATATTCAGGTTTTTTAAAAGTCGCAAATATAAGTATGCGCAAATTGAACTATAGTTTTAAATTTATGTAACTAAGCATATAATTAAAATTAAAAATGATAATTACTTAAGAATACTCCATTCTTTTCATGTCGTTATAAACTAAAACCATGGGTATCAGAACTTAGATTGATCGTTTTTTTAAACACCTTATCACTTCAACTATGTAGCACATAAATTGAGACCCGTATCGAAATGATGAACCGTCGACCCTGTTAGTTGTTTTTGGGAAATTACCATTTGGACAATCATTCCTGTAATTTATATTCGAATAAACTGTTGAATACATTACAATTAAAATTTTGTGTTAAGCCTCTGAACGAACTTTAAAGAAAGACTTTTTATGTAAGTAAAATGAAATACTTTCATCGGTACATCGGTATCAAAGATTTGGGGCTGGTTGCCCCGCTGTTAGACCAGGTTTTCGCAGTTATTAAGCAGTAATTCAATGTTAATATGATATATTAAAACCAATATATGTTATTTTCTCTTAAGATGAATTATATAAATTAATATTTAGTATGTAATTAATTTAAATTATTCATTGCGACAAAAAAAAACAATTTAAAGGCATATCCTAGAAAAGAACATGACACGGTACTGACATTTGATTAAGATAAAGCAAGTTTTCTGTCGACTGCAACTTATATTATACAAAAATAGTGATGAAATACGTTACTGAGAATTGTATTGATATAAAAATTTAATTAGTAGATTGATTATGTATGCCCAGGGAAAGCAAAGAGTACAGGATATAAAAAATTACAGATAGAATCGAACCAGCCAGTTTTCTTCATGAAAAATAGCGAATATAGATCATAAATTTTTCTTTTTTAAGGTGATGCGGGAAAGTTGTCCCTCATTTGATCCCATGAGCAATTATTTATAACTGTTCGACATATTGTCATTTCATTTTTATATCATATCTTTACGTAAGTGCTACAATTGCGAATAGCGTTCAGTTCGTTCATAAAATAGTTTTAAACTTACTTCTTTTGAATTCAGCTAAGTTTTATATAATTCTTTTTAATAATCAACAAATAAGCTTTGACTTGACATCGTCAAACTTATTCCGTTTGAATTACATATTTGAAAAAGTTTTTAAGAAATGAATTATAGTACTAAATTTTGTACCCAATTATATGAAGGTCATATAAAAGAATGATATATTGAAAGCACCATCATGTCTCACATAAAATATTCATAAATAACCAAATATACAATTTTTCATAAAATCAAAATTTTTTCTATAATATATGTATACTTTATAAAACATATAACCCTAATAGTTAGGCAACGTCAAACTATATATTTATTGACCTAAAGTATATTGCAGCCTGCCTGTGTATACAACAGACGTCAAAAGTTAATGTTAGATTTTAAACTTTTCTTATTGATTTGTGCCTTATTGATTCCGTTTTTGAAAATATGCTTCGAATAAAATTTGTTCATTATAAATATAGTAACAACTTTTATTAGAAAATTCTTTTCGAAAACCGAATGAATAAGGTACAAATCAATTATAAAATTTAAAAAAATAACAGCAACTTTGGATGTCTATTGTACATAGATTCATGTAAATAAATGATTTATTATTTGTTATGTAAAGATATGTTAAAAAAATATACTTCAAACATAATTCAAGCTGAAGCACATTAGTGTTCTGATTTGCTACCAGTTACTCATTTGTATACCGTATGTGCTATAGGAACATATTAGGAATGTTGCGGATATTCGCATCCGCACTTCCGCATTAAGTTTAGCATCCGCATCGCATCCGCAATAATCAATGCAGTTCTATTGCGGATACGACTGTTGCTTGTTTCTTAAGCATTTTTGTTTAGCGACATTGCTCTTTATTAAATATAATCCCCAAATTTTAAATTTTCATATTAAAATTTGATTAAAATATGAAGATTATTAAAAAATTATTACCATTTGTCCCATTATTAATGTATCTAAATTAACAATCTCTTAAAAAAAAAACTTGACATATAAACCGGATGTGAGCCTCAAAATATATTCTCTATTAATTTTCCTGTAAACTCAATCTGTAGGAAATCAAATATGAGAAAAGTAGACGATTTAGAAAAACCTGGTTAAGGACTGGAGATGTGCCAAATTTAGGCTACAAATTATATATTTATAATGTTACTCATACAGTTAACCACGTTTATGGAAGAGGCTTGATAGTAGATTTTAGAAAAAATTTTGTTTGTGAATTGAATAGATCAATTCAGTAGTTATCCTCCCTCAAAAATTTAAAAACTTTTAACACAGCGTCTTATGGCGAACATAATTTTTTTGTACTTAAAATTATAATAATTATATTAGCATGATCCTAAATTCAAAAGCATGTACAAAAATTACATAAATAAATGTTAAGTGTGTCAATCAACAAACATAAATGTTCAAACATCACAACAAATTTAATTACTTCAACGTTAAATTCAAATAGCTAAACATATGACATTACTAAATATTATAAAAACGAACCACTACCACAAATCGATATTTTTCGTTTTAGCTCTTAGTTTTAGCGTTATTTAGACACGATATCATCGATTGTATATATAGTCAATTCACAAGCTTCTCCCATATCTTGGCAATAGCCAGAAACTTGGTGATCAGGTGTTCATGAAGGTTCATACATTCGGGGTGAGATGCACCGAATATCTTGTATCTGCTATAACTGAGAGATTTGCAGTAACAGATTATGTAGCTGGATGTTTCTTGCTCCTCGCCGCACAGTCTACACATAATCGATCCGTTATAGAGTCCCATTGTGTGCAGATGCTTCCGCAGGGAACAATGCCCGGTGATGAATCCGGTAACAGTGCATCGAAGGAGAACCTCTTGGATGCACTCCAAAGCAGTATTTTTTCGAGCTTTTGCTGCAGTATATTTTCCCAGTGATCACGGCATTCACCCACTCGTTGATTACCTGTTAACATGCAGGCTTTGGAATACCTAAAATAGGTTCTGGGCCTAAGAAGCGTATTTGTATTCTCTTCTTTGCTAATGTATCTGCGTTTTCATATCCTTCGAAACCACTGTGACCTGGTATCCAGATCAATTTAACATTGTTCCGTTTTGCCGGCCCCAGTAGTTCCTCTAGAGAATCCTTAACTACCTCTGAGATGACTTCAGTTGCAGGCAAGGTTTTTATAGCACAGCTCTACTGTCCGAGAGAATACATACGTTCTGGTTTATGTAGCTTCTATATAGGTTCTCACGGACGCAAACCAGTATGGCGTAGACTTCCACCTGAAAGATTGTGGCATATTTCCCCACGTTCATGCTTTTGTTTGCCTTGGGTCTTTCACCCCAAATTCCCGCCTCGGTCCCTTTCCCAGTTTTGGAGCCGTCTGTATAGCAAACCATTATTTACTTGAGATAAGGTGGTTCTCCTCCCGTCCACATATCCCTATCACTGACTACAGTGAAAAGTTTTGAGAAGGAGAAAATTTTGGGAAGTATATCTGTATCTATTTAAAAAACGGGATCTGAGATGGTTGATGTTCCCACGATTCTTGCATAACCAACCTGATTTTTGTAATCCAGTTATTACTGCAAAATAGTCTATAGGCGCTGTGTCTCACTTTTGTTATTATTAGAATGTTTAGCAGAGTCAGCTCCAGTATGAGTTCCATGGCAGCTGTAGGTGTACTGCTCATGGATCCAGTAATGCACAAACAGTTCTGTCTTTGGATCCTGGACAGCTTTGTCCATGCCGTTAATTAATCTTTGGCCACCATACTAAAGTAGCCTAGGTTATGATTGACCTAACTACTGTTGTGTATAGCCAGTGGATCATTTTGGTTTTTAGACCCCATATTTTTCCACATGTTCTTTTGCAAAGCATGAGAGAAGATTTTCTCTTATCTGTTATGTATTCCAGATGAGGGTTCCATGTTAGTTTAGAGTCTAACATAACTCCTAAGAATTTGGTTTCCCTTGCAGTCTGTAGTCTTTCATCGAAGAGGATGGGTGGTTTTATTTTACCCACCTTCGTTTTTTTGTGTGAATGGTATTTGTGTGGTTTTACGAGGGTTTATTTTTAACCCCTCGTTGATACACCATTCCTGTGTGAATCTTAGAGCGTTTTGCATAAGCTCCATGTGCTTTCACAAGGTCCTTGGATTGCAATTATAATGTCGTCCGCATATCCCTGTGTGTAGTATCCTCTTTGGTTGAGGTTCGCCGGTAATCTGTTCACTGTCACGACTCCACAGGAGTGGGGATAGGGAACCACCCTGTGGACATCCTTTGGTGGCTCTCACAGTGACAGATTCTCCAAGAAGGAATACTCACGCTTGTGAGTTTCGTGTTTAAAGTGTTTAAAGTTTTATTCTACCAGTTTGATTCCATTAATATCACTTTTATTTTTAAATTAAATTTTTGTTTAAATTTCGTAAATTTAATTCGTTAATTATTTCAATAATATTAATAAAAGTAATATAGGTTATAAACTTATTTTTAGTGAGCAAAATATAGGTTTAATAAAATTAGAGATTCGCTGTATATACATCAGAGCATACAGACGTTGATTGTTGTACGCGCTACTAGATATACTAAAAACAAATTTATTATTCAATAGTAAACAAAAAAACAAGTTTTTTAATACAAACTGTGTATACTTGTACATACCTTAATACCTATCTCAGGTAAGTTGTTGTTACTGAACTATTTAAAATTTTTTTGTTAATTGTATCTTTTATATATATTTATGCCTTGAGTTTTAATTTAATTATACAAATTTTTAAACTTTTAAATTTTTTTTAAATTTACAAGAAAAAGTACATTTTCTGAGTATCTTGTCTAGCTTACATGTTCTTCCGGGTCAAGATCTTCCTTCGATAGATCTAGGCCCTCCTATTCCAGACAACCTACCCCCAAACCATGCTACGATGACCTCATACCCGCTACAATAACCTCAATTGCACCATCAAACGAACACCCTAAAACAAACTTAAATATTATCTCCACAACAATTTTAAATAACATTCCCAAACCAAATTTAAGTAATATTCCTAAAAAAACTAATTATGTCCAAAATACTTACCCTTCAACTTTATCAGGTCCGTACAAAGTTTTCATTGAACCTCTCTCCGACTCCAGTAAAAGATTATATCCCTTATCCTTTGGTAATTTATTAATAAAAAACCAAATTCCTGACGTTCTAAAAATTGATTCCCGTGGTAGAAGCCGTCTCTATACAACCTTTAAATGTTCCTTATCTGCTAATTATTTTATATCCCAAAACTTCCTTATCCAAAACGACTTAAAAGCGTTTATTCCAACCCATTGTATAACTAGAACTGGTGTTATGTGGAATATCGATCTAGATATTGACGACGACATCCTCCTATCCAACATAAAATCCCGGTCCAAAGTAATAAAAGTACATCGTATTTCCAAACGCTCCATAAATCCAGAATCGCTTGCAGTTGATTGCATGGTCGTGGTTGTTTTACAAAACAACCACGACCACAATTGTAACTTTCGAAGGCAATATATTACCGAAAGAAATTTCGATCTTTTATTGCCACCCGGTTTCACAATGTTTCAACTGTCTTCGGTTTGTGCACTCCACTATCCATTGTAAGAGTTCCCCCCGATGTGGTCACTGTACTAGTTGCATTTCACAAATTTCTGCAGTAATCCCGACATTTCCATATGTGTGCACTGCGATGGAGCACCTTCCACCCGACCCCACGAATGCCCCGAATACACTTGTCAATTAGCCCTCAAAAGGCTCATGGCAACAAAAAGCCTCACGTTCCATGAAGCTGCCAATCTGCACCCCTAAAAATAATTAAGCCCCTTAATAATTCCGTGCTCTTTTCCCACGATTTCCAGAATAAACATGACCATGTCACAGCCTATCCCTACCATGAACCGTAGTTATTCCCAAGCAGTAAAAGTTGCGACCAAAACTCGAAAACCAACCACCCCTTCTCCCCCTGATTCTCTTATTTATTCCCATGAACATCAATCCGGCCTTTATTAGTTCCAATGGTCGCCTTCCATCTACATTCACCTCTCCTATTTACAATAGTAATTTAACACCCTTAAATAAAATCACACAACCTAATATTGAACCCTTAGAATCACATTTCTTTAAAGCCCTCCAATTTGTAATTACGGACCCAACTACACAACAACAAGTGACCCAACTTTTCAACCTTATTTTCAAAAATGGCGGAATTCCGTCATCTTCGAATCCTCCAACATCCGTCTTCTAACAGTCTTCTTACCAATAAACCCAACCTACTCCATCTACTGACTACACATTTTATCCATGTAGCCCTCCTATCGGAAACTTGGCTTCGAGCCAAGGAATTTGTTCATATCAGGGGATATCATCTATATCGCTCTGATAGAGCAAATGGATATGGAGGTGCTGTAATCCTTGTACATGCATCTATTCCTCACTAACAGATAAACAGATATCCTTTACAATCCTTTAATATCCTTTGATATCCTTTGCATTGATGACGTTGATTATATCTCAGTCTCCAATCCTCCTAACAATCCTATTCCTGAAAACCAATTAACCAATATCCTCTCAAACGCTTTCCCTTTCTTTCTCCTTGCAGGAGATTTCAATTTCCACCACCCCATCTGGGGTAATCACTCTAGTGATGCAGGTGGTAATATCCTATACAAACTCCCACCTTGTTATGTTAAATGACGGATCTCCTACTCTGTGCTGCCCTCCCCCTAGAAAATGTATGGTTGTTGACAGCATTTACTCTCCCGAACTTCTCACCCTCTCCCAATGGATTCTCCTGGATTGCGCCTACGGCAGTGATCATTGGCCAATATTAATATCATTTGGCAAAAAAACAATTCTACACCAAAACGACCATTTCAAACGCGATGGTCCATTAACAAAGCTGACTGGGGTCTTTATGCCCAAAGTTTTCGGGTGCAATTCATGGAAAATTCTACTCTTTCTGATCCAATTGCATCATACAAGTATTTTGTAGATGCAATAGACTCCGCCTCACATAAAGCATTTCTAAGAACCAAACCACCCCCTGTATCCCATACTCCCACTCCTTGGTGGGATGAAGAGTGTAAAGAACTTATACGCGAACGAAAGTCTAGCACACGAAAACTGAAACGTGATTTTACGATGGACAACTATCTAGAATATTGACGTACATGTGCAAAAGTAAGGAGAGTATTCAAACTAAAAAAGAGGCGCTCATGGAGATAATTTTGTGAGAGCTTTTCAAGATCGACTCCCATTTCCGAAATATGAAATAATATTAAAATATTTCGCAAAAGATCTGTACCTTACGCTCATCGGTCTTCGAATGATCATTGGAAGGTAGAATTTATGGACAATTTAGCCCCAGCTTAACTCCCGATTCTTTGTTTTACGTCCCTGTCCATTCTGAAAATATTCTAATCCTTTTTCTACCCAAGAATAGAATTCCACTATCTCCCGAATTATAGATTCGTCGCCAGGTTCAGATGGCATATACTACAGTATGATCAAAAACCTTAATGGCGAATTGCATATTCTGTATGTGGATATTCTTAACGATTTGTTTCTGAAAAATGTAATGCCGGAAGATTGGAGAAATTCTTTAATTTTGCCTATGCTAAAACCTAATAAAAACCCCAACCTAGCTTCATCCTATCGCCCCGCCCCATTGCTATGAGTCCCAGTCTTTCAAAAATCATGGAACATTTAATCAAAATCAGATTAGAGTGGTGGTGTGAATATCACACCATTCTACCTGATTTTCAGTTTGATTTTCGAAGAGCGATGTGCACGACCGATAATATCTCCCTGTTTTTCCCCGATATTCTCGATTGCTTCACGAATAACAATTACTTAATAGCTGTGTTCATCGATATCTAAAGTGCATTCGACAATGTTAACATAGAGATACTTGTTGATAAACTAAACCAACTGAATGCACCCTAGACTGGCTCGATACATCCAAAACCTCTTTCACCACCGATATACGACCCTTTTTCATCACCATCCCAAAATCCGTCGAACAGCCTCTATGGGCCTGCCACAGGAAGCAGTCCTCAGTCCAATCGTTTTTAATATCCATACAACTGATATTAAAGAACTACTCCTTCAACACAACATCAAAATCCTGCACTTTGCTGATGATATAGTTATATATTAATCCAATTTCATAGATTTAGCTAGAAGCAACGTCACAAACAGTTTAGTTCGGTTAAAAGATATTTTGGTGGTACTCAACCTTGATATTTCAATAACAAAAACTTTCGCAATTCTATTTTCCCGACATAAAGGTGTTCACAACCCATCGCATTCTATTTTCACAATTCCGTAAAATTCCTTGGCGTGATTCTTGATCGAAAACTCTCCTGGCGCGATTATATCAACTCTATGGCTAACCGTGTTCAAAGCGGACTACACGCTATGAAAGCCATAAGGTCTACATGGTGGGGTGCAGACTCTTCCACCTTGCTGGCATTCTATAATGCATTTATCCAGGGAGTTTTCGATTATGGCAGCTTCCTTCTTTCTCCTGTGTCACAATTCAATTCATCAATCCTTGATCGAATCCAATTACAAGCTTTTCGACTATACTTAAACCAAATGCGTTCCTGCCCTACAAACGCCCTTCTAGTTGAAGCAGGTATACCTCCACTACAACTCAGGATAATTTACATGCCCAAAAAACTCATCCTTAAAAAACTCTCCTTTTCCCAACATCCGCTAATCCCGCTTTTAGGTCATCTGAATCAAAAGATCCACAACTCCAGATACTGGCGTCGCAAACCAATTCCTTCTCTAATAATAGCTTACCGTTCCTTCTTCGAAATACCCATCCATCGTAGCCCGTCGCTCCTTTATTTCACACTCCCTTGTTCGGCCGCATTTATATCGAGTCCGTTTTGATTGTGGTTTGAGCAAGATGCGAACAATCCTTTAATATCGAATCATATATTCCAAAACTTCCTGACATTAAATTTTCCACATTTCCATTATATTTTCACCGACGCATCCAAGACCGACAATCCGAGCAATGTGGGTGTGGGAGCAATCTTCTACCATAGCCACGCATTCCTCTCTCTAAACTTGATAGTTATTTTTCAATTTTTCTGCGGA
The DNA here is from genome assembly GCA_963920215.1 of Nineta flava. Lineage (NCBI taxonomy): Eukaryota > Metazoa > Arthropoda > Insecta > Neuroptera > Chrysopidae > Nineta > Nineta flava. The sequence continues at coordinate 25,916,191 of OY986044.1, read as the reverse complement.
GTGCATTGCTGTGTTAGAAGGTCTTAAGTATATCTTAGATTCGCGTATGAATAGTTCGGTAATAATAACTGACTCAAAGAGCTTCCTGTCGATCTTATCCAATCCCATTTTCAATCCTAATAGTTCCTACATCATATCCCTTATAATGTTTGAGCTCACTAATAACAACTTATGCGTTGCCTTCGTTTAGTATAAGTATATTTCCCTTCGCACATTGGCATACGAGGCAAGGTTTTAGCAAGGCGAGGGGCACTCAATGGAGAAAATACAACCTATATACACCATTCAGCGACCTGCATACAAAATGTCGATTGCAGTTATTAGAAGAGTGGCAGTCAGATTGAGCCCATACAAGTACCCCCAAAGGAACCGCAATAGCTGTTCTGCAGCCAAAACCCAGCCTGCGTGCTTGGTTCGACGACATGCATCTAGATCGGCCGACAATTGTTATCATTGGCAGACTACGCTCAAGACACAACAGTCTGCCAAGTCACCTCCACAAAATCCATGTCGTAAATAATACAACCAGTAGTTCTTGTGGTCATGATTACTGTGACGAAAATCATACTCTCCTTGAGTGTCACAGACTTTCCCAACAAAGAGCCATACTTTATAATACCTTAATATCCCAAAAAAATTTCCTATTAATCTTACCCACCTCCTATCTATAAAAAAATAATCCTTAAGTCTATAGTCCAATTCTTCAAATCTTCTAACGTTTCCGTATAAACACCAATCCTTTATAAAACCTTAATATCCCAAAAAAATTTCCTATTAATCTTACCCACCTCCTATCTATAACAAAATAATCCTTAAGTCTATAGTCCAATTCTTCAAATCTTCTAACGTTTCCGTATAAACACCAACCCTCGCCCCCATTTCTAACAGTACACTGTGCCATCTTTATTTAATTTCAATACACTTTTCTCTCTTTTGTAACCCATTCCAAGGCCCCCAACATTAATGTTTGTGTTCAAGTCCCAGCCCCGACGGGACAATGCGGTAGCGAATTCTTTACTCCTATGTTACCACACTACAGTGTCTTAGTGCTGTTCATGGTTTTTGAGAGTGGTTCTGTTTGTTTTTTCATACAATTTGTCTTTTTTTTCAAAATAAATTTTTATTTTTGTATAATATATATTTTTGTTGAGTATTGTGTATGTTAATTTTTTTAATTGTTAATGGCTTATATGGCAAATTAAACCCTTGCCAAGTTTATTTTAAATTTTAAAAAAATATTATAAAATTAGAATGCCAGCTTCACACTCGGATTAGATGTAGTGCCAGATACACACTTCAATTATCGTTTCATACTATAGGTCTAAATTGATATTCGTATTCATTAAAATTAACAATTAAACGAATATAAATGATATATAAATTAAATATCCTAAGTATTGTATAAATACTTAGGATATTATATCCTAGTTATTGTAATAATACATTAACGCAGGTCACAGATCCATTTAATAAACAGATAATGACATCATTTAAGTAATATATAAACTATACACAACACAACAAAAGGCATTTTGACATACGTTCGTGTTAGATCCTGTTTGCTAACAGCCATAGCTTAATAATGAATTAACTAAAATTGTTAATTGTTGTAACTTTAAACTTTGAAATATTATGGTACTTGTAATTTATTGTAACTTAGTTTTGTTTCATCAATATTGCTTACTAACTTTTAATTAATTTCATATTGATTATTAATATTCTAAATATCTCTGTTCACATTTGAGTTTGAGAAAAATGATAAGGTAATGAATTGTAGCAAACTTGATTTCTCTACAACTTTACTCCTTGTACATTTTTCGATTATTCTAACACTAAGAGAGATATTTAATATTTTGTGTTTGTTTGATACGAATACGAAATATATTTTATTGTAAAAAATTTTGATTGTCGTTTCCATAGTAACTATAAACTATAATCGTTATACAACATCGTTCTATTTTGGCTATTAATAAATTTAATTTTTGCAAATATCTGATAAAGTCATATCAGATATTATATTTCATTTTAATCACACTCAAATTATGACCGCTAGAGAGGGATTTATTTATTCTAAGGAAATTCGCTAAGTTGACGCAGCTCCTTCGTAACGAATTTTTTATCGTTATCTTATGTATTGTTTTATCGTAACCTTACGTGCACGTATTACATACTATTATAGTTACAATATTTAATATAATATTAATCTCACCTTATAGAAAGTTCAGTTCGGAACCTGAAATTGCGGGGGTTCAATTGTCGCCTTTCTATCATTTGATGATATTAAGGTAGGGGATTGTTGGAGAGATTTTTCGTAGACAGATAGGCATGTCACTTTGATTGAAACATTTATAAAGTTTAAAAAGTCTTGATACTTTTTACTTAATTTTTTCAATTCATGGTCACAAGTTACGAATTATCCAAAATGTCCTTAATAAACATATGAATAAATAAATTCGGGAATACTTGGAAGTCGAAATTAGTCTTTACTAGCAAAACTCCTTCGATTACAGAATGATATCTCAATTTCTGTGATATCAGCAAGGAATATTGTGACGAACACCAACGCAAAACAAAAATGATTAAACCATAAGTCTAGCAGATTAGTACATCTTGACTTAAAAAGTATAAAACGAAAAAGTTCGATAACTTGCCCTTTACTTAAAGTTATTGTAACAAAATTTACTACTTAAATTAATTTAGACTGAATTAAAAATTGAATTGAATATTTTTTGTAATATACGATCCTAATTGACTTTACATTTTGAATCTAGTCTAGATCTCCATCTAAATCTGATATCTAAATCTAATGTTCATTTTTTCATTGGTTTTTATATACGAAATTAATTGGCACAATTAAAAAACGTATTTATGTTAGAATAAATATTATATGTGTTTGAAAATATATTATCATTATAAATATTTTTAAATGTTTAAATGATATTATGCTGTTTGACAATAATTATAAATAAATTATTTTCTTGAATGTCAATTTTATAAGTAATTGAAATAAATAAAATAAATAAGTTTCAGTAATATAAAAATTAATAATATTAATATCTCTTTCTGATTAGGTTTCGTTACAACCTATAATTATGCCAAAACTTTGTCTGCCTTTTATTGAATATCTCAATTAAATAATATATATTTTTAGCTGAGAGTCCAAACTGTAGAAATTAACAATTAATTTACTTTCATGAAAATTCATAAGACATTATTTTATCTTTATTTATAGAGGATTTTGTGAAATAACAACCCATTCAATACTGTATTCTATATTATGTAGTCAAAATACATACACATTTTGTAAATATTATTGCATACATGAATATACCGTATGCGTTGGAAAGCATTGCTAATAGAGAATCAATGTTAAATATTATTTACTATAATAACTATACACAATATGCTTAATAAAGAAAAAAAAATAGTGTGGGTACTCTTTAGTGTGTCTCTTGTGTATCCTTGGTAGACTATTTTGTACTGCATTAACATATAATGAGAGTGGGTTAAATATGTTCATTGTTGTCTTCTTAAACTTAGCATTACTTCAAACAATTGAAAATTCTTTTTTGAATATCCTTTATTATTTGTATGTGGATTGTTTGAAAATAAATGATAGTATTCTATTAAAGGTATAACATAAAACAACAATCCACACAAATTAAAAGAAAAATAAAACCCCAAAAAGAAAAAAGAAATAGAATTCCGACAAAAAAAAAACGTTAAGCCAACGGTTCGAATATTTCTCCATTATTTGCTAAAAAATATCCGAGTCGATTGTAGAAATCTACCCGGGTATTTTCTAGCACTTGAGGAGAAATATTCGCACAATTGTCAACAGTTCTTTGTCTTAACTGTCGCAAATTTCCAGGCCTATTCCACGAATAGGTCTGTGTTTTGAGAAAACCCCACAAAAAATTGTCGTTAGGAGATAGATATGGCGATATGGCTGCTACTGGAAGGTTCCAAAACCACTCATAAAACGTTCCTGGAAAGTTTGTTCCAGTAACAGCATGACTATCATGGCATTGTGTACAGGGCAAACATCATGTTGGAACAATACAGATTCCAGATCTAAATTAGGAAGCGCTATAATAGTTAGCAAAATATTATTTCGTAACAAACTCAATTATTTAAGAGAATCTAAAGATCCGTCAATGAAGATGGTCCAATAATATGGTCACCCAATATTCCAGTCTGGACATTCAGTTCCAGTATATATGTGTACTGTATAGTTTTATAGTAAATATTTTATTTATATATTTAACATTGATTCTCTATTAGAAATGCTTTTGAAAACGGTCTGTATATATATCTTCTATTTACACAAATAATTTTAATAAAATATATAGCTCTAATAACTTTCAAGTATAAAATTTATAAATATGTGCAGACTATAATAAAATATTGTTGGCAAGCTTACTTCGATTTTTACTGTTTATATGATTTAGAGCAACTGGCATCTATAATATTATAATACAACCAAACAATTTGAACACAAGATGCACATTCAATCTGACCACCCTCGAATGTGCCATGGGGTCAACTTATACATTTAAAATAGATACTATTAAATAACACAAATATTTGAAATTTTCGTAAAATCACTTTATTGCGTTCATTTTATTGCGAAAATTGTGATTCCATACTAAATGACCAATTAGATTTTAAAAACGCTCCATGATTGATTGATTGATATCGGGGTAAAAATTATTGCACTTCGACCCTATGGTTCATTGTGCTCCCCCTCCTAAATCAGTCTGACGAGACTCGCTTCTCTCATATGTTGGCAATAGCCTGGAGCTTGCTTATCAGGTCATCCTGAAGGTTCATATATTCGGGGTGAGATGCACCGAATATCCTGTATCTGCTGTAACCCAGAGGTTCGCAGTCAAAGATTATGTGGCTGGATGTTTCTTCCTCCTCGCCACACAATCTGCACACAATTGAGCCGTTATGGAGTCCTATTGTGTGCAGATGCTTCCGCATGGGATAATGCCCGGTAATGAACCCGGTAACCCTCCGCAGTTGCATCCTGTTCAGCCTCAGTGCATCGAGAGATACCCTCTTTGTTGCACTCTGAAGCAGTATCTTCCCGAGCTCTTGCCGCGGTACTTTTTCCCAGTGATCACGGTGTTTAGCATTTGACCACTCGTTGATCACTTGTTTACATGCAGTCTTTGGAATTCCTAAAATAGGCTCTGGGCCTATGAATGGCATTCCGACTCCCTTCTTTGCTAAGGTATCCGCTTTTTCGTTCCCTTCGAAACCACTGTGACCCGGCACCCAGATCAATTTAACATTGTTCCGTTTTGCCAGTTCCAGAAGTTCCTCCAGACAATCCTTGACTACTCTTGAGGTGATCTCAGTTCCAGACAAGGCTTTTAAAGCAGCTTGACTGTCCGACAGAATAAATACGTTCTGGTTTATGTAGCCTCTACGTAGGTTCTCACGGACGCAAGCCAGTATGGCGTAGACTTCTGCTTGGAAGACCGTAGCATATTTCCCCAAGTTGAGGCTTATGTTTGCTTTTGGTCTCTCACCGTAGATTCCCGCCCCGGTCCCTTCTTCAGTTTTGGATCCGTCTGTATACCAGACGATTCCTTTCCTGAGGTAGGATGGTTCTCCTTCCGACCACATGGCCCTATCACATACTACAGTGAAAGGTTTTGAGAAGGAGTATGTCTTGGGAAGTATATCTGTGCCCATTTCAAAGACGGGGTCTGAGATAATTGATGTTCCCACGATACTTGCATGTCCAACCTGATTTTTATTAATCCAGTTGCTATTGCAAGACAATCTATAGGCGCTGGATCTCGCTTTAGCTGTTACTACAATGCTTAGCGGAGGCAGCCCCAGTATGACTTCCATGGCAGCTGTAGGTGTACTGCTCATGGATCCAGTGATGCACAAGCAGGCCAGTCTCTGGATCCTGGACAACTTTATGCACGCGGTAATCTGCTTAACTTTTGGCCACCACACTAAAGCGGCATAGGTTATAATGGGCCTGACTACTGTTGTGTAGAGCCAGTGGATCATTTTGGGTTTTAGACCCCAGATTTTTCCACATGCTCTCTTGCAAAGCATGAGAGAAGATTTGCTCTTATTTGTTATATATTCCAGATGAGGGTTCCATGTTAGGTTGGAGTCCAGCATTACTCCCAAGAACTTGGCTTCCCTTGTGATCTGTACTCTTTCACCGAAGAGGATTGGTGGTTTTATGTTATCCACCTTCCTTTTACGTGTGAATGGAATTAGTGCGGTCTTACCAGGGTTAATTTTCAATCCCTGATTGATACACCATTCCTGTGCGATTCTAAGAGCGTTTTGCATAAGCTCCGAGATTGTGCCTTCACAGGGTCCCTGGATTGCAATTACAATGTCGTCCGCGTAACCCTGTGTGTAGTATCCATTTTGGTTGAGGTTTGTCAGTAAGCTGTTCACTGTCAGGCCCCACAGGAGTGGGGATAAGACACCACCCTGTGGACATCCCTAAAAACGCTCCATTATTGAACCTATTTGTATTAATTTTTAGGACGGATCCACACTATAATGTGTTCATCTGTATAGAACCAAACTAAGCAAAGTAATTTTGTTGTTGTTTTAAACAATATCCTCATCCTTAAGTTAAACAAAAGCTTGTAAATTTGGAGAATCAAGGGTTACCAACTCAAAATTTTTTTAAATCCGGAGATTGATCTCATCAGTCCGGAGATATTTACTGATGTAAATATTTAGAATTACTTACGTAATTACTATAAAAATAAAAACTCATTCGATGAGGATATTTACAAAAATCAGACAAACTTATTAGCTATTTAATAACGTATGCGTAAGAGTAAACATTCATAATAACGCTCAGTAGCTCACTCTATGTAAAAAGTTAAATAGATAGATAGATAGATAGATTGTAGACGCTGCCCTGGGCGGGCTTTACTTCAACCATAAGGTCCATTATGATGCCTAAGGATGTGAGGATGTGAGTAGAGTGGAAGAAATTTTTGTGTATAGACTCGGAGTCGGTAGGATATGCGGCTGTAGCCGACTATGATAGGAACTATACCAATATTCATCTGGAGTTCGTGAAGGAAACTGCAGAAAGCCTTGTCAATCGTAGCCGGTTACTTTGTTCTTGTCCATACGCCGACAGTTTAGTCAATTAACCGCCCCTTTTATTTATTTTTTTTAATAATTAACAAACAGCCGATGTCGGGATTCGAGCCCATAACCTCTCAGTGTCCAAATGGACTACTATGTAAAAAGTTAGTATTGTAACTATATTATGAGCAACTTTCAATGGAAAGAACATAATACATAAAAATAAATTTATCGCGATAATAAATTAAATAATTATTCATATAGAATTAGTATTTTCTTTTCATAAGAATGAATAAATCCGGAGATTGATTTTTTAATCTGAAGTTGGTAACCCAAGGAGTATCTTAATGCTATCATCAAGTATCAATCTCAGGTCTTGAGTATGTATGGTACACGCCTTCTGATTAATATTAAGTAAATATCCGCGGAATACTTTATACAATTTCTTATAGCGAAACAATAACTATTTAATATATTCACTTATAGCGAATGATGAATTAAAACGCAAACTACTCGAAAAGTTTTTATAAAGTTTAATGTTTACCAAGTAAAAAGCGTAGCATTTATTTTTACAACTAATTAAATAAAAAAATACAATTATACACAGCTGTAGAATAAAAGTATATACATAGAGAGATCAATTGTATTTTTAACCCGACTTCAAAAAGGAGGATGGTTTTCAATTCGTCTGTATTTTTATTTTATTTTTTTTTTATGTCTGTCACCTCAGAACTCCGTCATTTAGGAACCGATTTTGAATTTTTTTTGTTTTAAAGGGTTTGGTTTCCCATTGGCACCAAATCGCATTCTGATGAGGGGATCCCCGGGAAATCGAGTAAAATCCTCAATTTATATGTGATAACGGATTTCTGCGAAAATTTTTTTTTTAAAGGGTATACTCATTCATAATTTTTTAAAAACCGAGTTCCAAAAAATTTTTTACAAAAAAAAAACGACCCCAAAAAAAAAATTTTTACAAAAAAAAAATAAAATGCATGTAAAAAAACTGAAAATCTGGTATGAAAAAATACACTAAAAATTAAAAAAAAAAAAAAAAACGGATAAAAAAAATGCACTAAAAATAAAAAAATAAAAATTCACTCCAAAAAAAAAAAGTTTTTATTTTAGTGCATTTTTTTATATCAGATTTTCAATTTTTTTTTACGTGCAATTTGTGTTTTTTTTGTAAAAATTTTTTTTTTTGGAGTGAATTTTTATTTTTATCCTAGTTTCTCACCATAAATTAAAACACTACAAACAATATTTCGAAATATTTCTTCATTCGATGTTTTTAAATTTTAAGAGTAACAAATCTCACCATCTTGCAATCTCGACTCGTGTTAAATTTAAAATCAACAACAACCTGAAAAGGAATAAAAGTAAGGTAGGTTTTTATTCCCTATATGTCCCATAAAATAATACATCACAAACCGTATTTCGAAATATTTCTTCGTTCAATGTTTTCAAAATTTAAGGGTAACAAATTTCACATTAATTAAATACTGATATGAAAAAATTAACTCGTCAACCAGGAATCGAACCCTCTGGATATCTAGTCCAGTATGCTTCCGCTACACCAAAGACGACTGTGACGTAACAGTCAACCTTTTCATATCATTCTTATTTTTATTTATTTAGACAGTATTACTTCTGTCGAAGTTATTATTCATATATATTTATTTATGTTTACTTTCGCGTCAACAATAATTTGTCCAAATTCCTTTCGGTTACGTAAGACAAACTGTAGAAGACTTAAGCGTATACTATTTAGAGAAATGTCAATGTCATTGAATTTTTAATTAAATACTGATATGAAAAAATTAACTCGTCAACCAGGAATCGAACCTCGGGCCTCTGAATATCTAGTGCAGTATGATTCCGCTACACCAAAGACGACTGAGACGTAACAGCCAACCTTTTCATATCATTTCACATTCGTGCAATCTCGAATCGTGATAAATCTAAAATCAACAACAACCTGAAAGAGAATAAAAGTAAACTGGGATTCACCATCGTTTGCCGTAAATTAGTAATAGTTATATATAGTATATGGAAAACAAGCCAATCACAGACAAATTACAACAAAATAATCACTCCTAGTGCACCCAATTCAAAACGCCGATAACATTTTTGACGCCACCATGAATGCATAAGGGTCACCACGGGTTCAATGGCGGTCGTCGTAGCCCCACTCATCAACACCAACCAATTCTACTAGATCTAACCATTTGGTAGGTTGACCATTCAAAATACAAAATTTTACTTTTTAATATCTTCAATCACAATGGATAAACCAAAGACTGTATGTGTGCATAATACTATAATAAATATTAATGGGGCGGTTAATTGGCTAAACTGTCGGCATATGAACAAAAAAGTAAGTTACCGGATATGCTTGTGAAGGTTTTCTGCAGTTTCCTTTCAAAAATTCCAGATTAATATTGGCATACATAAATAGATAGATACATCTTGGGGTCTAAAAAGTATAGCACTTCGACCTAGGTTTTGGTCCATTGTGCTCCTCTTCTACTTCAATCCGACGAGATTCGCTTCTCTCATATGTTGGAAATAGCCAGGAGCTTGCTTATCAGGTCTGCCAGAACGTTCATAATATCGGCATAGTTCCCATTAAAATCGACTGCAGTCGCACCAATTTCTAGTGTACATACAAATTCCTTATACGTTAGGGATTGGTAAAAAGGCCTAGGAAGACCTAATTGCCAGGCTTCAACCTCCTCTCCGCTACTACTACTACTACTACTATTACTAGCTATTATGTATAATATCCAGACATTATGTATAATAACTAGCGAATTTGGTCAAAGTGATTAATTAGGCTTTATTTATCATTTTATCCAGCCATTATACATACTAGCTAACTGAGTTTGGTCAAAGTGATTAATATGAAGCTTTACTAATTACTTTATCCAGTCATTTTACATATTATTTCGATAAAATACTCTGTTAATCAGTTTGCCTACCTGGTTATGTATAAAAACTATTAGATTTGAGAGAATTAATAAAATGAAACGATTTTGCTCCATGTTTAATGTTTTAATAACTAAAAATATTTAACCAAAGTTTTCACAACCTTGTTGTTAGCTCCTAATACAAGCATACAAAAACTGTGAATGTAAACAACTTAATATATTTTACCACTAAGAATATTCAAAATATACAAGACGTTACTTTTTTTACACTTACATCAATGGGAACTGCAACTGCAACCAGTGCAATTGCAGTGCTGGAATCCCTGGCCATCTAGATGAGATTCTTTTCTTGCACATTCCCGCATTTATACATGTTTGTCTGAAACTTCGCTCACTAAAATGAATTCCTCCAATAAGTAAATCGATTTCTTGTGTAGAGTTGATTTAATATTCCATACTTTGTTCTAAGCCTATGCACCCCTTCTGTCTCAATTGTCATTAACACAGTGAGTGAGAATTATTACTTTGACTAACCCATGTTAGCTGTTATTCATAATGTCTAGTGAAAGTGAATAATATTTGAAAATATTTATTACTTTAGCCAAACTGTATTAGCCATTATGAATAATGCCTGGTTAGAGTAATTAATTAATCACTTTTTCTAACGAATTTAGTCAATACACATAATGTCTGGATATTATACATAATAACAGATTATTTACTTTGGCTGTGACATTAACACTGCCCGGTCATGATGGTTTAAGGCATGACGCCATTCCAATCAAGAAAAATATTTCAAATGTTATCGTTGTACTAGATCACAGACAATACACTTCTTGTTATTTCCATTGGATTGGATTTGTTTATCAGATACAAAACAGGACCTAGAACGCTTTCCTGAGGTACTGCTTCAAGGATAAGGTATATGCCAGATAAGTTATTTAGAAATCTTGCGTAACAGTATCGACTCGTCAGATATGATTTCAAATGAAGATAGTACAAGCCTGTATTGTATTTCTGTGATATGAATAATAATCCAGGGAACCACTCTTTATCATGAGTTTGACCAGAAAAAGCTACAGTACAATATGATTCATGAAAAACACTGTTGATGCCTTTGACAATCTGTCCAATCGTTAAATGTTATGGTGGAAATCCAAATTGATGATCTGGTACAAGTTAAAATTCTTCTCAAATACGTTTTGAGTCTCTTTAAAAATAATATTCGCAAGCTTTTGATAATGGCGATAGATATGCTTATGATTCTGTAGGATGTCATCTCATTAATTGACTATTCCGGATTGGGTATCACGATAATCTGCGATACATTCCAAATTTCAATAAAGTACTTTAGACACACGATGGAATTAAAGATAATACAGACTATGATAATAACTTTTTAGGAGGCTCTAGAGGTATTCGATCCGTCAAAAGATAGTAACCAGGACTCTTTTTTAGAACCAGGTTGTTTTATAGGACAGACTTGATTTCAGTAGACGACAAGGCTTGAATTGGCAGAGGTAATTATAATGGTGCTTCCAGAACATTAATTTCCTGTACATCCAGGATTCAGATAAAAGATTTCAGATAAAGTTCCGAAAGAAGATCATATTTTTATTATGCTCTCTTTGCTAGATTTCGTTGTTACATTAAAGGGGTGGTATTAGCTGTTATAGTTGTTTAGTTCCCCTGTAGCGGAATTCACTAACTCTTTAACGACGCTTGTGGTTATCGTTAAGTATGAATAACGACATTTGTCGATAAGAGTGATTCTGTAAGTAATAGTTCACGACATATCTAAACTACAAGTATTTAATAATATTGTGTATAAATTTCTGCTCGATGAGCTCAATAATATATATATATATATATATATCGCTCATCGAGCTCATCGAGAACAAATTTATACACAATGTTATTAAATACTTGTTGTTTGATATATATATATATATATATATATATATATATATATATATATATATATATATATATATATATATATATTTATATATATATGTATATATATATAATGTTTGTTTTCGTAGTTTGGTAGTTTGTCGTTTATTTTAATAAGGACATTACTTGCTAAATTAATTTTACCCACAAAACAGCCTCTCTCTTAATTTAATACCATAACATCATGTCGTTTAAACAGGCAAAGCTAACTCAGAACGCAATTGTACTTCTCTAATAATTAGGTGCTAATAAACTGCTGATTAAATATTCAATTTTATTTATTAACCACATGAGCTAGCTTTAGGTTGGCCTAACAGTGTCAAAATTCAATGAATAATTATGCAATGAGTATTATGCGATTCAGGTAATTAATTTGCTTACAAAATTTAGGAAAATTTTTATTGCAATAAAAACAAGTTTTCCAGGACTCCGGAAAAATTCACACATTATCAGCCAAACCACATTTACTTCAATTATATTATATAGTTTTCTATGCCCAGAATTTTTTTAATTCTTCTTGATATTGGTACTTCATATACCTCCCTCTACACGTCCTGCTGCTTTGTAATCAGTTTCGCATTCTTGTCGGCCAATTTCATTGATTTGCAAAATGTCGAAACTATATCTAACGGTAAATCTTTCCTAAAGCCACTCTGCACTATTCTTTGAATATACTTCCAATGTTATTTGCACTTTCAACACTTTATTAAATACTTGAAGTTGAATATCTCTTTCAGAATCCTTTATATTAATTTTACTATTTCCTTACAGCTTTGCAAAGTTGTGATTCTAATATAGAATTTTAGGTCTTTAGTTCCTAATAAAATTTTTAACCTTGTTACTTATGATTTCTCGATTTATTCACTATTTCTGTTGCCACAGAATAAATGCGGACTCGGATATCTGCACTAAGCAATTCAATATTACGCTTAATTCATAGACAGCATGATGGTAAAACATTATTCCATTCGGAATCAACTGCGCCTTGTTTATGTATGGTAAAGTAATAAAACAACACCTAGACTCAGTTTTTATTTTTTGAAATAATTTAAATACTATTTATAACATTTCAGTAGTTATATAACCATTTAAGATTTCAGTAGTTATGCAACCATCAAGGATGTTTCTGCTGTGTAACACTGACCTCTCTCCAGTCCTCAGCCACCAGCCTATATGATTCCAAAATACTACCAACATAACAATTCCACCTTCTAGAACAATGCCCATACGAAGACAGAATGAGATACCAAACCTGCGGCTAGGCCGAAACCGGGAAAATCAATGAAAGTGGAGCTCTGCCCTGTTGCTCATTTGCAAGAAGGACGGGTTGGTTCAACAATAACCACAGAGTAAACGAATCCGGTGAGGTATAGAAGGTTTCGAAGGTTGAAGATGAGAATGAGAAAAGCATTTAAACATAACTACAGTTTTGATAATTTGTACAAAAAAGGTCCAATAGTATAAAAGGTGTCATCTTTTTATGAATATCTTGAAAACTACGAGAGAAAACAAACATTGTCATTAACAAAATTAAACAACATCAAAATGACCTCTTAGCCCGTTTTTGCACATGTAACTTCAGATGTAAGAAGCGAATGATTTGGTGAGCAAGTGCAGGAGTATTTTTTTATGCATGTTTTTAGTTTGATGAAATAGAGAAGAATTCTATTTTGACGATTTATTTCATGAAACTTCAGATGTAAGAATAGTGTCTACGATATGTTTATATCCTACTTCCTTGTGATTGGTATACTCTGATCATGTGACTGAAGTGGTAGACAAAGAAAGAAATAGTAAACCAGACGATAGTTATAACTGTTAACATACGAATGATATATTTCAAGTCACTTTCGTCATGTGTATAGCAATGTAACTTTAGTTATATCATATACTAGCATTACCCGTTACGGCTTCGTATATTAATATATCCTGGTATATATAATACTAGTATTACCCGTCGCGGCTTCGCCCCCAAAAATTTTTTTGTGCCCATATAACCAAGTAACATAATATTTTCTCCCGTCAGGGACTGATTGTCTTGAAACGCTGCGACACGTATTGATTTATTTAAAATTTATAGGATAATGTAAGGGTACATGGTTTAATCTCGCCCAAGCCTTGCACGATGGCCATAACCTTCTTCCCAATCAAGCTCGACATGCCCAATCTTCCTCAGAGCCAATCCTTATCCTGAAGTTACGAATCCAATTTGCCAACTTTCCTTACCTACATTAATATATCGACTAAGCTAAACTTCCCGGCGTTGTCCGTGAGAAACCACTCTTTTTCCAGGCAATATTCAATTTTTTTAACTTTTCCGCCGCTTCCACTAATGTTAATTTACTTCTCAGAACCTCCACCAAATTATATAATTCGGTAATAACTTGACTACAGCTACGGCTATCGTATCTTAGTATAGCTATTAACCATCGTATCAACAAGACATATGTGTCAATATGACCTGAATTGGTCAAGTCGTTCAGAAGTTACACGCTTTTTTATATATAAAGATTATATTCAACAGATTTTATCCGACTTCTGCAACTATCATCGCCATATTTCAGCCAATTTACACAAAACCTCAATGATTTATACACCAAAACCTTCCTCATGAGTCACAACGTCCAATGGTAGTTTGGTAGTTTTTGAGTTTACTGTATACCGGCCGACAGGCAGGCAGATGTGGCTGGGGGACTTTATTTTATATATAGAGAGATTTTTATTGCGATTGAAAACTTTCACCAAAACTTTCATGTGTAAAAACGGACATACATATAAGATTTCATGAAATAAATCGTCAAAATAGAATTAAGAAGACTAGAGCGCTTGCGCACCAAATCGATCGCATGAATACTTACATCTGAAGTGATGATGTTTAAAAACGGGCTTACATTTTGTTAATAATTATAATAAAATTATTTTTGTTTCTCATATTTATTTCTGAAACGAAGCGAGGTATCGAGTTCAAACACCTGTATAATATTTTCAAAAAGAAAAAAGAAAACTATCTCGGAAAAATATATTTAAGTATATCGTTGCACCCATTGACTATCCCGAATTGTTTAGTTTAAGACACCAGTAGTGTGATGTTTTGTGATCGATAGCCTGTTGACTGATGACCTTGAATTTTAAGGTTTTAAAAATATGCTGATGGCATAGATTTTTTGTCAGAAGATAGACCCGTTGGTAACCACATTAATATAAAAATTTATTTCTCGACCACCAGAAATGTCAGGTTTATGAAAATTATCAATGTCTTTCAATCATGTTTTTGGTTTCTGAGATAATTAAATTTATAGATCGAAAAATAGTACTAAAGCTACTTTTATTTTAGGGCGTTTAGGCTGTCACAGTAGGATTAGCAACGTCAGTGTAATTAAAATTAAATAAATAATTATTAATAAAAATTAAAAATAATAATTAAATTATTATTCATTTAATTTTATTAAATTTTTAATAATTTATTTTTATATTATATTTTTATTTAATAATTTTATTAATAATTAATTTAAGAAATCTTCCACTGTGGTTAGAACTCGTGTATTTTGAGTTATCCCCACCACTTTCTTAACAACCTTAATCAGTCGAACAAGCTAACACCCCTTGTTTTTCCAATAAAAATAAAACAATAGATTACCGATATAAATTATTCTCTGTACATTTATTTATTAAATAATACGTGAATACATTATTCATGAATAAATCAACATAAAATCTTAATGGAAAATTATATACGTCCACTCTAAATGAAGAAAAAATCTTTTTGTCAGAATATAAGCCACTTTCTTTATGGAAAAAAAATCGAACAGAAAAAGTTATTTTTTACTCGTTCAATTTATACAGAAAAAAATATGTTGAATATGTGATAACTATTGATAATAGAAAATTTTCTTTAATAAAATACAATACAAACACTAAATTGGCGTCAATGTGTCTAGGTACCACGCCTACCCTAGACTCAAACTAACAATCAAACAGTTCTCAATATACTAGAATATAATAGTAATTTCCTATCTTTTTTTAACACATTATTTTTCAACGTTTTTATTCTGTATAATTTTATCTTTTCTTAAAATATGCAATGAAATATGTTTATTTTTTTTCAAAAAATTACATATAATTTACATATAAATTGTACACTGTTAAGTTTGTAGGTGCTTTGTAATTTAAAATACATTATTTATGTAATGAATAGTAATTTTAGTAAGTGCGTATAATTTTTAAAGAATAAAATAGTATAATTTTTTTAAGTACTGTTGCGGTATCTTTGCTCCCTTTAACATCCAAAGGAGCGCCGTAGAACCTAAAACAGGCCCCGATACTCGACACACACAAAAACACTAAATATTAGTAAAAGTTTACAAAATTTATCTCAATCGGAACAGCACACACTTGATTTAAGAAAGAAAATACTTAAAACAAAAATTTTATTATTCTACTCTAACCTGACTTTATTCGATTTGATAAAATATAAAAAATTTATTTCGTTTTAACTCCACAATTATGAGTATATTTCTCTTGACCAGTCAATTTTACATACAATTCAAAACTTTTCGATTTTGACTTTACCAATCCAATTTATAAATTATGCTCATTGATCCAATGGCAATTTTTAATTGAACTTGATTGATCAAAATCTTAAACTGATTTTGAATTGGTGAATTGATGCCTTATATAGTGCCAGAAGACTGAATCAAAAAAAATGTTGTTTTTGAAAAACATATTTTTTTTAGAAACTTTTGAAACGTTTCTTGTCTGCCAAAGTCGTAATCAGAGGGGTCGATAGTTTATAAAATTTATTAAAAATTATATTGGTTCGGCTGGGATACGCACCAAGGAAAATGTAGATATGATTACCGTTTGAATAACCACTTAGCCCGCTCGGCTATGTCAGTTATATCCACCAGTACTTGTTTTAATTATTTTAAAAAAATATTCTATTTATTCGTTTTTGTAAAATAAATAATATTTCATTTGATTTTTAAAAAAATTCAAAATTAGATCTTATTTTTGTTCTTGTAATTTTATACTCTTGTATATTTAAAAAAAAAAAAAAAAAAAAAACTCCTTCTCTAAGGAGAAAAATCTTTGTGTTAAGTATTCTACCTCTGTACTTAAAATTATGTACTTAAAATTATGTATTGAGGTCCTAAAAATTAGTCTAAATAATTGCATGGTATCTTAGTAGTGCAAGCATATGTTCCTGTGATTCAGAAATGCAATTAAGACTCGCAGTCCACCAACCTTCGATCGTGTATATTCATAAAGAGATCACGTAGATGTGCCACGTGATCACGTAGAAGTACCATTGACTTAAAAGTATATCAATTTGGGGAGTTACTGATCAATAGATGTCTACAATGCAAACCTTGCAAAAGCTAAATAAAAAACTTAGCTGTTCAAATGGAATGAAGAACAGGAACAGGAACAGGATAAAATTTAACGGAGTGATGTTATTAGATAATGATCCTGATTAATTTTTCTTCGAGTAAGATAAATTCACAAACGATTATCAGAGATCGAGTGACATCGTCAAATATAATAAATGGTTGGATCACAATTAATCGCAACTTGAGACGGAGTCTGAAAAATAACCTCGAGGACGTGTCGTGAATAAACCGTATCACAATTTTCATTTTGATTGAATACGCATATTTATTTGAAGTGTCAAACAGATCTAGATAACAACAGTGATCCTAAATCTCACAAAAGTGTACTACTATTTTTGTAACATATTTCACACACAGAATATCTAATATTATTTTTGTAATATTAATTCCATACCAAACAATGACACATGCGAATGATTTACATTCCTAAACGAATAAAATCAATCACTCGAAACAATAAATTAATTTAAGTGAATTAATATACATAGAATAAATCTTACAAATAATATTTAATGCTGGCAGTGCACATTTGGCGAGAGCACTCGGCAAATGTCTCGGCGACACATTTGTAGGGCTACCAGCCGCGAATGGAACTGTGTACACTATCGCCGATTATTCTCCCGGCAAAACAGTTCTCCTCAGTGTTGACAAGATGGCTTGGCCAAAACTTACGTTTTATATCTGGAAAGTTACATTTTTAAATTAAAAGCTACGGATTAGTAACATTTGAATAATTGAATAATAATTATTCAAATGACTAATAAAAGAATAAAAGACTAAAAGAATTATAAAAAGTATTCATAAATTTATAT
This sequence comes from Nineta flava, assembly GCA_963920215.1. Lineage (NCBI taxonomy): Eukaryota > Metazoa > Arthropoda > Insecta > Neuroptera > Chrysopidae > Nineta > Nineta flava. The sequence continues at coordinate 25,898,005 of OY986044.1, read as the reverse complement.
AGTGTATTTATTTTCATGTTATACTATTAAGATTAATGTGTACAATTTAAGCGGTTTTTAGTCGAATATTTAAAAATGGCGGTTGAAAGTTGAATCGAACGTAGACGAGAGTGTACTGAGGGTGCTCAAATTTGCCACTAGTATAATTGACACGTGTCAACAAACCCCATTTTTAATGGAGCATTGGCGAGTCCAGACGAGTCGAGACGAGGAAGACCAAGCGTTGTGAGTACACGCTCGTGTTCGTTATGCTTCGCCTTGCCTCGCCGAGAATGTACTGCCGGCATAACATTTCTATTATTTTAGATGTTATTTACAATTAAACACATTACCCAAATGGAGTGGTAGATAAACCGTAATTTACCGAAGAGACGATAGACTTTGTTCATCCGAGCTTTTAACTATACCTAGATGTGGGTGTTATTGAATGTGTATTTCAATAAATTACCCATATATTAAAAGTATCGCCAAATACCGCATCATCCGTAGGAGGTGGTAGATAAACCGTATTTTACCGATGAGACGACGGACTAATTACTTGATAGAAAGCTTGTAAAGTTTCCTATTAATACCAAATACATAAAATCTTAAATTAAAATTTTATTTAATGGATATTACTAAAATTGAAATGATAAGAATTGTAGCTATGGACGATAGCTTTACTTAGCTAAATTTATAAACACGTTATAAATTTATGACGATGTATTCCAAATTAACAATCAACAAGATGGCTACTTTACGAATTCATAAATGCGTAGGTACCTACCTATTTCAACGACTAAAAATGATTTTGATTATTACCTAAAATATTATAAGATAATTTTACAAGAAAACAATTAAATACTTATATCATGTTAATAAAAAAAAAAGATACAATTTACTTATTATCAAAGAACAAATATAATATACATGTTACCAGAGCAGCCATGTGAAACGATATAATAATCATTATTTGTTGCCATATGAGCTGAGGGTTAATTTCATCCAATTATAGCAAATTCAACTTACTGTTTATGAACTCCAAACATACAAAACTCGAAACAATAACGAATTACAATTTGTTTTAGAAGGATATATTCTTGTTTCACCTTTATAACTTATTACATACCTTCTTTTATTTATAATTTATATGGTTTTTTGTGTTTATGACAGTTTTTATTATATGTCAAAATATAGTTTTTCCGCTACTCGTACGAAACTTCAGATTCAATTATTGTCCACGGAAATCGCATCTGAAAGTAATCGAGTTTGGAATACATCGTCATAAATTTATAACGTGTTTATAAATCTAGCTAAGTATACCTTGATTTCCATTGCTACAATTCTTATCATTTCAATTTTAGTAATAACCATTACAAAAAAATTGTAATTTAAGATTTGTTTTATGTATTTGGTATTAATGGGAAGCTGTACAAGCTTTCCATCAAGTAATTAGTCTGTAGTCTCATCGGTAATCTTAAGAAGGGACTAAGCCACTTCAAAAATTTACCTTATAGCATTTGTAATAAAAAAAGTCTCTCTTGCAATTTATCATTGACCGATAAAGGTTATTCAGTCTGTTTCACGGAGAATTCATATAATATTTCACCCCGTGAATAACAGAACTCTTCATATTATTTATTGTAATGTTCTTTAGTTTGATTGTTCAAGTTTTATTCACGTTGTAAATAAGTATTCATAAATTGTATATCTGAAACTTTGTACGTAAGTAATTTTTTTGTGTAAAATATATCCGTCTGTGTTCTGTGTTCCAATTTATGTTCATAAACTTGTGAAATTTAACTGTGATTCACAAATTATTTTCATAGACAATTACATTGAACAAAATTTAAATTATTATTTTGTTTAAATAAAGTACATTAGAAGAACTATAAACTTTTATTTCGAATTTGGGTGTTAACATTAAAAATTGATAGGTTATTGAAAACATGAACATTTACTTATTATGTATTGAATGGGTCATTACTATCGAACGTAAAGTTGGACCCTCTTTAAAATTATTGAATGAATAGTTTTAGTTTTTTTTAGCGAGAGTACTTGAATTTAATAAATCCAATTATTTGACAAGATTTTAGAAAAAACCTAAATAGAAATCGGAGTGTGCGAATTTAAAATCAGAACATCCAAAAGCGTCACACATAGTTAATACTAATTTTTTTTTAAATATCAAAACATGTTACGAACGGTACTTTCGTAACATGCATATGTATATCAACTATGTCAGAAAGTTATAGTGCAACTGTACAGTTTTTTCGATAAAATTCATAACTTAACAGGTCAAGATGGTAGAGCGTGGTCAACCCTCGTGAAGGTTCTGAGATTTTTAGTAATTCGTGGCATTTTCGTTATAATCCATGTTCTGCGGGTCGAGCTAATGAAATTTTACCATGTCTTGTTGAGCTACTTTAGTAGTTGGTGTCATTCGATAATTTGTCTGACATACAGATGGATGATAATTATTACTGCCCGATATATTTTTGTACCAAATAGTATTTCGAGTTCTGGAACCATATCTCTCTATATACTAACGGGAAATATGTTGTGAATTGTTTGGATACAACTATAGGAGATAGTGAAATAATGATTATAGAAGACTCTGGAAAAATTTTCTTTACGACTTCAGAAAAACTATCAGAAGTTAAATATTCCAAACTGTACCAAAATTCTTAACAGTATGTGGTTGGTTGGAAAATTTAGTACAAATTATAAGTAAATGAAAAATAATGGTGAAAGTCTCGGAAAAGGGGTGGAGGTAGGAAAATAATCGTGAATAATGATTTTTACGATTTCCGGATAGACTACACCTCCTACCGGAAAAAAATTAAATATAAAAGTTGTAGATAATTAAAATATCTACAACTTTTGTATTTACAAATTTCCAACATAACGTCAAATTTATGGAGATAAAAGCAAAAAAACGATTCAAAACGATTCTTTCGTTTTTAATTTTTTTCTGCAACAAAATGGTTCAATTTCGTCGAAAATTAATGAAAATATAGATTTTCATGTGTTAACCAAGCAGTAATTTTTTACTAACCAAAAATTTGGTTAGTAAAATTTTGAATTTTAACTTTACCAGTGCTGATTATTTTCTTTGAAACCTCAACTCAACGATGAAATAAATAAAAAATATTGTTTGTAAGAAAAGATATTGTTTAAAACGAGAGAAACCAACAAATCATTTTTTTCAATAAATGCTATGAGTTTTCATTTTTTATGACATATGCTGTTTTAAATTAATGAAAAAGAGTAAATTTCACTTAATTTCACTAAACAAACTTTTCTAAATTATACTTTTACTATTTTGAAAATTTCTGAAAACATTGTTTAAACAATAAGCGTTATTTAAAATATTCAGGAAAAGTACGCATCAGCTCGCGAAAAATTTTTTTTTATATGCTGTCACAAATTTATTGAAAGTTCTGCCTACCTTTTTCACATTTCTTAATTCATATTTCAATAATAACGTAGTACTACTCGTATTTTATGGTGGAGTATGCAATTATGGTTGGGTGATCGGTGTGCTGCGCGGTCTCAAACGCGCATGCAGCTCGGTCTTGTTCGTTTGTGTTACCTACTTCTTTATATTTCCAAATTCAAACTTGGCTTGGTAGCAAACTAACAGCTACGGATTGAGAATGGAAACGGGGATGGAATCACTCCTACATTTACGGAAAAAGAATCAATTCCCGAGACATTATTGAAAACTATTTGCTGCAGCTGTGAAACAGGTTGCGATAATCGCAGATCTGGCTGCCGCAAGCATGGCTTAAAATATACGAATTTATTCTCAAATTGTTACGGGTCCAAAATTTGTTCGAATGCTAAAACACAGCCGTACGAGAAAATAAGAGATTCAGAAGATCTTGAACACGTAGATAGTTATCCAACTAATGCTGAAAATCAAGATCTAAATGATGACGAAAAATCCGAATATCTGCAAATTTAGACGAACCTGAAGAAATCGGAGGCTACACCAACTCTAACGATGGAGAGAACCCATCAAAGAAAATTCGATTTAAATAACTTGCAAATCTTATTCATTTACTGTTTACCATATGCAACTAACTTAAAAATATATATTGTAGTAATAAAGTAATTTATATTTTAATAAATTATTTTTATTAGAAATGTGGAAAGATTTTTTTAAACATTTTCATGAGCTGATGCGTTCATTTCCTGAATATTTTAAATGTACGGTTATTGTTTAAAAAATGTTTTCAGAAATTTTCAAAATAGTAAAAGTATAATTTAGTAAAGTTTGCTTAGTATTACATGAAATTTACTCTTTTTCATTAATTTAAAACAGCATACGTCATAAAAAATGAAAACTCTTAGCATTTATTGATAAAAATGGTTTATTGGTTTATTTCGATTTAAACAATGTTTTTCATATAAATATAATTTTTTACTTATTACATCGTTGAGTTGAGGTTTCAAAGAAAATAATCAGCACTGGTAAAGTTAAAAATTCGGAATTTTACTAACCAAGTTTTTGGTTTGAAAATTCGGCTTTTTTTGTAACGCGTAAAAAATACAAAAATGAATATTTTGCTTCAATTACTGCTTGTTTAACACATGAAAATCTATATATTCAGTGATTTTCATCGAAATCGAATCATTTTTGTTGCAGAAAAAAATTAAAAACAATAAATCGTTTTCTTGCGTTTTTCTCCATAAATTTGAGGTTATGTTGGAAATTGGTAAATACAAGAGTTGTAGATATTTTAATTATCTACAACTTTTACATTTAATTTTTTCCGGTAGGAGATGTAATTTAGACGGAAATCTTAAAAATCATTATTCACGACTATTTACGTACCCCCACCGCTCTTCCGGGACTTTCTCCAAGTTCTCTCCATTTTTTTTCTTTTACTTAAAATTGATACTAAATTTTCGGACCAGCCACATACTGTTAAGAAAGTTTTATTCTCTCAAATATGTTTGGCCCTGGTCTAGTTGTGTGACGGCAATAACATTTATTATTTATTATTTATTACTATATTCTGACGAATATAATAACTAACAAAATTTTGGAAATTAATTATTTGTCAATAACTCTAACATATTCATAAATTGACGTTTTGAACTGTTAAAATTTGGAAAAAATAATTATTTGACATAAATTGCCTATGCACATAAGACAATAAGAAGTTCATAAGAAGTTTTTGAAGCCCAGGTAATGCCGGCTTTTCAGCTAGCACTATATATACACAGATATAAATACAAGTATATTAATGCGGTTTTTGTCCGTAACCTTCAGGAATTTTATAACAGATTTATAGTACCATGTACCTAATTATTGTGATATTATAATTATTAGATTTTAAGATTTGTGGATCTCGTAACAAAAACTACAAAAAAGTTATTTAAACTATTACTTGACTAACAAAGATGACAAAAAATATTTGTCCCAATTTCTCTATAGTCCATAAAATTTATGAAAATCATATATTATTGTTATTGAATAAAACAAATATTTGAAATTTTCGTTAAATTAGTTTATTTGACTAGTTTCGGAACACAGTTCCTTCTTCAAAGACAAAAATGAAATGAACAATTTTTGCATACTGAGCAACGGAGTAAACATTTTCAGGTAATTTGTAGTGACTCACACCAATACATTACTGCACACATTGTATTTAATACTATACAACAAGACAGAGCGATGCTTTTACGTATACGCGCATATCTTTGTCTCTTCTTGTATTCTCACATATAGAAACAGATTAAATGTATAAGCATATAGGTATTACATATATGTGTATAAGTATGTTCTGGAATCGTAAAAAATATTCAACGCGTTTCTGGCACCTTCTTAGAACGCGTGCATTTCACATATATAAAGCAGACAATCATCAACAGTAGGTACAAAACAGTAACATTATACGAAAATTTATGTAGTGTAGTTATTCAAAATATATAAGTTGTTATTTATATACGAGGTGTTTCAATTATAACAAAAACCACTACACTACAACTTATCATAACAATTTGTGAATTAGATCTTATAATATTGGTAAAACCGAAAAGTATAAAAACATTTTGGAATTGAAAAATTATACAAAGGCAAAATGTAATAAGATAATTGTGTATGTAGTACCAAAAATCAATTTAATTAACCGTTTCACAATATAATTCAGACGATGATATTTATACCAGAGGTGGGAATGGGTTGTAAATTTGAGCAACTGGACTCTCCATAAGCTGAGTGAGAGTAAGTAAGAAAGGTATGTTATGAAGTAAGACGGAACGATGTTTCAATACAAGGTCTCCTACCAATTATTGCCCAATAATTTATTTGATTTTATATGTTTCATTTGTGTAATTCCCGATTCACATAGATAAGAAGATGCGAAACAACTACAAAGTTCTTTATTTATTTATTTTTAATAATTCCGGATATTCAAACGAAGATGGGTTTTTGCGACGATTTCCCTAATACATTTTGTGCTCGTGTTCAATTATAATTGTTGGAAGGGTAATCATTTCGTTTAGTAACGCGCAATCATTGGAATCCGGAAAACATTTGAGAAAAATTTTTTTTAAAGCGAGAATTTTAAATTTTTTATTAAAAGGGGCCACTAAAAAATCACTCATTACATTTATATTTTTGAAATCTTTAAATCGATTATTAAATTGTAAAATTACCGTTTCACTAAAACCACTACTTTTATTTTATAAAGAAATTATGAGAAAAATAATTTTCACTAGCACTACTAGTACTTTTCACTTTTTTAATTCAAAGTAGACTAACTCGAAGAAACTCAGTCAGGTTGAGTAAGCTAACATAAAATTCCCACTTTATGTAATTAAACAATTAAACCATTGAGAAATCAGTAACAAATTATCCCCCCCCCCAGCCTTAACATTGGCATCTTTATTGTATCCAATGTCATTAAATTCCAATGATATTATACTATACCCCCTACGAAGAAAAAATAATTAAATCAGGTAAACAATTGGAATTTCCAAAAATCGAAATATAAACCATCAAAAAAATTTACAAGCGGTTTACAATTGTCAAGCGGTAAACGTTAAAGATCAAAAGATTTATATTTTATAATTTATATAACATTTATATTTTATTCATACACAAATATATTAAAAAGGTACATTTTATGCCCCAAATTACTAGCTCAGAATTCCAGAATATGTATTCAATGTATTGTATGACAATGAATATGTATTCAGAATATGTATTGTATGTATTGTATACTTTGTATAATAGTGACCATAAAAAAGAGGTGGTATTATTATATTTTTTTCAGAAAATGTTTTAATTAAAAAAAATAATAATAATAGTTGGTAGGTACCCTGTATTTACTCTATCTCTCTTCCTACCTTTCAGAGCTGAGCTGAGTGAAGTCAAAGTTTGCCCACCTATGATTTATACCTGTATGTTAAAAAATTACTTCAATCATAAAATGTTATATTTTGTATACCCACGTGTTAAATAATTTGTATAATTTGTCAATTCCAAAATGTTTTTATAGTTTTTCCAATATTATTAGATCCCATTCACAAAATGTTGTGTTAAGTACCTGAAAATGTTTACTTTTTTGCTACAGTATGTAAATATTGTTCATTTCATTTTTATTTCTGAAAAAGGACCTGTGTTCCGAAACTAGTTAAATAAAGTAATTTTATGAAAATTTCAAATATTTGTTTGATTTAATAATTATAATCGATTTTCGTCAAGTAACGACTATATTATTGTGTGTAAGATTTAATACAATTAACAACCATATTTTTTTTGTTCAGAAATTAGAATGAATTTGTTTAGAACTACTCATTTAATATTGTTTTTATATACCTCGAAAATTATTTTATAAATAATAAATAAAATAATATAGAATAAACCTTTTTAAACATATAATATATAAATAATAGTATTTCGATGTTATCTATTTTCATTTCGAAGTGGTTATATGTGTACGATAAATAATACTAACGGAAGACAGAATCGGAAATTTCTTTGTCATATTTAAAAATTTATATAAACGATATTTATTATATAAAATAATATCTATCTTCGACAATGAAAAATATTATACTATTATTATACACGATCCAAAATAGACAAACTTTTAATCTATTGTTTTCAGGAACACGTCGAAGATTATTCGAAAATTATTGTTTTTAACTTTCGTGTGTGTTTTAACTTTATTATACATTATAATGAATTGATGCCGCGACGCTCACATAAATAAAAGTAGGCTTTTTTTAATACGAGCTATAGACAAATAGAAAAACTCGAATTCGTAAAAAAAACATTTTCTCATACGATTATTTTGCATATTCATGTTTTGGACACACCCCTAATTAAGAATGAAGATTTTACTCTACGAGAATCTTATCCCATTTTTTTTTAATTCATTTGTTTTTTATAGGTATTTTGGGCTATTTTAAACGAAACAAAAAAAGGTCTTTTTCGTAAACATGACCGTTTGCAAGTTTGAATAAACGATAAAGCGGCTGTTTTCAAGGCTGAAAATCACTATTAAACAAGTGAAAATAATAACTTAGTTAGTTGCTTAAATATCCGACTATACTGAGTCGATGGAAAAAAGTTTCAAACAAAAGTTAAAAAAGGGAACGCCTTAAGGCTTAAAATTGTTTTTCTATCTCTTACTCAATCTTCTATGCCAAAGATGGATACTTTCTGCCCTGTTGGGGGAAGCACGGTCCGATTTTGCTAATTCACGAACTTAACCTTTCTTTTTAGTTCTTAACACACACAAAAGTCTTTGTTTATTTTTCTATGATTGTGTTGACAGGCAGACGGACGAACGGGCGGGTATGCAAAAATGAACTTGCTAGGCCATTCTTTCATAGGGTTACCAACCCTCCGGTTACCAACCACGGTGTTTAGCATTTGACCACTCGTTAATCACCTGTTTACATGCAGTTTTTGTAATTCCTAAAATAGGCTCTGGGCCTGTGAAGGGCATTCCGACTCCCTTCTTTGCTAAGGTATCCGCTTTTTCGTTTCCTTCGAAACCACTGTGACCCGGCACCCAGATCAATTTAACATTGTTCCGTTTTGCCAGTTTCTGAAGTTCCTCCAGACAATCCTTGACTACCTTTGAGGTGACCTCAGTTCCAGACAAGGCTTTTAAAGCAGCTTGTCTGTCCGACAGAATACATACGTTCTGGTTTATGTAGCCTCTACGTAGGTTCTCACGGGCGCAAGCGACGGACTTCTGCTTGGAAGACCGTGGGATATTGCCCCAAGTTGAGGCGTATGTTTGCTTTAGGTCTCTCACCGTAGATTCCCGCCCCGATCCCTTCTTCAGTTTTGGATCTGTCTGTATACCAGACGATTCCTTTCCTGAGGTAGGGTGGTTCTCCTTCCGACCACATAACCCTGTCACATACTACAGTGAAAGGTTCTGAGAAGGAGTATGTCTTGTGAAGTATATCTGTGCCCTTTTCAAAGACGGGGTCTGAGATAATTGATGTTCCCACCATACTTGCATGTCCAACCTGATTTTTATTAATTAATGTTGTTATTGCAAGACAATCTATAGGCGCTGGATCTCGCTTTAGCTATTATTACAATGCTTAGTGGAGGCAGTCCCAGTATGACTTCCATGGCAGCTGTAGGTGTACTGTTCATGGATCCAGTGATGCCTATAAGTAACGCATATGTGAAGCGGATATTTTCTTTGATGAATAATTTATGGACTGGTGAGCGCGATAACTTGAATGTTTTAAGCCGAGCTATGTACTAAAATCAATTTAATTGTATCTAATGATTTCTTAACATTTATCTCTAGACCTGAACAACAATCTATGTTTAAACGCTTGTAAAAAAGTCAAAAATATGATTCTTTTTAAAGAAAATACAAAGTTAACTATATTTTTATATCGATAATAACAGTCAAGTCAAGAACCAAAAAAATTAATTTATATTGTATTTAATTTATATAACTATATATTTTTGTAATAAACTTCCACTTTCTGCAATAAGCCTTTCTTGTTTAATCAATTTAAAAAATTTTCTCCGGAATTATTAGTAAAAACTCTGGTTTTTGGATAATTTCTAGTTGGTAACCGTATAATCTAACAATAGTTCAGTAAAGTTGAACATGAAAAGGGGTTCGTGCTTGCAAAAGGTCCAGTCGTTCTGAATTTTTTATAT